>OX371179.1:37451186-37954105 GCA_947310635.1 Leptodirus hochenwartii | reverse complement strand
GTTTTTCATCAAAATTATCGAAAAATATCGAAAAAAAGCAAAGGTATATACCTGTCGTTTTTCATCAAATTATCGAAAAATATCGAAAAAAGCAAAGGTATATACCTGTCGTTTTTCATCAAAATTATCGAAAAAATATCGAAAAAAAGCAAAGGTATATACCTGTAGATTTTCATCAAAATTATCGAAAAATATCGAAAAAAAGCAAAGGTATATACCTGTCGTTTTTCATCAAAATTATCGAAAAATATCGAAAAAAGCAAAGGTATATACCTGTCGTTTTTCATCAAAATTATCGAAAAAATATCGAAATAAAAGCAAAGGTATATACCTGTCGTTTTTCATCAAAATTATCGAAAAATATCGAAAAAAAGCAAAGGTATATACCTGTCGTTTTCATCAAAATTATCGAAAAATATCGAAAAAAAGCAAAGGTATATACCTGTCGTTTTTCATCAAATTATCGAAAAATATCGAAAAAAAGCAAAGGTATATACCTGTCGTTTTTCATCAAAATTATCGAAAAATATCGAAAAAAGCAAAGGTATATACCTGTCGTTTTTCATCAAAATTATCGAAAAAATATCGAAAAAAAGCAAAGGTATATACCTGTCGTTTTTCATCAAAATTATCGAAAAATATCGAAAAAAAGCAAAGGTATATACCTGTCGTTTTTCATCAAAATTATCGAAAAATATCGAAAAAAGCAAAGGTATATACCTGTCGTTTTTCATCAAAATTATCGAAAAAATATCGAAAAAAAGCAAAGGTATATACCTGTCGTTTTTCATCAAAATTATCGAAAAATATCGAAAAAAAGCAAAGGTATATACCTGTCGTTTTTCATCAAAATTATCGAAAAATATCGAAAAAAGCAAAGGTATATACCTGTCGTTTTTCATCAAAATTATCGAAAAATATCGAAAAAAGCAAAGGTATATACCTGTCGTTTTTCATCAAAATTATCGAAAAATATCGAAAAAAAGCAAAGGTATATACCTGTCGTTTTTCATCAAAATTATCGAAAAATATCGAAAAAAAGCAAAGGTATATACCTGTCGTTTTTCATCAAAATTATCGAAAAATATCGAAAAAAGCAAAGGTATATACCTGTCGTTTTTCATCAAAATTATCGAAAAATATCGAAAAAAAGCAAAGGTATATACCTGTCGTTTTTCATCAAAATTATCGAAAAATATCGAAAAAAAGCAAAGGTATATACCTGTCGTTTTTCATCAAAATTATCGAAAAATATCGAAAAAAGCAAAGGTATATACCTGTCGTTTTTCATCAAAATTATCGAAAAATATCGAAAAAAAGCAAAGGTATATACCTGTCGTTTTTCATCAAAATTATCGAAAAATATCGAAAAAAAGCAAAGGTATATACCTGTCGTTTTTCATCAAAATTATCGAAAAATATCGAAAAAAAGCAAAGGTATATACCTGTCGTTTTTCATCAAAATTATCGAAAAATATCGAAAAAAAGCAAAGGTATATACCTGTCGTTTTTCATCAAAATTATCGAAAAATATCGAAAAAAAGCAAAGGTATATACCTGTCGTTTTTCATCAAAATTATCGAAAAATATCGAAAAAAAGCAAAGGTATATACCTGTCGTTTTTCATCAAAATTATCGAAAAATATCGAAAAAAAGCAAAGGTATATACCTGTCGTTTTTCATCAAAATTATCGAAAAATATCGAAAAAAAGCAAAGGTATATACCTGTCGTTTTTCATCAAAATTATCGAAAAATATCGAAAAAAAGCAAAGGTATATACCTGTCGTTTTTCATCAAAATTATCGAAAAATATCGAAAAAAAGCAAAGGTATATACCTGTCGTTTTTCATCAAAATTATCGAAAAATATCGAAAAAAGCAAAGGTATATACCTGTCGTTTTTCATCAAAATTATCGAAAAATATCGAAAAAAGCAAAGGTATATACCTGTCGTTTTTCATCAAAATTATCGAAAAATATCGAAAAAAGCAAAGGTATATACCTGTCGTTTTTCATCAAAATTATCGAAAAATATCGAAAAAAAGCAAAGGTATATACCTGTCGTTTTTCATCAAAATTATCGAAAAATATCGAAAAAAGCAAAGGTATATACCTGTCGTTTTTCATCAAAATTATCGAAAAATATCGAAAAAAGCAAAGGTATATACCTGTCGTTTTTCATCAAAATTATCGAAAAATATCGAAAAAAAGCAAAGGTATATACCTGTCGTTTTTCATCAAAATTATCGAAAAATATCGAAAAAAAGCAAAGGTATATACCTGTCGTTTTTCATCAAAATTATCGAAAAATATCGAAAAAAAGCAAAGGTATATACCTGTAGTTTTTCATCAAAATTATCGAAAAATATCGAAAAAAAGCAAAGGTATATACCTGTCGTTTTTCATCAAAATTATCGAAAATATCGAAAAAAGCAAAGGTATATACCTGTCGTTTTTCATCAAAATTATCGAAAAATATCGAAAAAAGCAAAGGTATATACCTGTAGTTTTTCATCAAAATTATCGAAAAATATCGAAAAAAGCAAAGGTATATACCTGTCGTTTTTCATCAAAATTATCGAAAAATATCGAAAAAAGCAAAGGTATATACCTGTCGTTTTTCATCAAAATTATCGAAAAATATCGAAAAAAGCAAAGGTATATACCTGTCGTTTTTCATCAAAATTATCGAAAAATATCGAAAAAAAGCAAAGGTATATACCTGTCGTTTTTCATCAAAATTATCGAAAAATATCGAAAAAAGCAAAGGTATATACCTGTCGTTTTTCATCAAAATTATCGAAAAATATCGAAAAAAAGCAAAGGTATATACCTGTCGTTTTTCATCAAAATTATCGAAAAATATCGAAAAAAAGCAAAGGTATATACCTGTCGTTTTTCATCAAAATTATCGAAAAAATATCGAAAAAAAGCAAAGGTATATACCTGTCGTTTTTCATCAAAATTATCGAAAAATATCGAAAAAAAGCAAAGGTATATACCTGTCGTTTTTCATCAAAATTATCGAAAAATATCGAAAAAAGCAAAGGTATATACCTGTCATTTTTCATCAAAATTATCGAAAAATATCGAAAAAAAGCAAAGGTATATACCTGTCGTTTTTCATCAAAATTATCGAAAAAATATCGAAAAAAAGCAAAGGTATATACCTGTCGATTTTCATCAAAATTATCGAAAAAATGTCGAAAAAAGCAAAGGTATATACCTGTCGTTTTTCATCAAAATTATCGAAAAATATCGAAAAAAAGCAAAGGTATATACCTGTCGTTTTTCATCAAAATTATCGAAAAAATATCGAAAAAAAGCAAAGGTATATACCTGTCGTTTTTCATCAAAATTATCGAAAAAATATCGAAAAAAAGCAAAGGTATATACCTGTCGTTTTTCATCAAAATTATCGAAAAAATATCGAAAAAAAGCAAAGGTATATACCTGTCGTTTTTCATCAAAATTATCGAAAAATATCGAAAAAAAGCAAAGGTATATACCTGTCGTTTTTCATCAAAATTATCGAAAAAATATCGAAAAAAAGCAAAGGTATATACCTGTCGTTTTTCATCAAAATTATCGAAAAAATATCGAAAAAAAGCAAAGGTATATACCTGTCGTTTTTCATCAAAATTATCGAAAAATATCGAAAAAAAGCAAAGGTATATACCTGTCGTTTTTCATCAAAATTATCGAAAAAATATCGAAAAAAGCAAAGGTATATACCTGTCGTTTTTCATCAAAATTATCGAAAAATATCGAAAAAAAGCAAAGGTATATACCTGTCGTTTTTCATCAAAATTATCGAAAAATATCGAAAAAAAGCAAAGGTATATACCTGTCGTTTTTCATCAAAATTATCGAAAAATATCGAAAAAAGCAAAGGTATATACCTGTCATTTTTCATCAAAATTATCGAAAAAATATCGAAAAAAAGCAAAGGTATATACCTGTAGTTTTTCATCAAAATTATCGAAAAATATCGAAAAAAAGCAAAGGTATATACCTGTAGTTTTTCATCAAAATTATCGAAAAATATCGAAAAAAGCAAAGGTATATACCTGTCGTTTTTCATCAAAATTATCGAAAAATATCGAAAAAAAGCAAAGGTATATACCTGTCGTTTTTCATCAAAATTATCGAAAAATATCGAAAAAAAGCAAAGGTATATACCTGTCGTTTTTCATCAAAATTATCGAAAAAATATCGAAAAAAAACAAAGGTATATACCTGTAGTTTTTCATCAAAATTATCGAAAAATATCGAAAAAAAGCAAAGGTATATACCTGTCGTTTTTCATCAAAATTATCGAAAAATATCGAAAAAAAGCAAAGGTATATACCTGTCGTTTTTCATCAAAATTATCGAAAAATATCGAAAAAAAGCAAAGGTATATACCTGTCGTTTTTCATCAAAATTATCGAAAAATATCGAAAAAAGCAAAGTATATACCTGTCGTTTTTCATCAAAATTATCGAAAAATATCGAAAAAAAGCAAAGGTATATACCTGTCGTTTTTCATCAAAATTATCGAAAAATATCGAAAAAAAGCAAAGGTATATACCTGTCGTTTTTCATCAAAATTATCGAAAAATATCGAAAAAAAGCAAAGGTATATACCTGTCGTTTTCATCAAAATTATCGAAAAATATCGAAAAAAAGCAAAGGTATATACCTGTCGTTTTTCATCAAAATTATCGAAAAAATATCGAAAAAAAGCAAAGGTATATACCTGTAGTTTTTCATCAAAATTATCGAAAAATATCGAAAAAAAGCAAAGGTATATACCTGTCGTTTTTCATCAAAATTATCGAAAAATATCGAAAAAAGCAAAGGTATATACCTGTCATTTTTCATCAAAATTATCGAAAAAATATCGAAAAAAAGCAAAGGTATATACCTGTCGTTTTTCATCAAAATTATCGAAAAAATATCGAAAAAAAGCAAAGGTATATACCTGTCGATTTTCATCAAAATTATCGAAAAAATGTCGAAAAAAAGCAAAGGTATATACCTGTCGTTTTTCATCAAAATTATCGAAAAATATCGAAAAAAAGCAAAGGTATATACCTGTCGTTTTTCATCAAAATTATCGAAAAAATATCGAAAAAAAGCAAAGGTATATACCTGTCGTTTTTCATCAAAATTATCGAAAAAATATCGAAAAAAAGCAAAGGTATATACCTGTCGTTTTTCATCAAAATTATCGAAAAAATATCGAAAAAAAGCAAAGGTATATACCTGTCGTTTTTCATCAAAATTATCGAAAAATATCGAAAAAAAGCAAAGGTATATACCTGTCGTTTTTCATCAAAATTATCGAAAAAATATCGAAAAAAAGCAAAGGTATATACCTGTCGTTTTTCATCAAAATTATCGAAAAAATATCGAAAAAAAGCAAAGGTATATACCTGTCGTTTTTCATCAAAATTATCGAAAAATATCGAAAAAAAGCAAAGGTATATACCTGTCGTTTTTCATCAAAATTATCGAAAAAATATCGAAAAAAAGCAAAGGTATATACCTGTCGTTTTTCATCAAAATTATCGAAAAATATCGAAAAAAAGCAAAGGTATATACCTGTCGTTTTTCATCAAAATTATCGAAAAATATCGAAAAAAAGCAAAGGTATATACCTGTCGTTTTTCATCAAAATTATCGAAAAATATCGAAAAAAGCAAAGGTATATACCTGTCATTTTTCATCAAAATTATCGAAAAAATATCGAAAAAAAGCAAAGGTATATACCTGTAGTTTTTCATCAAAATTATCGAAAAATATCGAAAAAAAGCAAAGGTATATACCTGTAGTTTTTCATCAAAATTATCGAAAAATATCGAAAAAAGCAAAGGTATATACCTGTCGTTTTTCATCAAAATTATCGAAAAATATCGAAAAAAAGCAAAGGTATATACCTGTCGTTTTTCATCAAAATTATCGAAAAATATCGAAAAAAAGCAAAGGTATATACCTGTCGTTTTTCATCAAAATTATCGAAAAAATATCGAAAAAAAGCAAAGGTATATACCTGTCGTTTTTCATCAAAATTATCGAAAAATATCGAAAAAAAGCAAAGGTATATACCTGTCGTTTTTCATCAAAATTATCGAAAAATATCGAAAAAAGCAAAGGTATATACCTGTCATTTTTCATCAAAATTATCGAAAAAATATCGAAAAAAAGCAAAGGTATATACCTGTAGTTTTTCATCAAAATTATCGAAAAATATCGAAAAAAAGCAAAGGTATATACCTGTAGTTTTTCATCAAAATTATCGAAAAAATATCGAAAAAAAAGCAAAGGTATATACCTGTCGTTTTTCATCAAAATTATCGAAAAATATCGAAAAAAAGCAAAGGTATATACCTGTCGTTTTTCATCAAAATTATCGAAAAAATATCGAAAAAAAGCAAAGGTATATACCTGTCGTTTTTCATCAAAATTATCGAAAAATATCGAAAAAAAGCAAAGGTATATACCTGTCGTTTTTCATCAAAATTATCGAAAAATATCGAAAAAAGCAAAGGTATATACCTGTCATTTTTCATCAAAATTATCGAAAAATATCGAAAAAAAGCAAAGGTATATACCTGTAGTTTTTCATCAAAATTATCGAAAAATATCGAAAAAAAGCAAAGGTATATACCTGTAGTTTTTCATCAAAATTATCGAAAAATATCGAAAAAAAGCAAAGGTATATACCTGTCGTTTTTCATCAAAATTATCGAAAAATATCGAAAAAAAGCAAAGGTATATACCTGTCGTTTTTCATCAAAATTATCGAAAAAATATCGAAAAAAAGCAAAGGTATATACCTGTCGTTTTTCATCAAAATTATCGAAAAATATCGAAAAAAAGCAAAGGTATATACCTGTCGTTTTTCATCAAAATTATCGAAAAATATCGAAAAAAAGCAAAGGTATATACCTGTCGTTTTTCATCAAAATTATCGAAAAATATCGAAAAAAAGCAAAGGTATATACCTGTCGTTTTTCATCAAAATTATCGAAAAATATCGAAAAAAGCAAAGGTATATACCTGTCGTTTTTCATCAAAATTATCGAAAAATATCGAAAAAAAGCAAAGGTATATACCTGTCGTTTTTCATCAAAATTATCGAAAAATATCGAAAAAAAGCAAAGGTATATACCTGTCGTTTTTCATCAAAATTATCGAAAAATATCGAAAAAAAGCAAAGGTATATACCTGTCGTTTTTCATCAAAATTATCGAAAAATATCGAAAAAAAGCAAAGGTATATACCTGTCGTTTTTCATCAAAATTATCGAAAAATATCGAAAAAAAGCAAAGGTATATACCTGTCGTTTTTCATCAAAATTATCGAAAAATATCGAAAAAAGCAAAGGTATATACCTGTCGTTTTTCATCAAAATTATCGAAAAATATCGAAAAAAAGCAAAGGTATATACCTGTCGTTTTTCATCAAAATTATCGAAAAATATCGAAAAAAGCAAAGGTATATACCTGTCATTTTTCATCAAAATTATCGAAAAAATATCGAAAAAAAGCAAAGGTATATACCTGTAGTTTTTCATCAAAATTATCGAAAAATATCGAAAAAAAGCAAAGGTATATACCTGTAGTTTTTCATCAAAATTATCGAAAAATATCGAAAAAAAGCAAAGGTATATACCTGTCGTTTTTCATCAAAATTATCGAAAAATATCGAAAAAAAGCAAAGGTATATACCTGTCGTTTTTCATCAAAATTATCGAAAAAATATCGAAAAAAAGCAAAGGTATATACCTGTCGTTTTTCATCAAAATTATCGAAAAATATCGAAAAAAAGCAAAGGTATATACCTGTCGTTTTTCATCAAAATTATCGAAAAATATCGAAAAAAGCAAAGGTATATACCTGTCATTTTTCATCAAAATTATCGAAAAAATATCGAAAAAAAGCAAAGGTATATACCTGTAGTTTTTCATCAAAATTATCGAAAAATATCGAAAAAAAGCAAAGGTATATACCTGTAGTTTTTCATCAAAATTATCGAAAAATATCGAAAAAAAGCAAAGGTATATACCTGTCGTTTTTCATCAAAATTATCGAAAAATATCGAAAAAAAGCAAAGGTATATACCTGTCGTTTTTCATCAAAATTATCGAAAAATATCGAAAAAAAGCAAAGGTATATACCTGTCGTTTTTCATCAAAATTATCGAAAAATATCGAAAAAAAGCAAAGGTATATACCTGTAGTTTTTCATCAAAATTATCGAAAAATATCGAAAAAAAGCAAAGGTATATACCTGTCGTTTTTCATCAAAATTATCGAAAAATATCGAAAAAAAGCAAAGGTATATACCTGTCGTTTTTCATCAAAATTATCGAAAAATATCGAAAAAAGCAACGACAGGTATATACCTTTGCTTTTTTTCGATATTTTTCCGATAATTTTGATGAAAAACGACAGGTATATACCTTTGCTTTTTTTCGATATTTTTCGATAATTTTGATGAAAAACGACAGGTATATACCTTTGCTTTTTTTCGATATTTTTCGATAATTTTGATGAAAAACGACAGGTATATACCTTTGCTTTTTTTCGATATTTTTCGATAATTTTGATGAAAAACGACAGGTATATACCTTTGCTTTTTTTGGATATTTTTTCGATAAATTTGATGAAAATCGACACGTATATACATCTGCTTTTTTTCGATATTTTTTCGATAATTTTGATGAAAATCGACAGATATATACCTCTGTTTTTTTTCGATTATTTTTCGATAATTTTGATGAAAATCGACAGGTATATACCTTTGCTTTTTTTTTCGATAATTTTTGATAAATTTGATGAAAATCGACACGTATATACATCTGCTTTTTTTCGATAATTTTCCGATAATTTTGATGAAAATCGACAAGGTATATACTTCTGTTTTTTTTTGATAATTTTTGATAAATTTGATGAAAATCGGCAGGTACATACCTTTGCTTTTTTTTCGATAATTTTTGATAAATTTGATGAAAATCGACAGGTACCTTTGCTTTTTTTCGATAATTTTGATGAAAATCGACAGATATATACCTCGGTTTTTTTTCGATAATTTTTGACAAATTTGATGAAAATGGACAGGTATATACCTTTGCTCTTTTTCGATTATTTTCTATAATTTTGATGAAAATCAACGAAAGAATTAAAATT
The DNA here is from genome assembly GCA_947310635.1 of Leptodirus hochenwartii. NCBI lineage: Eukaryota > Metazoa > Arthropoda > Insecta > Coleoptera > Leiodidae > Leptodirus > Leptodirus hochenwartii. The sequence continues at coordinate 37,944,927 of OX371179.1, read as the reverse complement.
TTCGACATACACCTCCTTTGCACTTTTTCGATAATTTTGATGAAAATCGACGAAAGAATTAAAATTTTCGACAGGTATACCCTCCTTTGCACTTTTTCGATAATTTTGTACTTTTATTTTATTTTCTTCCGTTCTTACAGTTTTATGTTTTTCGTGTGTTGCATTTTTAACAGATTCAGTCGTTGTGAAAATATTTAATAAATGTGAAAATCTAGTTGCATTTGGATCTATTTAATTTGGAAAAATTGCTTTGTATATTTTACTGGCCAATAGAGGGTTCTTGTGGCACTCTCCTAAACACCAGATCATATCGATCTTCTCTTGCAAATTCTCAGAGTATGCCATATCTTTATTGTATTTAATGTAAAGTAGGTCAGCTTCTTGATGTATCCAACATCTGGCAACCTTAACACGCCTTGAGAGTAGGCTACTTCGTAAACACATCTGTATCACGGAACACGTTCTAAATCATTATCCCCATTCTCAGCCTGTATTATTCCTAATTTTTTTCCAAAAAAATTCAAAACCTATTTTTCATAACACTATAAAAATTCCATAATAATGCTTTATCTTTAAATTTTATCTCTCATATACTGGTTAATTTGGTTATGTTTACGTAGCGGACGTGTCGAACGAACGACTCTTTTGACTGATTAATCTAATTTGAATGTTAACTAGTTTCCGGGTTTGTTAAAGTTGAATGTACATTTAAGGAGTTTATATAACAAAGCGAATCTGGTATGACAAACGTAAATAAACTGATACGCTACGAGAAAATAGAATTTCTTGGCGAAGGTCAATTTGCTACTGTATTCAAAGCCAGGGATCAAGAGACAGATACAATAGTTGCGGTAAAAAAAATTAAAGTCGGTAGTAGCGTGGATGCAAAGGATGGAATTAATCGCACAGCATTACGAGAAATAAAACTCTTGCAAGAGCTTAGCCATAAAAATCTAATTGGTCTTCTGGATGTCTTCGGCCACTTGTCGAATGTTTCCTTAGTATTTGATTTTATGGACACCGATTTAGAAGTAATTATAAAGGATAATACCATTATATTAACCACAGCCAACATTAAGGCGTATACCATACAAACGCTGCAAGGACTAGAATATTTACACCTAAATTGGATATTGCACAGGGATTTAAAACCCAATAATTTATTGGTGAACTCTAACGGCATTTTAAAAATTGGCGATTTTGGTTTAGCTAAATTTTACGGTTCACCCACTAGAATAAACACCAACCAAGTTGTTACTCGATGGTACAGATCTCCGGAGCTATTATTTGGTAAACAATGTGTTAAAGATTTAGCCGATGTTGTTTGAATGTTTGTTCTATTTAGGCGCTAAACAGTATAGTACTGGGATTGACATGTGGGCAGTTGGATGTATATTAGCCGAGTTACTATTGAGAATACCATTTCTTCCTGGAGAATCAGACTTGGACCAATTATCCAGAATTTGTCAGGTGTTGTGTTTAATTTTTTACTTCATCTGTTCTTCCTAAAGCTGAATTTCTTATTGACTACGTACGTTGTTAGGTTTTTGGAAATCCTACAGAGGAGAACTGGCCGGGGCTGAAAAGTCTCTCAGACTTTGTGGTTTTCAAGCCTTTCCCCGCTATTCCTTTGAAGCACATATTTACCGCAGCTGGAGATGACCTTCTCGACATTCTAGATAGCATCCTCCGATTGAATCCTCTAATAAGGAAAAATTGTTCTGAAACGTTGCAAATGCCATTCTTTAGCAACAAACCTGCACCAACACACGGACCCAAGTTACCGTTACCCATCAGTATTCGATCCAAAACGAACGGTGAACCGCATTCAAAACAATCGCTGAAACGTAAACTATTAGATAGTGCGGAGGGCGGAACGTTGTCGAAGAGATTATTTTGCTGAATATTCCTTTTAACTATTGTATTTCAATATCTATGTTATAAATTGTATTTATAAGTTTCAATAAATTTACCTTACCATTTATTTGTTCTTTTAATTTCTTTCAAGAGAAAGTGGTTGGAAAACCAAATTCAGAGCAAACAATTCCTTCATCTCCTTCCCATAGGGTTCAATGCACATTTCCTGTTTTATAATCGGAATTGCATCTAAATATACACATCTAAGCGTAAATTGTTGAAGATTATTTAAATAGTTACTATTTTTCAATAATTACGCATCCCCAGTGCATGTCTCGTACTGGGTTCTCTACGCCTTCATACTTTTCTACGTAAAATAATTGTCTTTTATTTGCATAAGATACCCAAGTTAAAATATAACATCGAAGAGTATATTAAACCCTATAATCGATAGGTAATGTGCTCTACATTTTAAATTTAAATTAAACTAGCCGTAATTTCATTAAAATAATTGTGTTAGGATTATTAATATAAAAACTAAATAAAATACCCAATTTATAATAGGTACTTTATTCAGTTATGTTGTGCTACTGAAGATGGGGGCATAGCCTTCAAAATGCGTATCTAGCTATTAAATGCTTTGCGTTACGGTACTTGGGTGACAATATATACAAATATTTAACACCGTAATGCTAATTTTTATTATGTAGTATAATTTATTAGAATAAATACACATTTTTCGGTTGTAACCATGTATAAAAATCCGGACAGAGACTTTGAGACCAAGCGGGAATTCGTCTTCAAAGCAACTGATTCTGGGTTAAAACTAGCTCGTGATATACTTAGTAAATGAAAGTGCTTTCAAAGTAAGAATTCATTTCGACGTCGAAATTATGCACGCGCACGTAACCGTCTTCACCACCCGAACTGTAACCCTTGCCATCCGGATGGAAAGCCACACTGTTTATTGGGCCGAAATGGCCTTTCACCCGTCCAAATTCCTCCTCGAACACAAGATGGAAGAAACGAGAATCGAACTTGCCTGCAAACGAAATATTTCTTATTTACATACGTGTTATTAGAATCAAGCGATCCAAATGATGTGTAGCTCGAATGAAAAAAGTATAGCCAGGCAGCTAGCAGAAAATGAAGAGGCTGATTTATTATTGTTGCCAATTGATGCACATAGTATATTATAGTGTTATGTTTGTGTATATTATATTATAAACTATTAGATTATTTGTAATATTATTATACTAGTAAGTTGATTTTTAATATTGACTTGGGTATTAGAAAAAGATTACTGAAGGTATATGTTTGGAGTGTAGCACTGTACGGGTGTGAGGCGTGGACTATAGGAAAGGAAGAGAAGCGTAGATTATAAGCATTCGAAATGTGGTGTTATAGGAGGATGATGAGGATTGGTTGGGAAGATAAAGTAACAAATGAAGCTGTACTAGAGTTAGTAAGGGAGAAGAGAAGTATTTGGAGAGTGTTACAGCGTAGGAGAGACAGATTAGTAGGGCATATTCTTAGGCATAGGGGGATTATGCAATTGATCATAGAAGGTAGAGTGGAGGGAAAGAGAGGGGTAGGTAGGCCTAGATTGGAGTATGTGAGTCAGATAGTTGAAGACGTTGAGATGAATAGCTATAGGGAGATGAAGGGATTAGCTCAGGATAGATCGGCATGGCGTGCTGTTTCCAACCAATCTTTAGGATTGCGGACTCTTTAACTTTAGTAAGTTAATCCTATATTACTTGATAAAACGTTAAGTGGCAATATGTTTTTGGTAAAAATTACATTATATATTACTTTATTAATGCGCTGAACTTCGCCTTTTGAGAATTAGTTTTTGTATATTATTAATCTATTATTATTGCTGTTATTAATAGTTAGAGTCCGCAATCCTAAAGATTGGTTGGAAACAGCACGCCATGCCGATCTATCCTAAATAACAAAAATCTGACACTTCTTCGATTCTATTATCTCCTATTGTGATCCTCATTTTTCTGCTGCATTCCTTTTTGTCACACCTCATCACTTTAGTTTTACCTATATTTATTTTCATGTTAAAATCCCTAGTCAATACTGCCTGCATACCATTCAATACCCTTTCTAAATTCTTTTCGCTTTCTTCCAATATAGCTATATCGTCGGCGAATCTCAGCATATATATTTTCTCTCCCTGTACATTCACACCTACACTATACTCTTCTTTTACTTTGTTTATTGCATCTTCTATATATAGATTAAATAATAACATTAAAATAAATACTCTTTATAAATGTATTTTTTACTTTGAACTTTTTCTCAATAAAGATTATTATTATTATTAGATAATCAGATTGGAGTATAAAAGTCAGATAGTACAGGACATTAGGCTGGGTAAATGGATATGACTGAGCTAGCTAAAAGCATATCTATGATTAATAGCTGCCTAAAAATAATCACATACCGATTCGAGATGACGTCGTTGTGACATCCATAGCATCTTGTCCACCACCTACAACCACATAATCCATAATTGGACTTATGGCGGCTGAATTCACAGGTCGCTCTGTCTTGTAGGTCTTTAAGTGGATCAAATTTTCGGAATCAAAGAGCTTCGCGGTGTGATCCTTGCTGGCGGTGATAAACATGGTCTTGTCCTTATTGAATTGCATGTCGTTGATTAAAAGATCATGCTCTTTAGTCGCGTTCAACTGTTTACCGGTCTGTAAGGGTGGAATACGAAGGCAGAATTGCTTACCAAATTTATAGTAACACGTTTAATATGCAATTTTATTTTTAATTTAAAGCAGCTTTGATGCTGAAGCAGCATAATCGATTTTCGTACACTTACCTTTAAGTCCCATTGTCTGATCTCTCCGTCATCATGCCCGGTTAATAAGATTTCATCCAGAGCACCCCACAGTAAAGAGGAGACCCTCGGCCCACTGACTGGTATACGCAGAATGGGGTCAGCGTGTGCGAAGCTCTCGTCCACCGTCCGCACATCGATGATAAAAATCTCGCAGTTATGCCCCATAGCCTTGTCCGTACTGTACGCGGCCATGCTAGCCGAGTAACTGAAGTTGCACGCACGTACCGAACTGTTTGTTAGAATATTACCGATTTCTTTCCCCGTTTGACAATCCCATACCTTCAGAGTATTATCGCCAGCACCTAAACACAATACAAAGTGACGATAAAAATATACGGGGTTGGTTCAATGTTGGCAGTTAAAAATCACCAGACAGAAATCTAGTTGTTGTCCAATCTACATCTATGCACCAAACAGCGCCTTGATGACCATTAAAAGTACCCAATCTTTCGCCGTTTAAGGAATACCAAACATTCGGTTTATTGTCCTTAGAAGACGAAAAGAGTAGATCCCCTTCTCGGTTGTATTTGATTTGAGTTATGGCACGTTCGTGCCCTTGCAACATAAGCGGTTTCTGAGAATATATATTAATTTATTAATCATAATCATAAATACTGCTTTAGTCTTACCATTCTCCTAAATGGATATTTTAATTCTGTTGCTGAAACATGCAATATTTAGCAAAAAATTATACTTTTATTGTAAGCAAGTGCGGCGAGAGAGGTTAAATAAACGTCACTTATGCATAAAAAGTGTGAAGGCCACTTGTATGTCATTTGGAAATTCATGTGAACTAAACTAAAGATGGGCTTATTTAAGATTCATACATTTTCAAATTCTTGATTATATCATAAGGGATACACAAGAAAATCTGTATTTCCTGAGAATATCTCTTGTAATTATTTCTACGCTATTAAATTTAATAATTTAAATAGCATCATTAAACTGCAACCTGGGTTCTTAAGTAGTTTTAGTTGTCTATATTAATTGTATTGTCATATTGCCTTTTACACAAGCAGACTAATATAAATGGAAATTTGTCAACAGCACAGTCATTTGAAAGAAAATTAAAGGTGCATTTCCAAATACTCAACTCAAAATTGAAAATATTTATATAATTGTATCTTTTTTATTTGAACCAATGAGGACAATAGAAACAAACTCTGTTTTAACAACAAGGTTTTAAAATTATGTACCTAGGCACTGTATGATGGTATATTCATTACCCAACAAACTAAAAATAAATACTGTGTCAATAATTTTGTCACAATTCAAAATCACAGTTTTTATCATTTATATTTCCATAGTAGATACTTCATAAAAAGGAATAATTATACTAAAGTAGCGTAGCATTTATACGGCACAAGATAATAGAGATAAGAGTTTCTCATTTTCTATATATCCTTTAGATTGATTAATTTGGCAGTCAAAATATAATCAACTTTTTACATAATAATGTGCAACAGAAAACTAGCAATTATAAAGGGTCACATGTAATACGTAAATTGCAGTAATATCGATGATCACTATCATTAAATATTAACTAAATACATTTATACTATATAGGAATTCGATGATTACATTTTTCAAAATATTTGGTTTTATTTTTATTTTACTATCTGATTGCAATAATAGGCACAGTTAATTTGTAATGAAATGTTGCATCAAGATATATGTCGCATACAATTAAGCAAATATTCATAATAAACTAACAGTATTTTACATTCCATAAAATACGTTTCCTCGATTGCTTGCACGAGATATAGCTTGACTTTAGTACATTCCAATACTGGGATATAAAGATTTATCACATTAACAGATTATATGCAAAAATGAAAATTTACATACAAAATCTGTCCAATATTAGTTTTATCTAATTTCAAATGCGCGTGTCTCATCTGCAATTAAAATTAACTTGTTCGAAGAAGATTGAATGTCACACCTTGTCCTAGACTCGCGTAAAATGAAATTTACTATAAATTTGAACACAGCGATTGTATGTTCTAGAAGAAAACTGGATGATTAACTATATACCACGTCTTTTAATTCCTACTTAAATAATACAAGCTGTCGCTCGTGTTGGTTATGTGACGGAAGCTTAAATTTGCCTGTTCCTGTGTAAAAGTATGCTCAACATGACAAACAATCATACTTTGTACCCACTGCAATATACGACGTTTAAGAAAAATGAAATCTACAACATATTCCTCTTATGAAGCTTGTTAAAGTTCTTGAAAATTTTAAGAACAATTGGTAGATTGTCAAATTACATTAAAAACTAATTTATGCCTGGGAGTGATGAAAAAGGAAATAATAGAGATTCAAGAGGAATATGGTACATTTAAATAAAACTTCATAAAAGAGATCGACATTAGCATTTTGCATTAAACGTCGTATTTTCTATTAATAAATGTGATTACTCTCTATCTCCTCTGTAACGAATGTTAGAAAATCCGACTTAGAAATATAACATCAACTTTCTTAATATTGCTCTACTGGACGTCAGAAGGATAACTATAATGATTATTTATATATAAGATATCATCGGCAGAAGTACAGGTGATAGTTCGGTTGTAAAACGTAAATTTGATTTTAAATACTTTTAAAATAGTGTCCACTTTTGGTATACGCACAATATATTATAGTAGTTTCTTTGCTTGTTAGTCTCGCGTGTGATATGTAGTGCTTCAGACACCTTCCTTTGCATCATCTTGTTTCAATGGTTGTTGTTGCTCGGGCGTAAGTTGCGCCGCTTTTAAAGGTTGTTTACTGTCCATTTGTTCGATTATTGGTAAAGCATTTATAGCATCATTTCTGTAAACAGCAATAAATATTATTGTTCTTTCTCATATACTAAGAGGAATCTAAAGTAAGATTTCCAGCTAATCAAAATAAAAGTGCAGTGTCCAACTAGTTCAACAATTTTGATATTTACTTGTCACTTACTTCGGTGCAATCTTTTCCTCTACTCCTTCTACTTCTGTTGATTCCTTCTTCACTTCTCCCACAACTATATCGCCTTCGGAAGAAGCCAAAGTGTTTGGAAAATCAGCTTCAAATTCCACCTCAACGTTTTCCAGTTTTAGATCACCGGCATCCACTTTTACTGCAGCAATAAAATATTTCTATTAATAATTCCGCGCCTATCAACTTTACACTAGGCTTATTAATTGTTCTTGAAATCACTATACACACAAACCCGCTATGGCCGCTTTATCTCTAACTTTTTATAAATATACAAATAAATAAATAAATAATTGATTGACTTTGCCATCACTTCGTGATATTCCAGAATATAGGAAATAAATAATAACAATCAGTAATGTCCAGTTATCTATCAGCAATAATTTAAACGATTCACAATACGATATTTTTCCGGATCACAAAAATATTATTAAAAAAAACAATATTCTTACAATCATTTCATTAACAGTGTATCGAAACCCACCTTCTTAAGTAAAAAAAGAATTTTAAACAACAGTTATATAAAAAATTGAATACATCTAACAAACGATATTCTACCGATTTTACAAAAAGTTAAATTAAAACCAAAGAAATGGTGAGAAAAAAATGCATTATTGTAAAAAAATCCTTAAATATATATAATTTAAATTTATATTCAAAGAATTACAATAATATAAAAATTAGTAATTTGAAAGTAAAACTACACCCTTCTTGAAAAATAAGGCTCAGGCTGCATCTTACCTGCAGATATTTTCTGCGCTGCTTCATCAACCGCAGCACGAACACTAATAGCATCAATCCCCGTTGATATATCAGGTACCGAGGACACAACTGGAGCGGAAACAGGATCAAAGGTCTCATTGAACGCAGACGTGAAATTAGCCCAACCCTCCGCAGATGTAGACGACCAGCTGTTGTTGTCCGCGTTGGCTGATGCGAATGGATTGGAAGAAGGCAAACCCGCCCACGGATCCTCGTTGTTCTGAGGCGGAAGTTCCTGTGATGTGGACAAACGTTGCTTGCATAATAAGTTAGAAGCCCAGGCTAAAGAATAAATAAAATAGATAAATGAACATTCTAAGAAGGCTGAGTATTTTTCATATGCAATAAAATTATCTATTCTGATGCTTATATAATTTTGATCGCCACTCTATCTTACTCGCCTTGTTTAAACGAGCATAAGGTGTGTATAATTTTTAAACAAGCAACAATCAAGCAAAATCAATATTTACATCTTAGATGTAAATTTTTTTGAACATTGAAAGAGTTGCAAATTTCTCGTTTTATTGAATAGTAAATCGGACTAATTCCGATTTCGTTCTATTAAAGCTGTGCCCAAGAGTGCAACAATGATTAAGTCTATAAGATTAAATTTACTACTGTTTCAATACGTAAAATGGATTTGATAAAAACTTGCGAGTTGTTGAAAGTTGCTTATAACCTACCAATATACGGTATAACCACGATTATCCGATTTGTAAAAAGCTCACTAAATAATTAAATATAATAAACAAGCAGGTATTATTCGTCTATAAAACAAAAATATTACCACTTCTTCGCACATTTTCAGTAAAATGAGAAACGGCGTTGCAAAGTATGGATAATAACCGAGGTGATATCGTCATTTATGTTACAAAAGATACTTTTATCTGTAATTCGAGTTGCAACGTGATTTTATATGTTTGATTCTATTATAAAACTCACGTTCGTTCGCTATTTCCGCTTCAAAGCGGACCGTAGCCTTTATCGCAGCTGCCACCCCTGCCTCATCATCGTCGGCCCCACCATCTTCGCTACTTCCACTACCACTGCTACTGCTGCTGCTACTGTTTCTATTCCTCCTCCTCCTGCGCCTTCCGACAACTTCACCATCCTCCACACCACTCTCACCATCCATCGCCGCATCACTCTTACCACCACCAGCACCACCATCCACAGTACTCACTGCCGTCTTCTCAATGACAGTCTGAAATGTGTCGTGTTCGCGTTCCTCGCTGAAAATCTGATCATCGGCATCGTCCAATGTGCTGATATTTTGGCCACACACCTGCTTGAATAACTCTTGCTGTTGGCGCATCAGTTCGCCTTCGTTCAAGTCAAAGTTGAGGGTGCCACGGTGTTCGATGTGCCTGCGCATGATGGTGATAGTAGCGGTAAGTAATGGAAGGTAGATAAGGGAAAGGATTGGTATTGTTGAGGTGATTGATGTGTACCAAATGAGAAATGATGTCGATAAAGTCAATTCGGCAGTGATTGACAAGTGAACAATATACGAAGCTTTACGTAATTGTGACACTATTCAGGTGCGGAAAATTGCTTTAAACAATATGCAGTATTTGGACTTAATCTCAAGCTACACTTACCACATGTAATGTAATGAATGATTTACGTATTTTCATCATTTATTTTAACTGTCATCTTTCGACTGCTTATTTTTTATTTACAATTTCTCTCACTTTTGCTTAATTGTATTTTTGTACTGCAATTCATATCATTACTCTCTGCATACGATTTAGTCAGAATTATAAATTCTGCTCCTTTATTACAAAAATAAAACAAACCTCAACATAAATATTTCTCGCTGAAATCTTTAATAAAAATAAAAATAATACCAGAAAACACGCAATTGTAGAAAATGCTTTATTAAAACAAAAAACTCACTGCAAAGCGTTGCCATCTTTATAATCGTCATCGTTGAATGCGAATCCTTCGACAAGTTGTGGTGAGAGTTGCTGCACCTGGAAGTCTGCATACACCTCGTTATAATCATACACACCGTCACTTCCATCATTACCTTGGTTCGGTCCAACTCCACCCTGTAAACGAATGAAATACTTGCAAAAGAACCCTAAGAAATAATAATAAACGGATTTAACTAGCAATCATTACATATGTTAAATTAAATTAAGGTAGATTTGAAGAGATTTACTCACTAATAAAATATTTTGTACGTCATTAGTTTCCTTCAAAGTGGTATCTTTGAATTGTTCGAGAGATTGCTTAACTTCCGGTTTATTGTCTTTTAAAAATTCGCCGAGCTTAGAATCTAAACACACGCCGACCACGTTGTTTAATATATTAATCAAGTGGCCCATGTAACCCTGTCTGCGTCCATTTACTTCTCGTCTACAAGCAAACATTACACAATGTAAAAATAAATGCACTAAAATTTTGTATCTATATTATGTTGGAAAACTTACTGCTTTTCATCGTTTAACTTCCACGCAAATAAAATGCGTTCAATTAAATTGCAGTTTAATAATAACTGAAAGAAATTACATCAATATTATTAGTAGTTTATGCAGTTTTCCTAATATAAAATAATCATTACTGTAATGGTATATTAGATATTGGAATTGGCCTAACACGAAGTAACACGAAGTATGCAAACTATACATTTTTATAAAGACATGTTCGCGTATTAATTGTAACTACTTGAAAATAAGTAATTGTTTGATGCGCTAATGAACCCCAAAAAATGTATGCAAAGCGTTTTTATTGTTAAAAACTTACATGTTTCGATAAGGCATTGTGATCACCCTTCCCATCAGCGACCGTCTTTTCCAACACGACTGGAGCTGGTGTAGGAGTAGCAGTCTTTTCTCCCGTCCCATCTTCCCCTGCCGCTCCCGAGGGCGCCGCCGCTGCCACTGCCGCAGGTGTTGCACCACCATTACAAGCTAGTGCAGCTGCTAGAAAAGCCTCTACCTGCAACACAAAATAAAACATATGTCTATACTTGTAGTGCATCTTGAGGTTTTAAAACCATTTTAAAAACCATTTCACTTAATTGAAATTGATCGATATTCGGCCTGTTCGTGAAAATCTTTATACGAATTTCCTTGTTTTCTTGAAGCCAATATTATAACATAAAAATTACGCAATATCTAATGCCTAATAGATTTATGTATATATAAGTAGACGTTTGTAGTGTAACTCTATCAGACCTGAAAATGTATATAACGAAACTATAGTCATCTAATAAATAAATTATCGTAATATAAGACTCAGTAATATTTTCTATTTCCTATATTACGGAATACCACAAAGTAACCGCTAAATCAATGAATTATTTATGGAAAAATTATTGTTTAAGAAAAGTGTCTTATGTAACCCTTGGATTATTAGTTGTCCAAGGGTGAACAATACTTACTTGCGCGTGGAGAAAGTTATTCCATGGATGTGCGAAGAATAGGTCCAGTAGTGTGCGAGCGACGTCCAGATGGACCAGTGTCTGTGACAATGGGTCACAGGGTGTGCGCGCAAGCACAACAAACAGCCGGACCACGTGGAGGCGCGCGTTGCCGAACGGCGCTGGCGTAATAGCGGACGGTGGAGGCAGATAAGCGGCTAAGGCTACATTCTACAAATAATAAACCGAAATCTGTATACTACCATAAAACACACATTAAAAAGGTGTACAAAGTGCATTTAAAATGCGAGGTATATTTAAAATTTTACTATTGTCACGGAATATTAAAAAACAGGATCAATACAGAATGTGATCGTTTGATTTAAAAATTGAAATATCATAGAAATGATTTTTATCATGTGCTTCTTTCAGGTACCTTTGGTGGATTTATAAGTAACCCGTGAAAATCTTTCAGTCTCAAAACAACTTCCCTCTTAATTTGTTCGATAACGGCTTGACGATTTCCGTCGTCGTCGGCGTTTTCATCGTCGAAAGCCATGGCATATTGCTGTACATTTGGAATGCTGAAAATAATAAATTTATCGCTCAGGTAACTAGAAAAATACTACTAAAGTGTTAAAAAGGAAATCATTGGTGTTATTCATTTACGAATATGAATCTTACTTCGATGCGTTAATATCTAATAAGGTAATCAATATCTGGATGCCGGCAATAATGGCCGAGTCACATTTCTCTTCGTCTAATATTTGATCTAATAGCAAAGACACTGTTTTTGGCCTAAAATATATAAAAAAAAAGTTAAATCGTTCAATAAAATTGTCGCTGTAATACCTACTTTTCTAAAGTCTCTAGAAGAGGATCTTCCTTCTTCTCCGTGGAATTGTCCTTAGACCGCAAATTGTCCCGCGAAATTTTAATAAAATCACACAATAATTGAGCAACATTGAAATGCTTATCTTGGCCCTCGCTCGCTTTTAATATACCAATTAGCGACTGTAAAAACTCTTGCTCGTCTAACCACTAGAAAATATGGCAAGGAACTATTTTTATACCCCCAGAAAACATTTACAACATCGTAATTAAATACAAAATGAATAAGTGGCAATTTTGCATTAGGGGCATCATCCGATAATTTAATCTTTTTAGTATTCTTTTTTGTTAACTTACCTTAAGAATGTTTAGTTTCCTTTCTGCATCTTCGACGGCGGTCATAAGTTTGAGCGTTAAGTCCATAATGGCCGAAGTGTTGAGATGCTTGAGCAGCTGAGGTAGGAAGTTCTGCTGCGCTTTTAGGAAGTCCAGCACTTGCAAACTCGTAAATTGATACGATAACCAGTTCTACACAAACATACCATCATAATCCGTTATGATATAGATAATAATCGATAGTTTCAAATAGATGAATATATTTATTTGTTTGCAGCATATATCTATTACATGAATACAGATTATTCAAAACATCAACCACAAATCTTTTTCCATTACATATGTCGTTTGTATGAATGTCGAAAAATTGCTTATTCAAAGAGACAAAATATTATTATTGAGCTATGCACGAATTTATTATAAAATGAAGGAAGACGATTAACTAGAAAATCACCACGTTTGCTTCTAAGCACGATTAAATTTTGGTTTACTTAAATATGGAAATTATTCCCTCTGCACTATAATCAAAGCCAAAAAATTGTAGGAGTTTCGAGTAAAAAAATAGTTCGTTAAATATCTTACGTGTTGTGTAGTTTTGGCAATCAGCATGATCATGACCTTTGAAAAGAAGCTGGCGAGAAGCGGATTGAGCGGACCGTCGGTATTCAGGAAGGAATATAATTTGGAGACGAGATCCGCATCGCCAGCGAGCCTTTCACTTAAAGCGGACACATCGCTCGTGAGAATTTCGCACGCGATATTCGAGTACTTATATCGAACCATATCATCCGAATCTAGAGACGGCTCGTCTACTGTTAAGCTCACTAGCTCATTCAGAATCTCTTTTTTCATCAAGCTGGAATTCGTCGTATAGAATGAAATTATGGAACGAATCGATTTACATTACACGCAAATGCAAAACTTAAAAATAAGACTCTTAAACAATTGGTTTCGAATCTTATTTTTATTTAGAAAGAAATCTTCAATTTGAAAAAAAAATTTAAATGATTATTTAAACTACAATAGTATAGAATTATAAATATTATTTCATTTAATTAATTATAATATATATATATTATAATAATTTAATATATATATTATTATAATAATTTAATATATATATTATTATATAATTCTATACTATTATTTAACACCGTAGTGATAATTTTTTAAATTTAAACTACACAAAATGTATAATTTCGTTGAATTGTAGAATAATATTAAAATATGAATAGAAATTATAGTTAATCAATAGCTTAAAACTACCGATATGCTATTTAATAACTTACTATTCGATAAGTGCTTTGTTTTGTACTTTACAATCATTGAGAATGTCTTCATCGTCCATAACTTCCCGCAGGCTAACATCCTGGAACAATATACCGATAACACATTTAGAGATCTTACATGTTTCTATAATTCTCATTAATAGCTTTATTACCTCTTTGCTAAGTATTGTTTCGATGGTTGATGGTGCGTTGTTGTATGTCCAAAACATTTTACTGCGGTTATTTGTTTCCTTATAGAATGAAATTTGTTACATTAACCTTTGTTCTGGAATAATATTCGCAATATTTGGGGAAGCATAAGCGATTATGAATTGCGTATTTACGGATTCCTTACCGATCTAATATTTTAGCGAGATAGTTGTTTTCATTTGATATAAATATTCAATGGGGCCCTCTTGAATATTGGAATCTAATTCCTGGTGTGGATTTAGTACAATTAGTGTGCACAATAAATTGCATATCACAATATAACTACCATGTATTACTGTTGCAATGCTATTATTAGAAGCTAGTTTATATTTATTTTCGAGTATTATTTATATAAATATAATGGAACAATAATAAGTGTCATTAAAATTATTATAAATTTTACCGAAAGCTACAGATAAGATGACAGATATTTAATGTGGATATGACGGCACATTATCACTTGACAGTTCGTCATATGGGAGTTAAAAGGTTGCCATCCCAAAGCGATATAAGGTGTCACCTCGTTTTACGCTTCGATGTATGGTTTTAAAAATACAAAAAAAAATACTATGAAGATGATAATGAAATTATTAAGATCAGATCAGATGTGATCTATAAGGGCGCGGCATAACGTATTTTAAGATACTTAGGTAGAGTAACCAGAATTTTATTCTCGCCCCATTATAATGTACGCTATTGATCTTAAGAATATGAAACGAACTTACGCGTCTTTTCGCATTTTTCTTCAACCTCCTATCATTTTTTAACAATGTCTTGCCAATTATCGATGTGTAGAATATTATTTATTTAAATGTTTATCAGTATATTGAAGTCCTCGTTTAACGTTGTGTCACATGTAAAACAAATTCATAGCAATTATGTCGAGATATAATTGTTTATAATGTCATTAGCAATGAAATTTGTTACCATGGTAACGCTTAAATAAGTCGGCCATCATGGTTTTACCGTATCCAATCATATCTCAACGGCAAATTGACATTTTATAAATGGAACCGCATACAAACTAAATAAAATAAATATATCTTGGTATTTACTAATGTTTTACACATAAGATAATTTATTGGCAGTGGAAACGAGTTCTTTTTTGTTTTCATATAATTTATAAAATACGTGCGATTATATTTTACCTGCTTATCAGACTTACATTTCAAATATTCTTCAGTGGGATATTTTCAATGCCCCCTTCCTCGAAGCTTGCTGGATAAAATAAATGATTTTGATCACAGAACAGTTTTTGACAAATATATAAACCGATATTTCCATTGCAAAGTTATTGATACCTAAAAATTCATATACATTTCCACCAATAAAAATGAACAAAAATGAAAAGGCAAGTTTTAAAAGTGCAACTGGGAAATTTGGTAACCCTACAGTCTACCAGGCTTATTGGAATTGAATTTCCGATTAGATAAATAAAATGCGCATGTGAAATGCATATTTATAAAAATGTAGGCATTAAGTTAATATTAAATAGAAATAATGTAGCATTACATCACACTTTCGATACAGCAACTAAATACACATCTCCATCTAAAATGAAACCCAAAACGATAATTGTGGGGGCTGGAGTCGCCGGGGTTGCTGCGGCTGTAAAATTAGCCAAATTCGACATCGATTTTAAAATTCTAGAAGCTGAAAATAGGATCGGAGGTAAGCTTTTTAAAATCCGCTCTCGCCAAACGTGATCTATATTCAAGATATTTAATTTATATTTTCGTTTTATAAAAGGTTCACCCTACAATCATACACAATAAACTATACCTGTATGTTCCTAGGTAGAATTAATTCAGTATTTTTCGGCAAGAGTATCGTGGATTTGGGGGCACAATGGTGTCACGGAGAGGAGGATAATATCGTTTACCAATATGTGAAGGACTTGGACTTATTAGCGCCTTCATTTAACACGTATAGAGACAATACTTTTTACGAATCTACTGGAAAGGTATTGAGTAAGGACTTCACTGATGAATTGGCAATGATTTTCGCGCAATGTTACGACGAAGATTTTGTTAAAGATACTACGGGCTCTTTTGGCCATGTATTTACGAAATTGTACGTAAGAAATGATATGCAGGTCACCATGAATTCAGTTCAAATTTAAATATTGCAGCTATTTGGAAGAGATTCAAAAAAAATTTTATGGTAAGCCAGAAAAAATTCAATCGGCCACGAATCTTTTGAAATGGTTACATCAGTTCACTTTGTGTTATAATGCCAGTGCTAGCTGGTTCGATCTTTCTAATTCTGGCTTAAGTGAATATCATGAGTGTGAAGGAGATCCCATTATGAACTGGAAAGATAAAGGATTTAAAATGATTATAGATGTGATAACGGTATAAATGTGAACATTTTGAGATTTAGGGATTTTTTAAAAAATATCTTGATTCGAAATAGAATAAGTACCCAGATCCGTCCGCAGCTGTGCCTATTGAAAAAAATGTTTTATTAAATAAGTATGTTACGAAAATTAATTGGGACCAAAAAGATGGTGTTTTGGTTGAATGTAGAGATGGTGATATATTTAAGGCGAATCATGTGATAATTACAACTTCCTTGGGTAAAAATAATCAAACCATTTTCTTTTTAAATAAAAATGCCAAATATAATATTGTTCGCAAAGGATGGTACTTTCATATTTTAAAACGTTCTTCATATTCTTGCGAAAAATATCTACAACTTTCGATTCATTCTCATTAACATAGGAGTATTGAAAAATCAATACAAATCGCTCTTTGTTCCTGAATTACCCGCCTTTAAACAAAATGCGATTGAGGGTCTGGCTATCGGAGCTGTGAATAAAATATTCCTGAAATTTTCTGAGAGGTGGTGGCCTGAAGATTGTAAGGGTTTTAGCTTAATATGGACTCCAAATGATTTAAATGAATTGAGAAATTCTACTATTGAAGGAATTGATTTAGTAAGTGATTTGTGATGTTGATTATATTGTTCAAATATATCGCAAACGGATTTTAAGAACGAATTAAAATTTGATAGTTGCTTTAAACATTGGCAACAATTTACATTTTCTCCAGCATATTGATCCATTTTCAAATAAAAGCAATAAAATTTACATTTGATCGATTTAGTCAAAACAGTCTTGGCTGGAAGACGTATTTGGATTTTATCCCATCGATGCTGAACCAACAACCTTGTTAGGTTGGGTCGTTGGAGAGAAACTCGTTCATTTCGAGCAAACTGCAGATGATTTAATTCAATCAGCTTGCATGTTTCTCCTAAATAAGTTTTTAGGGCGCATGTACAACATTCCGCAACCAACAACTATTTTATGGTAAACAATACTCCATAATAAATATTTTTTCATTGCTCGACAATACATTTCGTTAACTTTCAGTACATACAGTACATACCATTTTGAAGTTGTATTTTTACGGTATAAATGTAGAATTATTTTCTTGTAGTTCTCGTTGGTTGACACATCCAAACTTTCGCGGATCATATTCGTATCGTAGCTTAGCTACTGACGATCGTAAAACGTCTGCAGCAGAATTGGCCAAAGGCATTTATGCGGCAGATGCGATTCGAACGCCACGTATACTGTTCGCTGGAGAAGCTACTCATCCGAGATTCTATTCTACCGTTCACGGAGCTATAGAAAGTGGCTTTAGAGAAGCGGAGAAGATTATCAATTTTTATAAAAAGTAAGCGGCAATTCACTGTGAAGTATTATAACGACTAATGAAAATATCAAAGAGCATGTTCAAAAAATAGGCAGGAAGAATCGTGCTATTTTTTAATATCATAAACCACGTTTTACATTTCAGAAATTCTTCGCCATTGCAATCGCAGCTTTAAAAGAAGAGCATGTTATATACGGATTTAAGATTCAACTTTATAATGTTACATTGTTAAAAATTACGAGTTGTTAAGCAATAAAAAAGTTTAAAATATTCCTATTTTTTATGAATATATTTACCAAAATGAACATACATTCTTAGAAAAAAAAACATCAACCCCTAAGATGTTAAAAACGTGATTTTAGTCAATATTTAACGATTCCTTCAACTCTACAGTTGTGTTTGTAGAATCTTTTGGGTCCTCTATTGGTTCATCTACTGATTTATCATTATTTACTTCTGGATCATCAGTCTTATCTGCATTTTCTGGTTTATTGTCTTTACTTCCTTCAGCAGCAGTTAGTAAATTATATTTCTTATATTTTAAATAATTGGGTACAACAGACAATAAAGCTAGTCCCTTTATAATTTCAACAATGACTGTTAATTTCGGTTGAGTTAAATTAACTTTGTGTACATCATTAGCTGCCGCAACTAAGTCTGCTAATGATTTAATAACGTCATCTTTCGGTACATTGTTATTATAACGATGATTAAATGCAATAGAAAATGTAGTTGGTTCTCCTTTGAAATACTTCTCAACCAATGACTTGAAACTTTCAACTATACTGCTTACAGATGCTTTGCATATTATCTCGATGGGGACTAAGCGAATAAGATACCTGGTTTGTTGTAATTTGCTTGTGTTGATATCTTCAACAATTTTCACAGCTAATTCTACAGGATTCTCCAATGTTGTTGTAATAAATAGGACGTTTTTAACGCCCGTTTGAACACAGTTAAATCTTCTAGCAGCTGGCGTGGAGTTTATCGATTTTAACTGATTAATCTATATTAGAAACGATAATAGATATAGTTTAACAATGAGAATGAAATGATATTTACCTCATCAGCTAAATCATCCAAAACATCTTCTTTTTGCTCCGATGCATTCTCAGCAATTTGATCTGTTTCAACTTCGTCGGGATATAAAATATCCGCATATTTATTTAAAATGTTGTATGATTCACGTATGCAGTCTTTCTCGCGGAAATTGCAACTACATAAATATCCTTTTTGCCCAATGTCTAAGAAATTCTGCTTTGGTTTCTTAGTATTGTATTGATAACTATGTGTTTTTCGTCTTTTGTCCATACTAAATTATTTGCCTTTTAAAGGAATAATATGCTTGCTTTAAATTCACCTTTGTTCTGACAGAAATATTTTAAACATACAGGCTCCTAAAATATCTACTTCTTGACAAGTACTCCAAATGAACTATTAAAGATAAAGTTTGTTTACTAAATTGCATACGTTAATCTTTTACCAATTTCATCAATTCCACCAAGAGAATTATATTAGTGGCATATACGAAAATATTTAAAAAAAAAAATTTGAAAAAAATGGGTTCACATATAAAAATTTAGTTAGTTAAAGAGTCCGCAATCCTAAAGATTGGTTGGAAACAGCACGCCATGCCGATCTATCCTGAGCTAATCCCTTCATCTCCCTATAGCTATTCATCTCAACGTCTTCAACTATCTGACTCACATACTCCAATCTAGGCCTACCTACCCCTCTCTTTCCCTCCACTCTACCTTCTATGATCAATTGCATAATCCCCCCATGCCTAAGGATATGCCCTACTAATCTGTCTCTCCTACGCTGTAACACTCTCCAGATACTTCTCTTCTCCCCTACTAACTCTAGTACAGCTTCATTTGTTACTTTATCTTCCCAACCAATCCTCATCATCCTCCTATAACACCACATTTCGAATGCTTGTAATCTACGCTTCTCTTCCTTTCCTATAGTCCACGCCTCACACCCGTACAGTGCTACACTCCAAACATATACCTTCAGTAATCTTTTTCTAATACCCAAGTCAATATTTGATCTTAAAATCTGTTCTCTTTCTACGAATGCCTTCCTACCCTGTGCTATCCTACACTTTATATCTACTTTATAAAAATTTAATATACTAAAAAAATATCTATTACAATATTTGTTTTTATTTCAATTACCATTACCCCCAGATAAATTAAATTGAAATCTGTAATTTTCATGCATGCATTGGACCCTTTTAAAATTATTTAATCAATAGGTATATTAATAATCACAAACGGTATAATTAGTACATTTTATTGACATTTAATGTGTTAATTGTTTATGTGTTTTGTTTTACTGGGTTTGTGAATTATATATTATATTTACTTAGACGTATTAGTTTATTTTGTTAATATATTTTAGTTGGATTGAGTTAGATATTATTTTAATACAATAAATATAGTTAAAATATCATATAATAAGCCAATTTTGTCACGGAAAAATTATTATCACAGTTAGCTATAATTTAAATTAATTTTTAGTTAACGTGGAATTTCATTTAATATGAACTCTTTAGTTTCCATTTGTCGGATTTGTACAGCTTAATTACAAATAATTTATTATTGCATGTAAACGCAAAAAATATATGTATTTTACGCTTAATTAAATATAAATTATTTTGAGCAAATATATTAAATATACCTAGAAATTAAAAATACATAAGAATAAATAATCGAATGTACAAGTCCAAAATTTAAATATAAATTTGGCAATAAAATTATTAAAATGAATACGAATTAGCTAATTGAGCATTCATTATACACAATGTATAGCTTTATACGAACAACAACTTAAACTTAAACGCAACTATATAATATTCCACGGATATTTTTTAAACACTGCAGAATATATTTTTAATTTAAAGTCTATAGCTATTGTATATGGAAACAATCGGTACATATACATCGATATATTTTGTAAATATTTTTTATACCGCGTTTATTATAGTTTTATTAATGATAGGATTGATGTAGACAGATTTTTACAAACCCTTTATTTTTATTTTTTTATGTAGTTCTAAATCTAAACGACTTTTTAGTTTTATCAATATTCATTTTAATATTTAAGGAAAATAATACGTCTGATATAATGTTTATAGTACGTTCATAATATCTATCATAATATTAATTCTGTATGATTATTTGTTTGTAATACATACGTCTATCTACATATAAGACATGGTTTACGTTATAGTTTAGATTTGTAAAAAAATATCCACTTTTTTATAGGATAATTCAATTATATATTTATACCACAGAATATATCGTAAAATTAGTATACATACGGCAATGAAATGAAATAAAAAACTTTGTACCATAAGAAATGGCGAAAGTGTAGCTTTTAAAAATCCTTTACGCTTTTATAAAACTAAAATAGTTTTATTAATAAATATCTGAAAATTAATAATGTAAACATCTGTACCTGCGTGAATTCGTATTTTATATTCGTAGGTAAATATCGGATAGTATATTAACATCAACAGTATAACAGCAACAATTTATAGCGGCAACAATGTAATTGCATTTCCATTGCAATAAATATGAAAATACCGTTATATTTTCATATGCAATTTTAGTTTATAAAATAATAAATTGCAATTTAAATTTTTAAAAGATTTAATTTCCCTTTGTTAGATATCAGTCGTGTGTTCATTTGAAACTTTTTAGAACTTAATTCGCTTATTGAAGATGTTTTGTTGACCTTTAATTTAAAGCAATGGAAACTACAGTTCAAGACATCTTACACATAAAATACTTCATCATATAATCAATATATACACGGTGATCGCGCTAAACTAAGAATAATCATAATATAGAATATCACCCAAATACCGTAACAAGCATTAAGTTCGTTAACGCTACTTAATGCTTGTTACGGTATTTGGGTGATATTCTATATTATAATTTAACACCGTAGTGATAATTTTTAAAATAAGAATAATCTGTTTTTTTATAGGCGAATAATTTAATCTTACAATTTTAATCTGTATCAGTTATCTTTCTTTTGACTAAAAGTATAACAAGTTAAATTGAGGATAAATTCGTTAGTCGATTTGCTTATCATATCTATACTTTGGGTCGGTTTATATGGTTGTTTGGCATTTATTTCAGGACAAGGCAGTTATAATATTTATTATTATTTGTTCCTTATTGGAATTTCTTAAAATATCTGAGCAGCAACGTTTGTAAACTTTCTTAGAATATACTGAGTTTTTAATGTAACAAACTGTGTCAAAATGTAACAAACTTGATTAGCAACTTTTATATTTGGACAGTAATGATTGAGTCCTTCGATAATATAATACAAATTACTCATAAAAATATCCCCATATATAATTCTTCCGTTCTTGCCTGCGTAT
Source organism: Leptodirus hochenwartii (assembly GCA_947310635.1). Taxonomy (NCBI): domain Eukaryota; kingdom Metazoa; phylum Arthropoda; class Insecta; order Coleoptera; family Leiodidae; genus Leptodirus; species Leptodirus hochenwartii. The sequence goes on along the minus strand of OX371179.1, from coordinate 37,922,402 downwards.
TGTAATAATTTAGAAATAATAATATCACTTATTAGTATTTAGTTGTATTATTATGTAGGTATCATTATAATTATTAATTCTACAGATAAAAACAATATACTGAAATCGTTCCTAGCTATTTCGAATAAATATTGTATAAAGGATTTTTATTTCTATATTACAAAAAGATAGATAACAATTTCCCCTTTCGAGCAACAATATATCACTGTTCGCCTTTTATATTGGGTGACCGATATAATGTAGATATTTCTTTAAGATATTCATAAGAATATTACAAACGTTGCTCTAATCCCGTTCGCTTTCAATTCAATCGATAAGGAAACCTTAAAGCCATGATATCATTCTCCCAGAGTCACCAATCTCTTCCCATGTTATACTGTTATATAGAACGTCTTACCCTCACCGGTACTCTTCCTCGTGCCAAACTCTTCTCTTACCACAACAACCCCCCCTGCAGCAGGACTAGTGCCCTGAACGAGGGAGTTGTTGCTCTGCCATCATAACAACTTCTCCACCGCGGGGAAGGAAATCTCGCTCGTGGCAGCTTGGCGGGCTGCGAACGTCCACCGGATATCCGCTGGGGCACCTATAACGGCATTATTGCTTCCCGCGAGACCGTCTTCTCCGCTGCTTAGCAACGTGGGTTGCGATTGAGAGTATAGTTGTTGCTGTTGGTGGGCGCGAGGTGATGACCAGTGCTGATGGTGTTGGTGCGGGCGCCTACGTGATGGCGTCGTGTTTGGTGTAAGACTAGCGCTGCCTCCCAGCGGTGGTGGTAGAGTCGTAGGGGAGAAGCCCCCGCCACCTCCACGTGCGGGAGACGTGATCGCGTTGCATCACAGGACTGTCTCCATCTCGGCGATTTCCGTTCGCGAGCTGGACAAATAAACTTTATATCACAAAAAAGTCATAACTTGCAGCATTTGTAAGATGGTTGCGTATTTCGTGGGCTAACCCCATTCAAGATATTGATTATTTTTACTTACTCCAAGTCCGAATTACTGCCCAATTTTTCTGGATTAAGTCCGCGCAGTCTTTGCCGTGCTTGTTCCCCAGAAGCGATAACGCTAAAATGATATTCAAGAAGCGTCAAATTAATATCCTCGCTAATAGAATGAAATATACTAAAAGTAATTAAAACTTTTATTACAAGTTTCTTATATCGGTTTACAAATATGTGTTACACAGAAACATTCATTAGAAAAATTACTCTACGCTTTAAATTAAGGCAGCAATTTGATCAGGAAACTCTATTTTTACAAAAATTTCAAAAGCTAATTCTTAGAAACAACTAGCAAAATATTTTCATTTATGTGGGAGAGGATTATATATTTTTCTAGATTGTTGTGTAATTTAAATAGGAACACATTCAACAGTACGAGGAACACAAAACTGTACCAGAATTCGAATTATGATAAAAGGACGGAGTACGTATTAATATATCATTGAACTAGATGAAACGTCGTCAAGATTAAAGAAATTTCAGGTATTTTATAAAATAATATATGAAACATAATGGCCTAGTATTGTTGATTTGTGAAAAAAAAGGCAGAGGCGTTAAAAATACATTTTATGAAAATATAATGAAAGCATATTAAAAATAATTCGTTTATTATAGAATATAGTAAAATCGATTGTAATTTTGTAAATTGATATCTTCCAATGCTTTGACGGTGTATATTAGTAAAAGTGTGAATAATAATACGATGAAAAAGTCAATTTGATGTTATTGCTGCAAATCGTAATGGCCGATTAAATTTTCGACATTATTATTGTACAGTAAATGCCAAATACGTATAAAAAGAAAATCATTTTATTTTAACGACGTTGCCGCTAGTTAGATGCATGCATAGATAAGGAACTTACTCTGGCGAATCAACAGGATCCAAGCAGGCTGTTAGACACTTGCCACGTCGTTGACGTCTACATACGGAAGTTACGATTTACGCGTAAATCAGCATAGACATATATAAGATAATAAATTTTAATAAAAATAGGAAATGCATTGTCAGGGTAATAAGAATACATGGACACATTGAAATACGTAGTGTTTCTTTAGTAAAGTGTGTTTTTTTTCTCTTAGTGCGAAAGATAATAAAAAATGGTGAAAAAGTGGAAGTGACATGCCAATACTTGTGAGAATTTTGTTTGAAAAAGTTTGAAAACTTGTTAAAATCTTTAGAATTGCGAACAGATTAAAAATAGTGTGTAGTGATTTTAAATAGATTAAACCCATTCAAAAATTTCATGCTACATAAGCGCAAATTAAAATAAGAAATTTAGAAATTTACAATAATAGAAAATAAAAAATAGGACGTGTGCTACTTGAAAGTCGTTGGCATAAAATAAAAGAAATATACAATTATGGAGTAGTTTCAATTAGAAATGACGATACAATAAATTGAAGTATGATAAACAAAATTAGTTTAAAGTTCAAGAAAGTAACACAAGAAGATAAAAATATATTTTAATTATTTCAATTTAAATCTTTATAATAGCTTATACATTAATTTTATTACACGAAGATGAGTATCATACTTCAATTTAGATAATATTAACTACTTAATATAAATCAAGATAAAGTACACTCTCATCTCGACGGTTAAATTAAATAGTATTTTCAATATTATATTTTTCGATTTATCTTGGTTTATTTGACTCAATTCAACGTTAACAAAGAATTATTCTACCGAACAATGATTACCCTAATTGTACGTACCGTTTACAGGTAAGCGGTGGTTTGATTCCGTGCGCCTCCAGTTCCTTCTCCAGCTGTTTAGTACGCAATCTGCTCAAGTCCAGTTCCCGTTTCACTTTCCACAAGTGCGTGTCACAGAGGGGGTCTCTACAACGGTGGTTACGCAAGATGTCTTGCGCTTCATATACGGCACCGCGAAATGTTAAACTCTTACCCATGCTCATACTGATTAGCGCACAACAGCCACCGGTGTCTTTTTTGGCAAAATGTTTGCGGACGTATCTGAAGAAAGAGTGATTCAATTTTATAACGGCGTTTGTATGATTAAAGTGTACACATAATTGCATATAAAATGAAGCGATTCTTTAAACATTAAATACGCATATTGGAAACAAACTTTCTATCCTGAGGAGCAACAAAATTGCAAAATACTCAAATCATTATAGTCACCATTTAAAATAAATTGTCATGGTAATAAGAATGCTGTTTAAATGTAGCATTGCAAGTTTAAATATTAAATATCCAAAAAGATCCCAAAAAGCTTCTATATCCATTGAAACTTATTAGGCTGGATTCTTTTTATATGTTGCCAACATTTTCACATATGAATGATTTAAATTCTAACTTTGGTAGACTTTCCAACGCATTGAAGAACATGTTGAATGCCGCCGTGCAACCACAATTATTTAGTTGGAAAGTTTGTCGGCGACTGCAAGTTGGTGTACGAGCTCGCGTCCATGTTACTAGTCATAAAACTTGTAAATCCCGGGAAGTACCCAAAGTTTTGCCGCGTGTACGACTAATGCTCTTATGTTTATTGTAATTGTTAACAAAGCAACAACATAAACCAGTTAATATGAATGTTAAGTATGAGATGTAAGAGACGTGAACCAGTGGGGTCCCAAAAGAGGCTTGCCCTCGAAGATAACGCGGCACAATATCTTCTACTCAAAAATGCATTCGTTTCATATTGAATAATGGAACTTAACATAAATTATTAAGGAATATGCAAAATATATAGGCTCCAGTAAAAATAATTTTATGTAGTCCATCGAAATTATTTTCATTATCACAAATTTCATAACTCGTTTCAAAGATATGATGCCAATAATTATTATTTACAGTAATATCGTTGTCGATTTTTCAAGTTTTGGAAAAGGTTCATTTCCTTCCCGAGATGTTACTAATTTCTTCAAATTTCTGAACCCGAACACATATTTTTTCGATATGTTCACTAAAGTTTTTTTTTTAAGTAACAACAACAAATTTCAATAATAACAAGTTAACATCAAAGTCTGTAACTCACTTGAAGTATAAATGCTCCAGAAGTAACAAAAGCGCTGCAAGTAATATTCCTGCCATGAGTAGGAGGAATGCGGACAAGAACTGTTCCAACGCTAAAGGGTCCGAGCTCTTCACTTCCTTTATGCCAGGTTTACAGGTGCCGGTCATCCAATATCTGCGCAGACGCTCCAAGTCTCCGTTTTCCCTGAAATCCAGCATTTTCCGGTTGAACATCTTCAGGTATTTGCTGTTGCGTGGAAAGGCAATTCCATAGCCGGTCATAGCGTACCAAGAGCCAACGGTCAAAAGACGGCAGTCCTCATCTTGAGCTGGAAAAGATAACATTCGTCTATATCTGTATTCTTCCATGAATTAATAGTAAACGTGATTGTTAACATTTTAGTTATCTTACTATGTTAATTAATAGTTTGGGAAAGCCCCTTTTCTGTAGAATGGATAATAAATTTTCAATGCATTCTTCTCAATTGCTTTATATATCATATGTATATAAAAGAACATATTATAAATGTTGTAGCTAAAAAATAGCCAAAATTGTAGTGGTCATGAAATTTAACATGAACAAAAAAAACATTTACAAGAACAAAAAATAAATGAAATATGTAACGATTTTGTATTATTTTTTATAATATAATATTTTATTATTAATAAATTAATAAAATTATAAAATGAATAGTCTTTACACAAAGAAAATAAACTTGGAAAATAGTAAATAAATTCATAGATATTTTATACAATCCCTCCAAATGAAACAAAAATAACTTAACACTTGCACTTGTACAAAACTTTTGTCAAATTAACAAAATAATTAAAAAAGTTATTAATATAAAAGTAGATTTTTTTTGGAACTATACCAATTGCATCTGTTTTATTTTAAAGAATCAACTTAAAAAAATATAATTATATTATTCATTTGGTTCTTAAAAGAAAGCTGCTGTTTATAGTAAACTTTTTATATTTGATATTATCATTTTTAACGTAATAAAATATGAATTATTTTTAGTATATTTAACAAACATTTGATTACACTTTATCAAGTTGTATTGCGACTATTAAATAAGTCATTAACAAATTAAAGAAAACAAATATAATAGTACGATCCAAAGGAAAAACTCCGGCTACATGAAAACCAGATGGTATTGAACATTCTTCTTGAAGAATTCTGAAACTTTCTAGCAAATATTGATCGTGGATAACAACTTGCTTCAACGGTATAGAATACGTAAAGTTTTTTAGTACAATGCTGGTTTCTTGTGATTCTCGAATGGTACTGTAAGCACTTTGGGCAATCATCAAACATTGAGTCTAAAAAAGACGGTGATTATTCATCCAATAAAAGATGTTCCCCGTTTACAGTTTCTATACACAAGATTAAGGAATAAAACTTTTTAAATTTACCATTCCAAGTAAAGTCCAGCCCATTACGGTAGTAATAATATCATTGGGTATTTCAGCGATAACTGTAGTGTAAATTAAAATCAGAACATTGAAAGCAACTCCAATCATACCAGCTAGTAAATTACATTCAAAAATGTCGTTGAACAAATTTGTACATTTCCTCAAGGTATGCATGTGCTTGGCGATATCATGAATTTGAATCGCTCGATGGATACTGTATCGATTTATTGATATTGGCATAGTTTTATGATTATCGAAGTAAATATTTCCTTGGTAATTGCGATGGAAGGATTTTAACACGCCGTTAAAATATTTGTATCTGGCATAAATGCATCTGATCAGACTAGTCATTGGTAAAAACATCAAAAGTGTATGTGTAGCAAAGTAATTTTCGGCTATGTAATATTTGTGATCGACTTTAAGGATGAATGTGTACACGTAAAATTCACCAAAAGACAAACAGCAGGTGATTAATAATATAATTATCATTTCAATGTAGATACAGTTAATTGGACATTTTTTTCTAATGCGTATAGAAAGTTGCTCGTCCATTATTGAAAATTCCTGAAAAAATCTACAAAAATGAATCGCGTTATGTTTTCTCTAGACACTACCTTATAAATTCCTTTTGTCTAAACCAGGGGATGTACAAAAGGCAAATTAGCTCCCATACAATATTTAGAAACCATTGCATTTTTTGCAATGTGTCGAGTATAGATTCTGTTTCATTTTCAACAAGCGATTTCCTACCCGCTACAAACCATGTAATATGAATAATTGCAATTGTTGAGACATAGGCTCGATACAAATAGGGGTATTTGATCTTCCGTGTTACGAAATCGTATCTTGGCAACAATGCTAAGACACTATACAAATTCAATAAAGGCTTTATGTACTTAATATTTGATTCGATATAGTGAATGCTGGTTTTTTGGATTGTTGGTAGTTTGTGGAACATTGCGAACGTATTAACCAGTTTTATTGGAATATAACTAAAAATCAATCATAGTAATATATTTTAATATTGTAGATTACTACAATACAGATTTTTTATATCGATAGCAAATTATACATACAAAAGTAATTATTATATTTCATAAATAGGTGCATTAATTTAAATACTTTTATATTGAAAAAGGGTGTACAATAAAATAAATAAAATAGATGAAAATAATGGTTTGTTGGAAATGATTTTTTTTGCATATCTGAATTTAAAAATTCAGATATGCAAATTGTATTTAAATCCGAAAATTCGAAATAAACAGAAATTATTTCTTATATATTTATATATTATTTATTGGCTTTTAAGTATAGATTTAAGTAATGCATAAGTTTAACTGCTATTATAAAAATTATTAGTGATAAAAATAAAATAACCCTTCTCTTTAAAATATATATGAGGGTGATTAAAAATTAAATTGTGGTAGCACAAAATGCGATTTTTTTTTAATTTTGAACTCCGCAAAACTCGCTTTATTTTAATAAGACACATTATACACAATGAAACTTTAATTATTCATGTTTTTTTAAACTGAATTGCTACAATTATGTAAGATACAACCAAATTGAACATGATGTAAATAATCTCTGTGTTTAAAGTGAATATTCCAGCAATGTTGAAATGAGGTAATTCTATAGATTCTTCCTGCAATAATTTTAAGCTCTCCTTTAATTTAGTTAGTTAAAGAGTCCGCAATCCTAAAGATTGGTTGGAAACAGCACGCCATGCCGATCTATCCTGAGCTAATCCCTTCATCTCCCTATAGCTATTCATCTCAACGTCTTCAACTATCTGACTCACATACTCCAATTTAGGCCTACCTACCCCTCTCTTTCCCTCCACTCTACCTTCTATGATCAATTGCATAATCCCCCCATGCCTAAGGATATGCCCTACTAATCTGTCTCTCCTACGCTGTAACACTCTCCAAATACTTCTCTTCTCCCCTACTAACTCTAGTACAGCTTCATTTCTTACTTTATTTTCCCAACCAATCCTCATCATCCTCCTATAACACCACATTTCGAATGCTTGTAATCTACGCTTCTCTTCCTTTCCTATAGTCCACGCCTCACACCCGTACAGTGCTACACTCCAAACATATACCTTCAGTAATCTTTTTCTAATACCCAAGTCAATATTTGATCTTAAAATCTGTTCCTTTTCTACGAATGCCTTCCTACCCTGTGCTATCCTACACTTTATATCTACCTTGCTTCGATTATCTTTTGTGATTCTACTGCCTAAATAACAAAAATCTGACACTTCTTCGATTCTATTATCTCCTATTGTGATCCTCATTTTTCTACTGCATTCCTTTTTGTCACACCTCATCACTTTAGTTTTACCTATTTTTATTTTCATGTTAAAATCCCTAGTCAATACTGCCTGCATACCATTCAATACCCTTTCTAAATTCTTTTCGCTTTCTTCCAATATAGCTATATCGTCGGCGAATCTCAACATATATATTTTCTCTCCCTGGACATTCACACCTACACCATACTCTTCTTTTACTTTGTTTATTGCATCTTCTATATATAGATTAAATAATAACGGTGAAAGTGTACATCCCTGCCGAACTCCCTTCCCTATTTTTGCTACCTCTTCTTCCCTCTCAATTCTAACTAAGGCAGTTTGGTGTTTATATAAATTAAAAATTATTCTCCTATCCTTATAATCTATACCCGTTTCTTTTAAAATTCTAAACATTATGTCCCAATCTACATTATCAAATGCCTTTTCTAAATCTACAAAAGCTATGCAAGTTACCTTTCCTACCCTCTTTCTTTTTTCTAATACCGTTCTTAGTGCTAGAATCGCCTCCCTCGTCCCTCTGTTTTTCCTAAAACCAAACTGATCTTCTCCTATCCTTTCCTCTACTTTATTTTCTAATCTCCTATAAATAATCTTTAACAATATCTTCGATGCATGTGATAGTAGATTTAATTTAGTACAGTCCAAATAATGTTTGTCAATGGGAAGAACATAATAGAATTCTTTGATCGTTGTATTAACAGATTTCGCAGCTTTAATGGTAGAATGTGCAGATTGTGCAATGAAAATGCAAATCATCTGCAAATAAACATATTTAGATCTACAGCGGTTCATTTGCAAATAAACAAATGCAAGTTTATAGTTTAGGGTATTCGATTTAAAGTACTTTTACTTACCATTCTGGAATGTATCTGGTTCGATTCCAGAATGCTGTTAAAGAACAATAACTCAATGAATTGCTTGATAAAGTCACGCGAAGGAGAATTAACACACCGATGCATTTATTCTTTGGACGATTATAATTTGATTATTTACTTACAGTACTATAAATGTTCCAGGTAACGCCAAGTATAGAAACAAGAACATCGGAAGTACCATTTAATGCGCTTAGATAAAGCGTTGTAGCAATATTAAAAACACTCCCGATAAATGTTGCTAACAAATTCCATTCAAATATTTCATTGTACAATTGTACGTAAGCGATTTAAATAATTGCCAATGCCGTGAAGAAGCCGACAATCATTTCTTTTTAATTGTACGCTTTTAATTTGATATTGTAGTTGTATATTTGTAATTTTTTGATCTAAATGTTTATATCTACTACCAATACATTTTATAAGACTAACCATTGGCAGTACCATCAATGAATTGTGAACAGACGATGTGCTGAGGATAAGGAAAATGATCAAATGGGCGTTAATTGGAGGTAATATTAAAAAATCCCAAATTATTAATAATATACTAATAGTGATTAGGAAAAGCAATTGATAAACGATGTGATTACATAATTTATTGTCTATTTTAATTGATAAGTCATTGTCTAAAATAGCAAACTTTTCGAAGAATCTATAAAATAAAGAAATATAATTAATTTTGTAGAAGTAGCATAAATAATGCAATCTTACCGAGCGTAGATTTTGTGTTTTAAAAATGGTATTGACAATAATGTTATTAATTCTATAGATGTATTTAATATAACATCCAGAACGATTAAAAACGATTCAAAAACGCCCCGAAAACGCTGAATACTGCCATAAATACAACATAAATTCTGTACAAGGAAAGGTGCTGAATTTCCTTTTTATTAAAATTATAATATGGTAATAGACCCAAAGTACTGTAAAATAATAATAACGGTTTAATATAGGAAATATTTACATCCATTAAATATGGTTTGGCAAATCGCAAATTTATATGTCGAAATAGCTCCATAATTTTAGTTTTCCAAGTAGAAAATGTAAAATATTTATTAATATTGATAATAATTCCGCATAATTGACGATTGTTAAAAGTAAATAATCAATAATCTATATATAACAGTATAGCTTTTAAGGATATTGCCTGTGGTTATTGTATAATTATAACGTAAATACAAACGTAGCCAATATATGTTTTTTGCTTTTTTTAAAAGTATATTCTAACTGAGTATTATTTCACTGAGTTTTAAAAACTGTGTAATCTACGAAATTATAAATTTTATAAATTGTTACAATATTTAGCGTTGGATTATTTTTGAAGTGAAACTTCTATATTGGTCTGAACGTCACGAAAAGTGAAACCCCCTACGCGCATGCGCCGCGTGTACTGTATGTATACGTAGCATAAGGCAACCAGTAGACGCATGCGTATTTTATTATATATTACACAAACACAGCCATCGACTAATAGAAATGCACCCACTACTGCATTATACACAATATTTAATCTAAACTCCTCTTTATAGACTGTACGACATTACAGTTAATAATGCTTTCTTTGATGATCAGAGTATCAATCAAAATCAATCAAAATCAAAATCATGTTACATTAATTACCGATTCCTTGCATAATATATCTATATAGTTACGTAGAAATTAGAAAATCTCACTATAGAATAAGAAAAGTAAGAAATACTTAAATAAAACATAAAAGTATAGCCGTGTAATACCCAGCACAAAAATAAAGTTAATAACGGTATTACGATAATACGGGAAATTGCAAAACTTTCATTTTCGTAGCAATTTTAATATGTAATATTAATTTCTTTCATTGGATATATACATAGTTTTTTTTTTTTAGTGGCGGACCAGTATCGTCCACTACTGCGCATAAGGGCTGCACTTATATACATCACTTATATACACAAGGTACTCAGCCACACCTAGTTTTTCTATTGACAATACACAAGCGTACCCACAGCACTATTCAATGTGCCGTACGACTGATGCCATACTGTTTTGAATAGCACTGCTCTGTACTGTATTGGTCAAGCCATTATACAGGTCTTGATTTATGATGCGTGAACTTCTGTCACTTTCTTGCCAATTTCAATAAAACTTGTGTATATTTATCGTAAAATTTCTGCAATGGTAAAAGAAAAATGGAAGCCACGAGAATTCAATATTTAATGTATAGTAGTAAATGGGTTTCGTGGATAAGAATATATTAGTATTAATTATTAATAAAATTACAATTGTAATAAAAATTGTTTGATATAATAAATAATCTAAGATTAATAGAGGGATAGTTTCGAAATATAGATCGTAAACTATTCAGAAATTACTTTATAAAATCGCTATATTTTTGGTTACAAAAATATGATTAATTTTTAACAAATTGCACAATTACAATCAAATATGTAACGACCAAATTGAACATGACGTAAATAATGGATCTGTCCAGAACGAATACACCAGCAATATTAAATCGTGGCAAGATGGCCGATTCATCTTTAACCAATTTAATATTCTTTAGCAATGTGGTGTCGTTGTAAATGTTGCCGCCAATGGGGATACTGTAATAATACTCATTTATTTTCGTATTGACTTCTTTAGCTTTATTTACGGTGTTATGTGAACTTTGCGCAAAAATAGCACATTCGACCTAAAAAAAAATAATATTGATATTATAGGAAATGAATTTAGATTCCAACAAATTTGTTTACCACAAGAAATGTTGTCCATAAGAGCCCTAATGTTGTAAATGTTGGTATACCATAATGGAATACACTGATAGTTGTAATATAAATCGTAGAAAATAAATTAAAAACACTTCCAAAAATAGCTGTTAGCAATGTCCACTCGAATATATTGTTAAATAATTCAACGATCGTTCTCAAGTCACTCAGATGTTGTGCTATACTCTTAAACATTTGAGCAGAAGTAAAACTGCTGCCCATAGTGATATTGGTAACTCGTTTTTCATGCAATTGTTCAATATACAGTTGCTTTTTGATGGTACAAATTTGGTAATTTAAATGTTGATATCTATTGCCAATACAATTGATCAGACTGGCTAAAGGTAGCAAAAGAAGTAAGTTATGTGTTGTTGCCAACACTTGCCCTAAGTAGTCTTTAAAACTGATAAATGTGTATAAAAAGTCAGTCCAAATAAAACACTCCCAAATTAAAATTGCTATTATGAAAGAGAACAATAAAATCATTTGCTTAATGAGGGGATTTGATGTCAGTTTTAGTACTGGTTGGACACATAATTCTCGGTCTAAGTTAGAAATTTTTGTGAAGAATCTAAAAACGGCTATTGATAGTTGCTTAGTTCAATTTTATAAAAAATCTAAGCCAGCTAAAGAGATGTTTTCATACCTTCGGTATTCGTTTTCTTTAAAAAATGGTATAACTGCAAGTGTAATCATTTCAATTGCGAAATTGCTAAAAAATCCAAGAGATTCTATTAATGCATCTACCGATTTAAATCCGATTCGTTGAAGATTGGAAGCAGCTAAAGTAATATACACCATTATCAAAATTGCTGCATATATTTTATAAAGGCTTATATTATCCATTTTCTGCAACTTGAAATTATAGTTTGGCAACAACGCTAATATACTGTACACATTTAGTAATGGTTTAAAATATGATATATTAATATTCTTGGAAACCATTTGCTTTTCTGTTTTAGAACCTGCAGTAGCTTTTATAAATAAATGCATAGTACTTTAATGATGGACTTTACTTTAATACAGCAAAATATTATTATTGAATTAATCTACCTGTAAAGAATTTTGTAATATGTAGAAGTGCTTAACAACGTGAATAAATTAATTGATATCAAATAGAAATAGCATAATTAGGGAAAGTGCCTATTATTTTATTAGACATTATATATTAAGTAAATTTATATATATACTCTAAAATACCAATTATTATTTCAAAACTTAAAAAAAAAATCTGGAGTATGCTAAGTTCTGATTTGGTTTAGATAGTAGATGATGATGATTTGTCATAACTAATTTCATTATTTCCATATAATTAACCACCTAACTTATAATTTTAAAGTTCCACCGAAAGCAAATTTTAACTGTACACTACAATTATTTTAATTTGCAAATGTAGTATCAATATCGATGGATTAGTAAACAAAAATAAATTTGCAAAATTTATTACTTACCAAACTGTATTGCTACAATCATATGAATAATAATGGCGTTAAACATAATGTAGAAAATAATTCTATTCATAGAAGAGAGGCCAGCAATTTCAAAATAAGGAAGAGTCGAGAATTCTTCCAGAACTAGTCTTAAGCTATCGAATCATGAGCCAGAATGGGTGTATACATATTCCTATAATTTGCGGGTAGTCGAGTTAATGATGGTAAAATTCCTACAAAGGTACATGTAAATTCCTACAAGGTTCAGTCTCCAAGAAAATAAGCCCCATAATCCTTCGTTACTGATATTGAAAAGAAATATTTCCAATTGAAATCAAACATTGACATGAAGAAGACATAGATATAGGTTCCCATATATTTAACGATCGTGACAATTACCCAATTAACAATGACCCAGTTGGTGAAAGTATAGAAATTCAGAATGCAGAAGCCTGCATTTTATTACAAGATCACCCCGAGGAAACAAAGTTACATGTGCAAGAAATAAGTGGTTCGTGCAAGAGGAAGGCAATGGACAACAGGCGTTTGTAGGAATTTGACCAGACACATTTTCGGTTTCTTCTACCTGACCCCATATCTATAGGAATTTACCATCCTCGGCTAGAATCATCACAGCTGAGTGGAATTCTGTAAAAGCAGTATTATGGGAGCTATTTGCAGAAAAAAACTAGTAAAAAACAAGTTAAAAAATTAATAATTTCAACAGAAATATTTACAATCTTTAAATGTTGTATTTCGTTTAATTTGAAGTCATAATTAGGAAGTAGAGACTATGTACACATTTAAAATAGTTTTAAAATATGAAATATTTACATGTCAAATCAAATTTGATGTTATAATTCTATTTTTTTGTCGAATAAAATGAGGAAATATTCATCTGCATTTTGTAAATTCAAGTCTTTGGAATAATATTATTTAGATTTTCGATTTTGTGAAATGGCTTAATAATGATTTCAATGAATTACGTTGTAATCGATATTTGGAAATTAATATTTCATTATTAAGTGTCCATTAATTCTAGAAATAGTATAAAATTAATTATTGATTGTTAGTCAAATAATTAATTAAAGACAAAAGTGGATAAAATAAATCATGCACCTTGTTCAAGCAAGGAAATTTGCTTGTGAAAATGTGAGTGATAACAATTTCGGGTTATTAGAAATTGAAGGATTTTTTGATTGGATTGATTTTTCTATTTTTTAAAACATTTTTCTAAAGTAAAACCAAAGGGTAACATTATATGTGATAAGCAGGGTAAGGAACTCACAGAAAATAAGGAAAAAGCTAGAAGATGGAAGGAGTATCTTGAAGATTTATATAAAGGTAGGCAGGACATGGAGGAGCTAGAAAGTGTGGAACAGATAGATGAGGATGACTTAGGTCCTAGCATACTTAGGTCAGAGTTTCATAGAGCATTAAATGATTTACGGAATAACAAAACAGCGGGGATTGATATGATACCAGCCGAATTAATAAAACACACAGGGGAAAAAATGCAGGAGCGATTATACAGGTTAGTTTGTAAAATATATGAGAAGGGAGAAGTACCACAGGATTTTCAGCGTAGTAGAATAGTAACAATGCCGAAGAAAATAGGAGCTAATTTGTGTGAGAACTATAGGACCATTAGCCTACTATCACATGCATCGAAGATATTGTTAAAGATTATTTATAGGAGATTAGAAAATAAAGTAGAGGAAAGGCTAGGAGAAGATCAGTTTGGTTTTAGGAAAAACAGAGGGACGAGGGAGGTGATTCTAGCACTAAGAACGGTAGTAGAAAAAAGAAATAGGGTAGGAAAGGTAACTTGCATAGCTTTTGTAGACTTAGAAAAGGCATTTGATAATGTAGATTGGGACATAATGTTTAGAATTTTAAAAGAAACGGGTATAGATTATAAGGATAGGAGAATAATTTTTAATTTATATAAACACCAAACTGCCTTAGTTAGAATTGAGGGGGAAGAAGAGGTAGCAAAAATAGGGAAGGGAGTTCGGCAGGGATGTACACTCTCACCGTTATTATTTAATCTATATATAGAAGATGCAATAAACAAAGTAAAAGAAGAGTATAGTGTAGGTGTGAATGTACAGGGAGAGAAAATATATATGCTGAGATTCGCCGACGATATAGCTATATTGGAAGAAAGCGAAAAGAATTTAGAAAGGGTATTGAATGGTATGCAGGCAGTATTGACTAGGGATTTTAACATGAAAATAAATATAGGTAAAACTAAAGTGATGAGGTGTGACAAAAAGGAATGCAGTAGAAAAACGAGGATCACAATAGGAGATAATAGAATCGAAGAAGTGTCAGATTTTTGTTATTTAGGCAGTAGAATCACAAAAGATAATCGAAGCAAGGTAGATATAAAGTGTAGGATAGCACAGGGTAGGAAGGCATTCGTAGAAAAAGAACAGATTTTAAGATCAAATATTGACTTGGGTATTAGAAAAAGATTACTGAAGGTATATGTTTGGAGTGTAGCACTGTACGGGTGTGAGGCGTGGACTATAGGAAAGGAAGAGAAGCGTAGATTACAAGCATTCGAAATGTGGTGTTATAGGAGGATGATGAGGATTGGTTGGGAAGATAAAGTAACAAATGAAGCTGTACTAGAGTTAGTAGGGGAGAAGAGAAGTATCTGGAGAGTGTTACAGCGTAGGAGAGACAGGTTAGTAGGGCATATTCTTAGGCATGGGGGGATTATGCAATTGATCATAGAAGGTAGAGTGGAGGGAAAGAGAGGGGTAGGTAGGCCTATATTGGAGTATGTGAGTCAGATAGTTGAAGACGTTGAGATGAATAGCTATAGGGAGATGAAGGGATTAGCTCAGGATAGATCGGCATGGCGTGCTGTTTCCAACCAATCTTTAGGATTGCGGACTCTTTAACTAACTATTACCTTTCATATTCGTTACGAAATGGTATAGCAAGGAAAGAAATAGATTTAAAATCCGATTGAAAATTCTATTTCTAAACTACAACGAATTTCTCGACGGTTGAATCCAATTTTTTGAATCGAAGATATCCAAAAGCGGTCAGTGGAATATGAATAGCCGCTAAAATAAAATAACCGCATTTTCCATTGATTGGAAATCGTTGGTTAGACTTTAATACTTTACTACAACACTGGTGGCAAATAAATTGTATGAAATGGAAAATTGCAGTCGATAATTTCAAAACTGATATTGCTTTAAGCGTACACACAAATATAATAGTAAACGTTATATTTATAAATAGTTTCCATAAACATGTCTAGGAAATAAATTGAAATTAATACAACTTGCAATTAGTTGAAACGATTTTCTTACGACAAAAACGTTATGACAGTGACACGAAGTTTGTTCATTGTTCAAACAAGTTTTTATATTTTTACAACATCATAAACTATTATTTGAATTATGAAAGCAAACATAAAATCTGATATTAACCGGCCATTACCTAGAAACACAGTACGTGGCAAAATCGAGTGATTTTTTATCTTAAAAACTGTGAAATGGTAACACAGAGTGCGGGCATTACATTTATTTTATGAGACGCGAATTGAAAGAAAGTAATTTCATCAAGTTTTTTGTTCCCGAGAAATAATCTTACTTGCCTTATATATGAGTTGATATAGGTATTATTTTACATCACAAGCAAGGTAGGTAAAAATTATTTAAAACAAGAATTGTTTAAAACAATTAAATAGCCTTCGAAAAACATTATGGTCCTGTTGCTGATTATTTGATCTGATATTTAATTCGCTTGGATTATATTTCCTGCATATTTGTTGCGTATGTATTAGTTAGTTAAAGAGTCCGCAATCCTAAAGATTGGTTGGAAACAGCACGCCATGCCAATCTATCCTGAGCTAATCCCTTCATCTCCCTATAGCTATTCATCTCAACGTCTTCAACTATCTGACTCACATACTCCAATCTAGGCCTACCTACCCCTCTCTTTCCCTCCACTCTACCTTCTATGATCAATTGCATAATCCCCCCATGCCTAAGAATATGCCCTACTAATCTGTCTCTCCTACGCTGTAACACTCTCCAGATACTTCTCTTCTCCCCTACTAACTCTAGTACAGCTTCATTTGTTACTTTAACTTCCCAACCAATCCTCATCATCCTCCTATAACACCACATTTCGAATGCTTGTAATCTACGCTTCTCTTCCTTTCCTATAGTCCACGCCTCACACCCGTACAGTGCTACACTCCAAACATATACCTTCAGTAATCTTTTTCTAATACCCAAGTCAATATTTGATCTTAAAATCTGTTCTTTTTCTACGAATGCCTTCTTACCCTGTGCTATCCTACACTTTATATCTACCTTGCTTCGATTATCTTTTGTGATTGTACTGCCTAAATAACAAAAATTTGACACTTCTTCGATTCTATAATCTCCTATTGAGATCCTCATTTTTCTACTGCATTCCTTTTTGTCACACCTCATCACTTTAGTTTTACCTATATTTATTTTCATGTTAAAATCCCTAGTCAATACTGCCTGCATACCATTCAATACCCTTTCTAAATTCTTTTCGCTTTCTTCCAATATAGCTATATCGTCGGCGAATCTCAACATATATATTTTCTCTCCCTGTACATTCACACCTACACTATACTCTTCTTTTACTTTGTTTATTGCATCTTCTATATATAGATTAAATAATAACGGTGAGAGTGTACATCCCTGCCGAACTCCCTTCCCTATTTTTGCTACCTCTTCTTCCCCCTCAATTCTAACTAAGGCAGTTTGGTGTTTATATAAATTAAAAATTATTCTCCTATCCTTAGAATCTATACCCGTTTCTTTTAAAATTCTAAACATTATGTCCCAATCTACATTATCAAATGCCTTTTCTAAATCTACAAAAGCTATGCAAGTTACCTTTCCTACCCTCATTCTTTTTTCTACTACTGTTCTTAGTGCTAAAATCGCCTCCCTCGTCCCTCTGTTTTTCCTAAAACCAAACTGATCTTCTCCTAGCCTTTCCTCTACTTTATTTTCTAATCTCCTATAAATAATCTTTAGCAATATCTTCGATGCATGTGATAGTAGACTAATGGTCCTATAGTTCTCACACAAATTAGCTCCTATTTTCTTCGGCATTGTTACTATTCTACTACGCTGTAAATCCTGTGGTACTTCTCCCTTCTTATATATTTTACAAACTAACCTGTATAATCGCTCCTGCATTTTTTCCCCTGCGTGTTTTATTAATTCGGCTGGTATCATATCAATCCCCGCTGCTTTGTTATTCCGTAAATCATTTAATGCTCTATGAAACTCTGACCTAAGTATGCTAGGACCTAAGTCATCCTCATCTATCTGTTCCACACTTTCTAGCTCCTCCAAGTCCTGCCTACCTTTATATAAATCTTCAAGATACTCCTTCCATCTTCTAGCTTTTTCCTTATTTTCTGTGAGTTCCTTACCCTGCTTATCACATATAATGTTACCCTTTGGTTTTACTTTAGAAAAATGTGAATTAATTTTCCTGTAGCCCAAATCTACTTTATCTCTTCTCATATCCTCCTCAATATCCTCACAGTTTCCTTTTATCCACTCTTCTTTCGGTAGCTTGCATTTCCTATTAATTAAGTTCCTTAGTTCCTTATATTTTTTCTGTCCTGCTTCTGTGTTTCCTATTTTAATTTTCCTTCTTGCTTCAATCATTTCCACTATTTCTTCCGTGATCCATTCCCTCCTACCTGCCCTTTTCTTTGTGCCTAATACTTGCGTATGTATTACATTGATATAAACTTATTGGAGATTTCTCAACCTTTTTTAACAGAATTTAAAAATAGTAAAATAATTTTGTAGTTTTTAAAATACTTTTCAACATTTAATGTACGCAAATTGAAAACGCTAAATTTTGAGATTAAAAAAAAAATAACTAATTTGATAATTGTTGATGTGGAAAAACTTTTTGTGTATTATTTTTTCCCAATAAATGTATAAAATTGATTTTGTCCTTCACTTATTTAGGACATAACATAGCTTATATTGTCAGATCCGTCATTACTTAATCTGAACTTTTTGTTAATGTGTTTTAAAAATATTACGTACTTATGGCCTTCATAAGAAATTTCCTTAATTCATAAGTCACAATGATTCTCATTGAAAATTGACAGCAAATATTCATTTCATTTATTCCTTTTAAAATAATGGTAATTCTAAAAAGATGGTTCATTTTGTAGCGATCGTCCAAAATTAAAAAGGTTTTGCACTCACCAGTGAGGTAGTCCAGCACAGTTCCGTCATAGATGAAAGCGTCTATTTCACCGCTGAGGACCGCCTCGACGCCCTTCTGCACGGCTGTCTTGTTATAATGGCGCATATAAGCGTGCATGTCCCTGAAGTATTTGGCGATGGTCGAGTCGGTATGTGACCAGGGAATCGTTCCGAACTTGTACATGGGTTTGTGGCTGAACGGTTTGGACAGACGGCCGTCGTCGATGCCTGTAACAAGGACGATGACAGGATGTGTAAAATATAGTTAATATAGATTTGGATAGACGATGCTGGTTTTTTGCTACCGGGCGCAAATTTGTCTTTTATATTTCATAAAGTAAACTGGAGTTACATGATCTTAGATAAGGCCATCTATTTAATAAGTTAAAAACTAAATGAAATTGTGCAAATAACATAATTAAATATTTAAACAGAATAACAGAATAAACAGATTCAACAGAATAAAATTAATTTGAACGAAAAGGATGATGATATAAATCAATTTCTTGGTATTAGTGTTAGAAAATGTAAATGTTATAGTCTATATTTAAAAAAAATTTAATATATTAGGTAATTCCTTTTCACATTCACATATAAAAATTATATTTACATATATAAATTTCACATACTTTGATTTTTAAATATTTTAGTTTGAATTTTTTAAATTTTTTATAGCAAAATATGTATGATTTATAAATTACAAAGTAATCTAGTCTAGCGTATCTTATTCAAAGGCTTAGCGGTCATTTATCATAAACAATCGAGTCAATAATTGTGTTTTCTTTAAATTTTTAGGTAACTATATATTTGTCTGATTTGCGATATTTTTGCAATAGGTCTTGTGATACAAAATATTAAATGCAGCGTACAACATCTGTAATTATGCAAATATTTTTTACTAAATAATTAGTGAAATTAGTATATATTTTTAAATTTGTATGGAACATTAATTTGCCAAGTATTCCAAATTTTACAATAAAGTACATCTACAAATTATAATGTCGCATTATATACTCCCCTTTGTCCTTCATGTAATTTTAATAAATAATTGAATCTTTTTTTATTTCCCCAAGACGATAAAGTGCTCAACCCCTTTATGCAGAAGAATAATACACGAAGGAACCTCTGAACTGGAAAGAGGAGGTTTAAATAGTTGACAGTTATCTGATTACTTTGGCGTTACGATATGTGCTTTTTAAGTATTAAAAAGAAGAAAAACGTTCGAAGATATTCTTGATCGTGCTTTGATAAGGTCTGGATACGTTTCTGCAACTGACAAGAACCATTTATGATGTTCAGCTTTCGTTTAAATTATTTTAAACCTTAAAATTATTTTCTATTTTATATCAATTTATAAGTTTTCAATATAATACTAATTATTTAATCCCGCAAGAGTAAATTTAAAGTTATGATGAGGCTATAAAAAACCATGTTTAATAAAAGATCATTTTTTATTTCACAACCGAACTTTTTTGACGATTGAAAACAGTCTATAGATTTTACAAACTATTTCATTGCAGCTCGAAATGTTCCGTACAGATCTCTTTTGTGAATTGATATACTTTGCAGAATATATCTCACTGGTAAACCGTCTCATTTGCATGTTGTTAATGTAAAAGAAACACGGAGTGTGGACAATTATTAATAGGGAAATGGACAGAAATCTAATTTCACTGAACGCCGCATGTAATGGTAAACTCGCATTGCGCCCCCTGATGATGCTCGTCAGAGTGTCGAAACTGGGAAGGCGCCTTGATGCATTTTCTCAACTTCCCTTCTTATTGCGTCGCCTGACTTTGACAGTATTGCAATATCAGCGTAATACGCTATGGCAAGTTGTAATTACGAAACACGCTCCAGCTTTATAAAATTTTGTTAATTATATTTACACGTTGCGTGAAATATTGAAACGACACGAGAAAGTTTTATTTTGGTCTTGCGATTGATACACATAAATAATATATAGCTACAAAACTCAGCAAACATTTTCTGGTTTGTATCAAAAAATCGTAAATAAACGTAGTCAATTATGCCTCATTATATCTTAATATGGGGCTGAGTTTGTAATTTTATGACAGCGTACAGATTTTATTAGATAGCAACTCTTTTGGAATTTTAATTGATATAAAAACACTATTGTCGTAATAAGTAGATATATTCATTTAAAAATGATCATCAAGAGAATATGAGAATTTTACAAATAAAAATATCCAAGGGTACTTTAGGATGGGATTTTTTTTCATTTGAGATATTTTGAAAATTGTTTATTAACAATAATTTGAGATATTAAAAAATATGCCACCTCCATCGCAGATATTGTTTTTATATATATAATTCTTTATTCGTATTTTCACAATATACAGATATTTAAAAGTGACAAAGTAAACACAACAAAAATTTTAAATACGTCTTAACTCAATAATGTTATTTTTGGTTTTTTTTTCTCGAAATCAACTGAAACAAGATCGATGCTATAATTATTAATTTTGTTACATGCTCTTACCAGGGGATTATTTAGGCTATAGTTTGATTTACAGTACTTTATATGTAAAAGTTGGAAAGTGTAATATCAGATTGATTAAATCGCAACAGTTTATGTAGTTATTCATTATTTTAAAAATAAAATAGCAATCCATAAAATTTCTGCGCAGTAACAAAGATGGTAAGTTCAAATACGGTACTATAGTATCAATCGAAATACATGTTGCGTTCCGATTTAATTTATAAACCATAAATTTGAAAAAATGTTACTGAACAGATTCAATCCAATCTTGATAATTAGGTGACCATTATCATTAACAGAGTCAACAATAATTCCCGTAAAAAAATGGACTTACCGGAGAATTCTAAGAACTCTTCTCTGGTGATCATGAAGGCGGCCAGGTTGGCAGTGTAGATAGCGAGGAAGACTACGGCGAACATGGCCCAAACGTTGGTCATGAATCGGGAAGTGAAGCCGCGCGGTGAGTCAACGTGCACCGCGGCCTGGAATAAAACGGCCCACACCAACCAGTAGGTGCGGAATAGGGAGAAACGATGAGCCATCGATGGTGTGGTCTGAAATTGATAAGGTGGTCCATTTATAAGAGACGTTTATGAATAAGAATATTGATAGAAAGAGGTCATTCTATACGGATTTTTTGGTGGTTGTGGTAGTCGGAATTTTTATTTAATACTAACACGGTCATGCGATACATCGACGTAAACATCTAAGTCATTATATTATATACTCGTACAGTTATTTATTTAATTACGTTAAAAAATCCAATGTATTTATTTATTTTTTCCGCCAACCATTAATTATCCATTTCGGCTAACTTTGGTTGATTATCAATATGACATGAAGAATGATATAAGAATATATAAAGAATATATAAAAGTCAGTAGGTGTTTAGCTTGTTAAAAACAATAAAATCAATTTAATTTATAATATAATAAACACTTTAATAAATATTAATAAATTCGTACAAATTCTAAGAGCGAATTTTAGCATGCTGATTTAATGTACGATGTCATGCTGCAATTTATCTATATTATAATTTATATTATGAAATTTTATAAAATACAGTAAAAATTATTTATAGTTGTACTAACATCGAAAGACAACATCAACTAATGGCCATTTAACTAAAATTTTGTTAGCATACCTCCAGATCTCTTAATCGCTTTTGTAATTGAAGAACAGAAAGACATACGAAAATAAAATTAAAGTAAACGTTAACAATTTTTTTAATGATCAAGAGGACTATACAGTTTCACATACTTTAACTTAGCGTGGACAATTTTTATATTATACAGCTTTTCTAGTATGAAGAATAAATGTGGGATATAAAATGTATACCATTCTCGAAATTCCTTCAAATAAAGTCGTGACTTGACTGAGACGCTCATGAAAAATAATAGCTGGAAATAGAGCAGCGAAGTGTGAGAATATTGTGATATTTCTTTGATGAAATGTTTGTTAAATTTGCGTAAGAAATATCTTGTGATCTGCTTTTAAAATTTGCAAAATTTATATGTGAATTTAGATGATATTACACGATTTTAATATAAAAACTATTTTTGACTGTATTACAATCTTTGTGCTTTCTACTTCATACGTTTTAATGTACCACAGAAGACATTAACCCAGGGTAAATATCTATAAAAAAATCCAAAGGTGAGTGATTAAAAAAAAACGTAACTCCAAAGCTACCAAAGATTTAAAAAAGACCATAGCTTAAAGATTTCACTAAAAATTAAAATATATGAAATTTTTTAAATCTTGTAGTAGTTGGTAGTACGCTGAAATATATTTGTATTATTACCATGTGCGAATATTCTATTAATTAATTAATTAAAAACATGTTTTTGCGTACATATTTTATTTTCGCATTGCATGTCTATTAAAATTACACGTTTGTTTGGATTTGGGATAATTTAATTATACTAAAACTGAGATTAATGAAATTTATATGTATGAAATTGCTAAATTTCCATAAAATTTACAAGATCATCAAAGTGTTGATGATCTTGTAAATTCGCCTTGTATTTGTAATAATTCATTGCAGGCAATGCAAATACATTTCAATTTCGAACAATAATAGTTTTTCGACTATATGATTCTTCTCTACCCTACCGCACTCTTGAATTGACACTGACAAGTGACATATCGCAATACGGGTGGAATTTAAATAACATTCAATATTGTAGACGACAGTGATTTAGTATTCGATATACATAATATCAATCCAAATATAATAACTTGTTGCCAAGCCAACTTTGTTCATTAACTGTGCGAAGATTTTGATTGCCATTAAACTTTGTACAATTAATTTATGTACATAATTTGAATATTGACGCATATCAATCATATTTATTTATTTTTCGTAATAAACTAATGATGGAAAACAAACGAAGATAATATTCTATGGAGTAGTTTGATTGTAGTATAATTTTTGATTTCAACAAACAAGAATGCTGTCGATTTAAGAATTGCATTCTACTCTTTTGCAATTGCAATTTTTCTAATATGGAAAAATTTTCCATATTGGATTTTGATAACGATTCCAAGCACGTTTTTCATTTATTTTTATTGGAAATCCACTATATATTTAAAAGCGTAGATAAAATCTCTTGGGACTGATATAACTTGCTTCCCTTGAGCACTTTCTTTCAAACTATTTTTTTTTTGCTATCGGAGCGTTTCTAATTAACAATGTTCTAGTTGGTCGGCTGGCAACGTTTCTGTTCACTTCTGGGACTTATAAGTAAACGTGTAACAAGGTTTCGATCACTTGATCCTACTGTATCTTGTTGGAGAATACGATCCGATTGAAACATTATCCGAGTTTCACACAAAAGAATTAAAAAGAACGCTGTTACAACTTTATGTTACGTTGACATGAATGAAAAAAATTGTGTATTAAATAGAAATAAAGTCATAAGTATAATGGAATGAGCTGGGTTGATATTTTCTAAAAATTCCGTGAATTCCAAAAGTTCTCATATATAAGGTACTTGTTATTAGTTACCTTTCAATATACTTTAAAGCGAATTAAAAAATAAATTGATTCATGCATTTTTAAATTAAAATACTAAAGTTTATAGACAGATTTGAACGTAAGCATACAAAAGCTTGTTGGTAAAGCAGAGGATGGTTCAGATAATATTGTAACTTTGGACCAGAAATAATTGACTTCAATCGAGATTTTTTGTGCCTATTCAGCGATAAAAGCTGCATCAGGACCAACATTATACTAGCGGAGAATGATTATAACAAGAGTGATTTAATTTGTTCGTATTAGCTTATGGTAAATTTATATTACATCACGATACATATAACGAAATTAAGGAATTTATTTAATCCATATAGCCATGGTACAAAATTTGATCAATTACCTTTGAAATGCCATCGAAATCATATTACTTTTGTCATTGTTGTTGTTTAGAGGATTACTAAAATGAAATAAAATGAAAGTACTCCACTGCTTCTTTCACCGAATTCACGTATTCCATCAATTTGTAGACATATTTTCTGTCGCTAATTGCACAACCAAATCAAATCATTTTCTATATTGGATATTGTCCAGAAAATTTCCCATGAATGCTCGGACAGATAAAGTAAATGGAATGTTATCTGACCAATATGATGAGGTTGTTGTTTTCGTTCTGCGAGGCAATATTGATATGAATTTGTTTCAATCAAAACCATTTTCGATGAATAATTTTGTAAATCGGTTATGGTACATAAGTTTAGAATATTAATTAAAATTATTATTCCAAGCGCGAAAGGAACAATTAAGACAATATTATTTTTCTTAATGGACACAATATTGCGAATGACATAACATTAGAAATGTTATCAGTGCAAGAATGGTTTTAAATAATGCTAACGTTATATATTATAGAATTTCAAATTTCACACTTGCAAATGCATGATTTTTTTAATAGAAAATATAAACAGAATTAATTCAAAATTTCGAAAATTTGATTTAAAAAATCCTTTCAAAACACAACATAACCATTGCTTCCCATCCTCAGTTCATCGTCCTCAGTTTCGTTTATCTAATTTGCTTTTTAACAATAAAGGTAAATCGGTACCGTTTTTGAAGATTGGTGTTTATAAACTTTCATGCTCGGATTGTAATTCCATATATACGAGTACAGGACAATCAGGCCGAGATTTCAAAATTAGATTTTCTGAACATTTCAGATAAAATAAACCCAATTCTTCCTTCGCAGAACATGTTAAATGGAATATTATATTAACTAATTAATTATTTACGCCCATCCCAATTCAATATTGATACAAAAACAAAGTAACACATCGAATATTAGATTTAATTCAGTTACTTGTTTAACTCTGACTTTCATATCGAACCCGCTCGGTGAGAGCCACTCGAAGGCGAATATGGTAAAGGTAGCGGCTTGGATAGCGACTACACCCACAAGAAACCAAGAAGCGGTATCGAAGGGCTCTAGGAAAGCTGTCGGGGAAATGATGCCCGTACGTTTGGCTACGATGATTGCAATTCCGGTTTCCATAAACGGAACACTAAAATCGACCTGCAGAAAAAAATTTAATGCTAATATAAAATGTATAACGTTTTAAATATAATATTATATAACCAGGGTGAAAAATAAACATACAAGCAAATAATAGCCACAACTATATCGGTTTATAATCAATACAAATTTTACAAAGGACATAATTCTTTACGTTATCAATGTGCAATATAATATATGTATATTTTATATATAATATATGAAAAAATATTAATTTTCTCAAATCTCAATATAAGAAATTGGTATCAACGGAACATTACGTTTCTTTGAAATTCAATTTGATAATTTATTTACAAAAAATAGCTTTACCAATCATAAAATTGTATAATTCCTATATAATTTTTTTTATGGAATAAATTTATTGTCACGTCCGTTTTATTGCTATTATATTTGATAGGAAAAGTTATAGGAATATCAATAAATATCGCGAAATTATATGTGACATATAATATCGTCATAATTAGTTTGAACATGTTACTAAAATTAACATTCGGATATAAAGGATTTTGTTAATGTTTACAGTGGGTGATATTTTTGAATAATTGCCGAAAATTAAATAGTTAGAAACGGCAAATATTGAGTATTTATTTGTCATATATTTAAGTATTATTTTATACCATCAGTTCGGATAAATTACGCATGGTTTAAGAGAAACTTTACAATGAATATAACGAACACATTGGAATTATTTACAAACGGTGGAGCAATGTTACAATTGTTATATTTTTGATATATAAAATAAAATGATTTTCGTAATAATTTTACCACAGCTTCCCGCTCAGAGTTGATCATGAGGCTGGTCATAACCATATCAGTCTTGCGATTAATCAAATCGGCAATTAGGCCGTTCCATTTGCCATTCTCATTAGTGCCCCAGCGTTTATCTTCGACTCGGACCAACTCGTACGTGAACGCAAGCTCCTCACTAAATTTCTCCAGCAGATCTATGCAGAAGCCAGAACAGCACTGATAGAAGCTTTCGTTGCGGTGAGCTTGTGTCGCATCAATCCTGAAGAAAATAGATAGAAAAAAAGGATTACGAGATGATTTTGAGGATCTATATAAAATTACCGCAAAATTTTGTTATAATTCATCGTGTAACGATATTTATTGGATAATGAGAAATGAAATTTTTGATGGATTAATTCTGGCGATATCCTCTTTCATTTTATAGTACGAAAACCGAACTTTTCTTAAGTGGGTTTTACTCAAATTCTGGAGATGAATTTCGCTAAGTTATGTTAATTATTTAAGGATCGTATAACATCGAAATTTGTATGTTACGAATTCACAACCAAGTCGAAAGGGCACTACGTCATGGGCATACGCAGAAACTTCTTAAAAAAATGTTGTTTAATTAAACATTATGGTTAGAAGCGGAATAAATCATAAAAGTAGTGGGATGGAATGCAAAGTAGTGTTAGTTCTTTATTGAAAATAGAGTTTTGTAGACTTTCTCTTGTGGACAAAGTAAAAATTAAAGAATTAGGCCTACCTAATTGCCTGATTTAAATTTATCGCAAACTTGTGCAAGGAGTGCTCAAAACCGGACATTTACGCGGCGTTTTACAAGAGACATTTACAAAAAAAAAATTATAATAAAGATGAAGGACAGATTCTCATATCGTGGCAATCTACAAGCCGCTGAGTTATTTAACACGAAATCGATGCCAACATTTTCTAAACATTTTCAAGTGGACCTTTTGGAAAGCGTGTGTCATGCATATCCATTTTTGAAGAAATCCAGATTAAAAACAGAATTAGAAGTCATTTATTTGCGTGCGGATGTTTATCAAATAATTGGAGCCACAAATTTTCTTTCATTATTGCTACAAAATAATCTGAGTGAAACTTTCCCGGAAACTATAAAAATACTTAAAATTATTTTAACAACCCCGATGACCACTGCTGAATCAGAGCGTTGTTTTTCAACACTTAAAACAATGAAGACTCTTTTGCGAAATGCTATGATCGTTTAAACGCGTTGGCGATGATGAGTATTAATAAAAATGTGGTGCGATATACTTACAATTTTAACGAAAACGTTTCGGAAAAGTTTATATCAATGAAAGATAGAAGAGTGGAATTCACATTCAAGAAATGATTGAATTTAATCAGTTTGCATCCATTTTAGGTAAGATTTCTCACTATAATGTTATTTTTAAGAAATGCGCCCAGATACAGATACATTTTTTCTTGGCCTTCGAAGTTTAGATTCTTTAACATATTTTAATGGGTAATCATTTTGGCGATTGTATAGCGCCAATTTCCAAAAATCCCTGCATTTTTTCTGCCTTTCAATTTCTCTGGGCATTAATATCCACAATTATATCAATTAGGAGACTGGATGTTCAATACCTTTGTAATTTACATACGATTTTCCATCGAATTTTTGATCGCGTGTAACTTTTCTATTCTTTTTTCTGCAATTTTCCCTCTACGTCCTTTTTGTTTATCTTTCATTACCTTTATTTCATTTCGAACGTGATTGTCCATCAAAGAACATCTGTGTAACTTTCCTCAATACTTTCAAAATTAATTACAGGTATCCATAGTAGAACAGTAAAATTTTTGACAAATATTTAGTACACAGACAATGGTATCTATATCTATTCAGTTTTTAATTTACGTACACATTTTTATCAATTCTTAAGCACACCATTTCGAAGATCTTGGATATTCAAAGGATATCAAATGAAAATCTATTTCCATTGTATTTACGTGATACCGTCTGAAAAATCCTTGTGCGACATAAATTTCATTACAGACATCATCCAATTTGAACTGGGATTTCGATCAGATGGCTAAAAAAATTTATGCGATGCAGTGGGCCTCGGTATACATCCTCGATGTATCATCAGTGGTTACCGCAAACACGTCTAAATGTCATAAACACGTAAGCAATGAATAGGTTTGCGCACGGATAAAAAATCGGGCAGTTTTTCTGCTTTTACTCTTACAATGTACGGCCATATTGTGCGATGTGTGCATTGTTTTTCCAAAACACGTAAAACCACACAGAATTGGATTTTTGAACCCGATAAGTACAATCCAGCTGCCACAACGTTTTTAAACAGAATTCGCTATATTCGATGGAAGCAATAAATCTAATAAAGTGGCAAAACTAATATTAATATAATATTGTCCAGACAAATATACAAGGATTGTTTTAATTCGCAATAATTTCTTAACAATTGTAAGCTACAATTACCTTCAAACAAGCCCAGTTATTAATCAATTCTACGATAGGAAGAACTGCGCTTTTTAGGCAGATTTACATAGGGTAATTCGTAAACTTTCGCCCATTTAATCAAACATAATATACGACTCGATATAATTTTATGACTTCTTTGTTTAATGAGATTTAATGAGACAACGTTGCGAGTTAATGAATACTTTTGCCATTGTCCAGATAAGTGGAATTAAGTGGAGATGAGGTGAGGTGTATTGTCAGGATGATCTTCTAACGCTTGAATGACGTAGGAAAAAATGGTCTCTCATATAGAGGATAGTTTAAATCTATCCTCACGTTAGAGGATAGTTTAAATATAAGTTAATGAAATCTCATGAAAATTGCCATAGGCATCTATGCCAATTACAGGAAATGATGTAGTCAATTTAATGAATGCTTTACTATATTACAATTTTAACACCATATGTGCTTATATATAGAAAATTCTCGCCAAGATCAAACACTAATGACACGTGAAAAGCGTATCAAATTCTATTATAACGCCAAAGTTCATTAATTCTATATGGAAACCCGCTACTGACTTTCGCATGACTGAATATGAGTGTTGCGATATTCTAACGTACATTGTACAATGTGTTGCTTCAGATCGATGCTTTAATGAGCTCAGTCTTATATAGAGAGTGATATTTTAATGATATTTTGTTAGCGAAATTTATTTAAAAAATATAAGGATATCTAAACTAAACTAAAAAACTAAGCTTGCAAGTGATAGTTATCAAATAAGATATGGCTTTTATCAAATAAGACATTTTCATTCGTTAAAATGATTTTGTTAATATTTTATATTTTCACTTAAAGCAATGTTATAAAATTCAATTTTTATAATATTTTAATAGAAAAACTTTAATCTAAAGGTGAGGAACAATAAAATAGTATAATGTGGGTTTGAAGTTATATAACCCTGTATATTACGATGTGAATTTGTCAAACTCTCATCTATTCTTGTCTTTCAGGAAGAACTAAATAACACATAATGAGTTTTGTGACGTGGCAGTTATTCAACAGTACGCTTCCGATAGCCAGCTTTATAATAATGATGCGTTGATGTAATGTCAATCATTAATTTCCTACAAGTCAGATATGAAACAAAGACATGGATAATTTATGGTATTTTATTTTATAGGAGTATAATAAATGTGGAATAATTTTAAGTGTTCGATTAAAATTTTTTGTTTAGTTCAAACCAAAGTTTATGTCCTTGTTAATGTTGAGCATTTCATGAGCAAGTTTTCATATCAAAAAGAATCGTTCTTTCAAAGTTGATTTAGTTAAATTCATAACTATTGATTTTCATTCAAAAATCGTAGAATAAAATATGTTAAACTAAAAAGAGAAATGAACTAGTTTTCAACCAAAACTAAATAATTGAAATTCTTCAAAAAAAGTATAATCAAAATTCTGAATAGTGCTATTTCGCAATAAATTCCAGTAGTTTTGTAAAAAGATTTTTTCAACAAAAATTTTTTTATATTACTATCAAGTATATTTTTGATTAAAATTTTTGCAGTAATTAGTTGATCAAATCAAAATTACTCCATTGAAAATATTTTATAAATCAGGTCAAAAATACTTATTTTTATACTTTATATTACAGTTTTACCATTTTTTTGGTATATTTGAATTTTATATATTATCAAACGTTTTACAATATATTGACCGAAGAGAGTTTTATATAATGGCGTATCTTCCATTATTGTAACGATGTTACCTATAAGTTCAGGTATTTGTTTAAAGTTATTATATTATTGTTATTTTTGTACATTTTAGCCTCTAGGAAGATTTCAAATAAAAATCGAAACGTGGCAAAAACTTATATAGTGCTCGCTTCATTTGTGTCCGCTTCCCGTTATTCATTATTAAATTAAATAATTTTGAAATAATATTAGTGGTACTTTTCATAAATTTGCAAAAAAAATGTACTGCACTGGAATATTTTATATGCCGTACGACTGACGCCATACTGTTTTGAATAGCACTGCTCTGTACTGTATTGGTCAAGCCATTATACAGGTCTTGATTTATGATGCGTGAACTTCTGTCACTTTCTTGCCAATTTCAATAAAACGGTGTATACGTGCGAAAGAATTATAAATTATTAGAGTTTACGGCCATGCCATGTAACGATATGTCGTTCTTCGAAAGTAGGATGTAATCGAACACAGAGGAGAAATGGATTAGTACTCTGCACTCTATGATACACTCATCTCATTGCATATGTACTGTATTTATGTATTTAACTTGTACTGGCATTGGATAGCCGCTGGAATGTGTAAAACATATTAGACGATGTAAGCGAGGAGTGAACCGAAGAAACAGAAGATATACGGCATACGGTCGCTCTCGCCGATTGCTTGCAATAGAGTGAGATGAGTGCATATGCATTTAATCTGTACTGTGTGACTGCGTGGCGCTAGACACCCAGCGGCACCAAATTAGTGATATATCTATACCACGCGAACGATAGATACAGATAGATACAGCATCGGTCGCTTCTCTGACTTGCAACGGATACCACAACGAACAATTGGGACAATACGTCCTTACAGTATTGAAAGGGTTAATAATCTGCTTGATTATTTATTGAAATTGTTTGGTAGTGCAAATTTCATTATTCGTCCGATTAATGTCGGATAGAATATATTGAATGGATTATTAACACCATGGAACTAAATACCCACCGCATCTCCCTTTCTATTTATTATGATATAACAATTTCTTCGTGCCAGTTTGTTATCCTCCAAGTATTCCTTTCTATAGCATAGCAATATTCCTGGAGCGATAGACTAGCCAGCCGCATTCTCTGTACACTTCTACTATTGATGTGACACGGTCGGTCGGGTCTTGGGATAAGAGGAGACATTAGAGTGTCTTTGTGGCATATTGGCCGTGAGGGTAATGTTAACGCATGGCCTTCCCCATATAACCCACAGGAATATACAGCTGATGCTGTGCCGTGCGATATTCTGTTTTATACCAACGGACGACAATCGCGAGCATATCGTCCAAAAGACCGACCAGGGCAAAGGAAGTGGGTAATTGGATACAGATAGTTATTCTTGTTGCGTATTGTCCGCACTATTTTTTATCCTGGCATTATTTGCTGTGTTTCGTTTTTAGTTAAGTTTTCGTACAAATTATTCGATTATGCCGTTCTACTTTTTTTCCAAAAACTAACTTAAAGTTGAATTAATTTTAAATTGTAGATAGTAAAATATATAATTATATTAGTATAGAATATCACCCAAATACCGTAACTCGAAACATTAAGGGGATGGAGCACCTTTATATGCCATAAGAAAAACATTGTAATTTATTCTGCTAATTACTCTTTCATTTTTGGATCGATTTTTTTCAAATTTCTTGTGCTTACAGGTTATAGATGTTAAATTGCCTCTATGTTTGTTGTTTTTGGAAAAAAGATTTAGTTAGTTCAAAAATTGCTGCTAAACATAGGCCTTTTTTTTAAGGGGGTAGAACACTTTTATATGCCATAAGAAAAATAGTGTCATTTATTATACAAATTACTCCTTCATTTTTGGATCGATTTTTTTCAAATTTCTTGTGATTACAGGTTATAGATGTTAAATTGCCTCTATGTTTGTCGTTTTTGGAAAAAAAATTTTGTTAGTTCAAAAATTGCTGCTAAACATAGGCCTTTTTTTTAAGGGGGTAGAACACTTTTATATGCCATAAGAAAAATAATGTCATTTATTATACAAATTACTCCTTTATTTTTGGATCGATTTTTTTCAAATTTTTTTGTGATTACAGGTTATAGATGTTAAATAGTTATTTATTTAATAGTATATCAATCACGATTCGTGACAGAGGGGTACTTTATTTCGTTTTGATCTTGTGCTACTGAAGATGGGGGCATAGCCTTCGAAATGTACATATAGCTACTTAATGCTTTAAGTTACGGTATTTGGGTGATATTCTATATTAATATTTAACACCGTAGTGATAATTTTTTTAATATAATTATATCATAAATAAATTACTGTTAGTTTAAACATATTTATATTTAGTTACGAATTATGATTCCTAGACAAGAAAATTTTATGTAAAGCAAGAAATAAACACGAAATAAAACTATATTGAATAATTATAGGATATAGATATTTCCGTCCTTCATTTTTTTTTGGTTGTATTAAAATTTTGAAAATTTATGAATGTATAGTTCTCTACATGATATTTCGGTGGCATAAATTCAGATTTGCTCCTTGCATAGAGTAAATATCATAGAGAAAGGCTTGAAATTCTTTCATATTGCATGGCTATGTTTTCTCTCTGAGGTCCTTCGAATTTTACGTGACTTCGAAATAGAAAAATAACTATAAATAATAAAAAACCAATCGTACGCGGAGACAGTTCTCAATGCGATTCATTCAAATGTAGATAAAGGACAATTTAAAAACTATTGCTAGGGTTTAAAAAATATATATATTTTAGCCATTTTGCTAACCTACATGCATATTTTTTATACCATTTTCAATATTTAAAGCACGAAATCTGAATTCGGCGAAAAAGCTTTTACGCTGAAAATACATCAATTCTCAACGAGATTACATAGTCTGCTAAAAAATAGAATTTAATCGATTTTTAGAGTGTCTTGGACGTAGAATTTGATTAATTGCGCGCGTGTATAAATTGCTAAAAAATCGGTCGTATCACCATTGTATTTATATTTGCTGCGAGTTGTCTTTGGTAAATAAATGTACAGTCAACGTTGCAAAATAATTAGCCTTTGATTTGTTTATCCTTTATTGTTCTTATTTCAAAAAATGCTTTTGCTTTCAATTTAGTGAATGTAAAGGAACGGCAAAATTTTTTATTTTATTTTTTATTCGAATTTATATTCGTAGTCTACATTCGATATCAACATAGCTGCAGAAAAACCGATTAATATCTTCTGCAGCTCTTCTATAGTATATCCTAATCCTTTTCAATTTGACTATTGAGTTTTATTTTAGTAATTGACATGGTATGTGTACAACACCTCATTGTACCGTACAAAAGTAATCTTTCGAAAATATTATTTGCATAAAATTTATACAATGTACCTAGATGATGGAAAAAAAATCAAATTTCCATTTTTATAAAATACAATATTAACAATTAAATTAAATATATTATTGAAAACAATGCACAGATATTCTCCGTTTGTTTTATTGAAATTAAGAATTTCTGTCAATAATAATAATTTTTTTATTTTATTTTAGTTAAAGAGTCCGCAATCGTAAAGATTGGTTGGAAACAGCACGCCATGCCGATCTATCCTGAGCTAATCCCTTCATCTCCCTATAGCTATTCATCTCAACGTCTTCAACTATCTGACTCACATACTCCAACCTAGGCCTACCTACCCCTCTCTTTCCCTCCACTCTACCTTCTATGATCAATTGCATAATCCCCCCATGCCTAAGAATATGCCCTACTAATCTGTCTCTCCTACGCTGTAACACTCTCCAAATACTTCTCTTCTCCCCTACTAACTCTAGTACAGCTTCATTTGTTACTTTATCTTCCCAACCAATCCTCATCATCCTCCTATAACACCACATTTCGAATGCTTGTAATCTACGCTTCTCTTCCTTTCCTATAGTCCACGCCTCACACCCGTACAGTGCTACACTCCAAACATATACCTTCAGTAATCTTTTTCTAATACCCAAGTCAATATTTGATCTTAAAATCTGTTCCTTTTCTACGAATGCCTTCCTACCCTGTGCTATCCTACACTTTATATCTACCTTGCTTCGATTATCTTTTGTGATTCTACTGCCTAAATAACAAAAATCTGACACTTTTTCGATTCTATTATCTCCTATTGTGATCCTCATTT
The DNA here is from genome assembly GCA_947310635.1 of Leptodirus hochenwartii. Classification (NCBI taxonomy): domain Eukaryota; kingdom Metazoa; phylum Arthropoda; class Insecta; order Coleoptera; family Leiodidae; genus Leptodirus; species Leptodirus hochenwartii. The sequence continues at coordinate 37,887,242 of OX371179.1, read as the reverse complement.
TTCTACTGCATTCCTTTTTGTCACACCTCATCACTTTAGTTTTACCTATATTTATTTTCATGTTAAAATCCCTAGTCAATACTGCCTGCATACCATTCAATACCCTTTCTAAATTCTTTTCACTTTCTTCCAATATAGCTATATCGTCGGCGAATCTCAACATATATATTTTCTCTCCCTACATTATACTCTCTCTACATTCACACCTACACTATACTCTTCTTTTACTTTGTTTATTGCATCTTCTATATATAGATTAAATAATAACGGTGAAAGTGTACATCCCTGCCGAACTCCCTTCCCTATTTTTGCTACCTCTTCTTCCCCCTCAATTCTAACTAAGGCAGTTTGGTGTTTATATAAATTAAAAATTATTCTCCTATCCTTATAATCTATACCCGTTTCTTTTAAAATTCTAAACATTATGTCCCAATCTACATTATCAAATGCCTTTTCTAAATCTACAAAAGCTATGCAAGTTACCTTTCCTACCCTCTTTCTTTTTTCTACTACCGTTCTTAGTGCTAGAATCGCCTCTCTCGTCCCTCTGTTTTTCCTAAAACCAAACTGATCTTCTCCTAGCCTTTCCTCTACTTTATTTTCTAATTTTATAATATTTTATTTTACAGAATTATATTAAAAAATTAACTCACATATTTAATTAAAATATACAAACAATATATTTTTAGTAATTTATTAAAATTTTATGGCACTTGATACTTTGAAATAATATTTTCTCAACTAAAGATCATGTTCAAAGTTGAGCTTGAATATTTATTTCTTTAAAATAGTAAAAAAACAACTAAAATTTTTGCTATTATTTGTAAAATAATTATTTTTCTTATATTTTATAATACTCCTTAATTCATGGATAAGAAGCTCCTATCGCATATGTAAATAAATATTATCCTAAGAACTCTTTTGTTTTCGGTGTACAATAAAATATTATGGGGTACCAATCGCTGTATAAAAGTAAAAAACAAAAGGGCTAGGATGTACTATACATGGTCCATTTATTGAATGTACATTTGGATCTGAAATGGTTAGCTGAAGCGATCCGTGTAAGCTTTAATTTACTGCCGAAACGGAAGGGACTATTCTCAAATCTAATTTAGCTATAGTATCTAGAACAAATTGCTTTTATGCACTACGTAGTCTAGAATGCACCATCCAAGAAGTAGCTGGCAATAAGAGCGAGTTAACATTAAATTGTTCTGAAATATTGTTGCGTAATATCAGAATTAGGTTGATCACTGAGCGTTTATTTAATAAATAATGCATCTGTGTAGATAAAATGTTAAAACAAAAAAATAGCAAAATATTTTTTAGCTTATTGTGATTACTATACAACTTCCAGTTGGCAACTAACTACACATTATAAAAATACATTTCTTTCGGCATTAACTGCAATAATCTAATAAAAGCCAAACGACTTGCCACCATTTAACGGAACATAATCTTCTGGCAATAATCCTTTGAATATCGCTTCGCATAATATACCCATTTACTACCAATACCACCACCGTTGATCTTAAAATGTGTCCCTTCCCCGTGCTAGTTGTTTTCGGCATATAAAACCGTCTTAATGTTTCTAGCCTCTTTTCACTACGCTTTCGCAACCAACCGGGGAACTTATGAGCGGAAGTAATCCTCATAACTATAGCGGATACAGAATTGATATACCAGTAGCATAACACGAGTACCAATGTGTGATAAAGTCAAGTTTGAGAAATATGAAGAGCTGGTGGAGGTTTGTACTTTGGAAATGCACTTAGGTTTTAGAGAAGATTTCTTTGTCTTCGGGGTGTGTTTGAGTGTTGGCTAAATTGTTCTGGAATGTAATAGTAAGTGGTGGAATGAACTTGTGCGGTATTGTCTTCATTCGGTTTGTATTTCTTCACGGAAGTGTGTACTGGGAATAGACGGTGGATATAAGGTGCTACAGAATTTAAACCACATCTTCATCTAGGCAACTACAACATGATATTAAGTAACTAAACAAATTTAAGCATATTTTGATATTATAATGAAAGTGTTGATAATTAATTCGTATTAAACAATTTACAAAACATTTGTATCATTTACTATGAGTTTTTTGAAGTGAAACTTCTATAGGCGCGGTAGGGCGAATTGGCCTGAACGTCACGAAACACGCTACGCGCATGCGCCGCGTGGGTATCCGTAGCATAAGGCAACGAGTAGACGCTTGCGTATTTTATTATATATTACACAAACACAGCCTTAATCTTCTAGCCAACAATTTCCATTGCGTGAAAAGTGAAATGGAGAAAAAGACAAATACAGACAGAGTGCGAGCCTCTAGAGAACGGAAGAAAGCGAATAAACCGCCAAGAAAAATGCCAACAAGTACTTTGGAAGGAAGTAGAGAGTATCGAGCCAGGCAAAGGGCGTTAAAGAAACACGATGGACAACATAACCTTCCAACGACCTCAAATACACTGGATGAATCGATACCGTCATTAAGTGAGGACACAGTGAGTGGTATAGAGAATTTGAATGCCACTGATTCAGTCTACACGTGAAGATACATGCGGTGTGAGAGATCAACGGTGTGAATCTGATACAGCTGAGCGAGCCATCGACAAATAGAAATGCACTCACTAGTGCATCATACACAATATGTAATCGAAACTCCTCTTTATAGACTGTACGACATTACAGTTAATAATGCTTTCTTTGATGATCAGAGTGTCAATCAAAATCAATCAAAATCAAAATCAAATCGTTAACAAATCGAAAAAAAGCAATGCATAAAATGAACTTTTCCTAGGAGCTAAGAAGTTTCACGCATATTTTATTTAAATTCAGTCTACGTACTAGTTGAATTTTGGATGCCAAGTTTAAATTTAATTACTGCCAATTCATTGAATTTATCGAATTTACATAGTCAGATATAAGTTTGATTTTTTTTGCATTTACAAATTTTCTTTTTAATAAACAGGATATCTAATATTACGCAAATCAAATTTTATACATACTGCTTAAGAACTAAAAAAATCTATATTCGGTATATTGTTGTGCTGGTTCCTTAATATAATTTATATTCTGCACGAACAATGTTAATTGATTTTTACAACAATTTAACGTTTCACCATTAATTAATAAATATTTTTACACTTATTTTCTGTTGCAAATACACCAAATTCACAAAGAAAAATTTGTTACACTTCTCGGTTATAAAAATGTTATATATTGTCGTATAAAATGCTTGCTAGTGCACATATTCTATAAGTTATGGTCGTATTTAAACAGTTATTGATACCCGCGGCAACAAAACGATAAATCACTTTTATTTACGACTCATCCTGTATACACCCATATCGCCTAACGGCGATCGTATACTCTATATACGCCGGAAAATAGAAACGCGACAGTTTTAAACTGTACTGTAAAATATAGCCGCTGGATGTCATGTGAGAAAAGTTTTTCAAGCATTATTTTATATGGTCTGAAATACGTTTTGTAATTCTCGAAATGCTTTCTATTATTGTCGCCAGTTGTTGGCTACAAGAAAGAAGTTCTGATGAAAAACGACAATACTGGCGATCAAAATAATTTACTAAATACCTACTGATGAAATAATCTATTGCCTAAATATTTACTTATTCATACCAATGAGAAGGGAGAAGTACCACAGGATTTTCAGCGTAGTAGAATAGTAACAATGCCGAAGAAAATAGGAGCTAATTTGTGTGAGAACTATAGGACCATTAGTCTACTATCACATGCATCGAAGATATTGTTAAAGAATATTTATAGGAGATTAGAAAATAAAGTAGAGGAAAGGCTAGGAGAAGATCAGTTTGGTTTTAGGAAAAACAGAGGGACGAGGGAGGCGATTTTAGCACCAAGAACAGTAGTAGAAAAAAGAATGAGGGTAGGAAAGGTAACTTGCATAGCTTTTGTAGATTTAGAAAAGGCATTTGATAATGTAGATTGGGACATAATGTTTAGAATTTTAAAAGCAACGGGTATAGATTATAAGGATAGGAGAATAATTTTTAATTTATATAAACACCAAACTGCCTTAGTTAGAATTGAGGGGGAAGAAGAGGTGGCAAAAATAGGGAAGGGAGTTCGGCAGGGATGTACACTTTCACCGTTATTATTTAATCTATATATAGAAGATGCAATAAACAAAGTAAAAGAAGAGTATAGTGTAGGTGTGAATGTACAGGGAGAGAAAATATATATGTTGAGATTCGCCGACGATATAGCTATATTGGAAGAAAGCGAAGAGAATTTAGAAAGGGTATTGAATGGTATGCAGGCAGTATTGACTAGGGATTTTAACATGAAAATAAATATAGGTAAAACTAAAGTGATGAGGTGTGACAAAAAGGAATGCTGTAGAAAAATGAGGATCACAATAGGAGATAATAGAATCGAAGAAGTGTCAGATTTTTGTTATTTAGGCAGTAGAATCACAAAAGATAATCGAAGCAAGGTAGATATAAAGTGTAGGATAGCACAGGGTAGGAAGGCATTCGTAGAAAAGGAACAGATTTTAAGATCAAATATTGACTTGGGTATTAGAAAAAGATTACTGAAGGTATATGTTTGGAGTGTAGCACTGTACGGGTGTGAGGCGTGGACTATAGGAAAGGAAGAGAAGCGTAGATTACAAGCATTCGAAATGTGGTGTTATAGGAGGATGATGAGGATTGGTTGGGAAGATAAAGTAACAAATGAAGCTGTACTAGAGTTAGTAGGGGAGAAGAGAAGTATTTGGAGAGTGTTACAGCGTAGGAGAGACAGATTAGTAGGGCATATTCTTAGGCATGGGGGGATTATGCAATTGATCATAGAAGGTAGAGTGGAGGGAAAGAGAGGGGTAGGTAGGCCTAGATTGGAGTATGTGAGTCAGATAGTTGAAGACGTTGAGATGAATAGCTATAGGGAGATGAAGGGATTAGCTCAGGATAGATCGGCATGGCGTGCTGTTTCCAACCAATCTTTAGGATTGCGGACTCTTTAACTAACATACCTATTGATACAATTATTCAACATTAATAACTTTTTGAAATAAAAGGTTTGAAATTATTTAGAAAAAAACCTATTAACTTAAATATATTATACGTATTACGAATATTACTATAAAGGTGTAATATTATTAATATTCGTCGAAAATATCTGCATTTTTTATTGCAATTTTCTTCCATTAGATCCAATGTAGATTACGACGGAATTTATATATATATCCATTTCTCTTCAAACACATATGAGTAAATTTTGTGGAGAATATAATTTTTCTTGGCATATCAGCCAACTTGAATTTGTCAACGAATTCAGATTTAACGTACGTGAAAAATGCGAACCATTTGGTATTATATAAAGTTTGATATTAATTTTAAAAGTTGGCTACATGGAAAAGAGATTTAACATTTGTTTCAACATTTAAATTCTTTGCTAAGCTAATTCTAGTAGCTGTGTATTTTTATCCAGACCAGATGGTTAATATAGGCTCAGCGTTTTCAGGACCGAACTTACAAATATAAATATGAGAATATCGCGTAATAAAACGAACGTATTCATCCTTAGTGATTTAAATATTTTAAAAATAACTTTGGTAGAGGATACACAGGATCTTACTAACGGATTGTACAAACATTCATTTCGTCCTTTAATCAGTCAGATCTAGTCAGATCTTTCAGATGTAAATTTAAGTAGCTTGTTTTGTTAGCGTCCTTTAGACGCTATATGACAAATAACAAAATTTACTTTTTATTTTTCACGAAATTGATTTTTTAAACTCAATGAAGCTAAATATGTGATGCTCGTTAGAGATTAAGTCAGGTCCTGTAGATATTGTAATGTGAAAATCATTGTACGCGAATGAAATAAAAGTTATCGTAAATTAGCTGTCATTGTAGGAGAAATCTCTTCATTTGAATATTCATGGTGGTCATATTTATGTTTGTACACAATATATAAATAAGGACAATAGACGTTGAGGGAAATTTGTAAATCGATGGAATAGCCGTTCCTTAATATGTCGAGATCTTCGATATACATTAAAAATTTATTGCAAAAGCTAATTTTATATAATACTATTTGATATATGCAAAATTGATAGGCAACGAGAAGAAAAGATATTGCCAAGAGAAAATGAAATAGAATTTATCCAATTATTTTAAATTTATATAGCTTTTTATTACAAATATTGATGATTGCGTAATATACGTAATTAGTATGAATCTGTGCATTTTTTGCCAAATAGTTCATTTACAGAATTTGACGAACTTATTATAATAATTAAAAAAAAATTATAATTAAAATTTTGTGTTACGGTATTTGGGTGATATTCTATACTATTATTATAATAAATTTAAAATCGTTTGTACAATATTTATTAAAGAATCTACGGAATTTACTACATTGAATTTGAAGCAAAATTCAATGCAAGTTAATTTATTGCAAAACTACCAAAATTAACCGTTTCTGAACTAGAACTATTTCAATATTTGATTTGCATTGTTGACGGAAATGTTGAAGATGTTATATTAATTGTTGCGTGAAATGCAAATTTTCTATTCAGTGCATTATTATTAAAGCTTTCAATTAAATAATTCAGGCAAAGCGAACCAATAATTGAATATATGACCTAATAATATGTAATTATATATAACAATATGTAATTACCTACGACATAATCACTATTTAACAATTTAACAATTGGACAGTTGGTTAAGCATCGCACATGATGCAAAAATTGTAAATTTTGCATTGATTAATAAAACCAGTAGTTGATTTGTCAAATGGTTTCTTCTTAAGAGAAATTTCTTTATAGACATGTTAACTTTATTGAAATAAAAACTGATATTTTCAATAGCCTATCCATCCATATCTATTTGGTTGAGGGTGATTCAACAGCGAATTTCTTCTCGGTAGGATATAAGTTGGATTTGTATCCAGGGACGCATTTCCCGAAACGTTGATGGTGATTCTAAGACGGACTAAAATCCAGAAATGTAAACACTACACCGAGCAACTTATCTTAGATAGACCGATCTGATTGCTTTGTAAAGAATATAGATGGGTTGTTTAAAAAATACAATTCTTCTGTCTTCGGAGAACATCCAAATATATTACATGCCTGCGTAAATAGAAAACAAAAAAGCATGCGTGAGACTCTCGCGCGGAAGAAGTGAAACTTCTTAGCTCCTAGGAATAGTTGATTTTATGCATTGCTTTTTTCCCCATTTGTTAACGATTTGATTGATTTTGATTGACACTCTGATCATCAAAGAAAGCATTATTAACTGTAATTTCGTACAGTCTATAAAGAGGAGTTTGGATTAAATATTGTAGCCATATTTTTATAGTTCCTTTTCTCACCAAACCAATTAAATAACTCGATCTGTGTATTTTTCTTCTTTTTATGTGGACATTAATACACTGATCATCATCAATGTCTCTTGGCAAATGATTCACCATCGTATTCACAGATATTGGAACATTAATATTTGCCCAAAAATCCCATGCTGACCATGTACATGTCGTAAACGGCCAATTTGCATAAATGGAATTCTGGGTGAAATTAACCTCTCTGACACTAAATCTAATTTTGGTAGATGACCAGGTAATTCTGGGTAGACAAAACCATTTGACTTCGATAACATTAGAATGGTATTCCTAGTGAGAGCATTTCGGCATAAATTGCACGCTATCACATCTTCAATGATAATGGATGGAAACGCAGTATTTTAAAGTTGCTCGTGCTTAGGATCAACAGGTTTCACATCGTTCTTAAACCGTATTCGATCACATATGGAACACTCTGTACCTAGCGGATTATTAAAAAATTGTTTATCAAATTCGCGATGAGCAGGTTGAAAGAATGTAAATTTTGTGTATGATGCACTAGTGGGTGCATTTCTATTTGTCGATGGCTCGCTCAGCTGTATCAGATTTATTTCGTTGATCTCTCACACCGCGTGTATCTTCACGTGCCTGAATCAGTGGCATTCAAATTCTCTATACCACTCACTGTGTCCTCACTTAACAACGGTATCGATTCATCCAGTGTATTTGAGGTCGTTGGAAGGTTATGTTGTCCACCGTGTTTCTTTAACGCCCTTTGCCTGACTCGATACTCTCTACTTTTTTCCAAGGTACTTGTTGGCACTTTTCTTGGCGGTTTATTCGCTTTCTTCCGTTCTCTAAAGGCTCGCACTCTGTCTGTACTTGTGTTTTTCTCCATTTCACTTTTCACACACTGGAAATTGTTAGCTAAAAGATTAAGCTGTGTTTGTGTAATATATAATAAAATACGCTATACCCATGCGGCGCATGCGCGTATCGTTCGTTTCACTTTTCGTGACGTTCAGGCGAATTTGCCCTACCGCGCCTATAGAAGTTTCACTTCAAAAAAAAAAACTGGGATTAATATTCAAGTGGTGTTTATTTTGTATTACCAGATTAGGGGCTGGAAATATCTAATTCGGTGATCGTCCGTGAATAAATCGTTTAATTCAAATATAAAAAAAATGCCGACTTTAATTGTCAAGTATATATAAGATGTCGAAGATTTTTGCACTTACTGCGAAATTTGCGCCTCTGTAGCGATCCTGCACAACACACCGCGATCCATGGAACATTTGCCGGTGACGTGATCGGGTGACGCAAGGTTGATATACGGCGGTTCCTCGAGAAACGTGATTTTCAAATGGAACTTTTCCGGTACTCCCTGAGGTGGCGTATGACTGTTTCCCGGCCACACAATGTCTTTGATATCGAGTCCTTCGCGCTGCCAAGATTTCCACACTCCAATCTGCAAATACAAAGTTTACGTTATGTAAAATAACGGAAGACATGTAAATTTATATAGGTTTTTGTATATTTCGAATTCTTTCATATTCGTTCATATAATTCTGATTCGGTTTTCCAAGCTAGTTAGTTAGTTAAAGAGTCCGCAATCCTAAAGATTGGTTGGAAACAGCACGCCATGCCGATCTATCCTGAGCTAATCCCTTCATCTCCCTATAGCTATTCATCTCAACGTCTTCAACTATCTGACTCACATACTCCAATTTAGGCCTACCTACCCCTCTCTTTCCCTCCACTCTACCTTCTATGATCAATTGCATAATCCCCCCATGCCTAAGGATATGCCCTACTAATCTGTCTCTCCTACGCTGTAACACTCTCCAAATACTTCTCTTCTCCCCTACTAACTCTAGTACAGCTTCATTTGTTACTTTATCTTCCCAACTAATCCTCATCATCCTCCTATAACACCACATTTCGAATGCTTGTAATCTACGCTTCTCTTCCTTTCCTATAGTCCACGCCTCACACCCGTACAGTGCTACACTCCAAATATATACCTTCAGTAATCTTTTTCTAATACCCAAGTCAATATTTGATCATAAAATCTGTTCCTTTTCTACGAATGCCTTCCTACCCTGTGCTATCCTACACTTTATATCTACCTTGCTTCGATTATCTTTTGTGATTCTACTGCCTAAATAACAAAAATCTGACACTTCTTCGATTCTATTATCTCCTATTGTGATTCTCATTTTTCTACTGCATTCCTTTTTGTCACACCTCATCACTTTAGTTTTACCTATATTTATTTTCATGTTAAAATCCCTAGTCAATACTGCCTGCATACCATTCAATACCCTTTCTAAATTCTTTTCGCTTTCTTCCAATATAGCTATATCGTCGGCGAATCTCAACATATATATTTTCTCTCCCTGTACATTCACACCTACACTATACTCTTCTTTTACTTTGTTTATTGCATCTTCTATATATAGATTAAATAATAACGGTGAAAGTGTACATCCCTGCCGAACTCCCTTCCCTATTTTTGCTACCTCTTCTTCCCCCTCAATTTTAACTAAGGCAGTTTGGTGTTTATATAAATTAAAAATTATTCTCCTATCCTTATAATCTATACCCGTTTCTTTTAAAATTCTAAACATTATGTCCCAATCTACATTATCAAATGCCTTTTCTAAATCTACAAAAGCTATGCAAGTTACCTACCCTCATTCTTTTTTCTACTACTGTTCTTAGTGCTAAAATCGCCTCCCTCGTCCCTCTGTTTTTCCTAAAACCAAACTGATACGAAAATTTAAATCCAAGCTATGATACGAAAATTTAAACTTCGTTGAGTTTAATAAAATTTTGCATTTGGCACTCGATATCGATGATTTCGTCAATATCGTCATCGGATATGATGTCAATGAAACGTGATGAATATATTTGAATATTAGAATCGAATATTATGTAATGTAATATTCATGTTATTCTATGCAATGGAAGCGCACCAAACTTACAATGTATAATGGAAGAACAAACTATGCATACTTAGAGTAAAGAATTCAAACAACAGGAATTAAATTCCTGCAGAAGTGAAACAGTCAAACAGATGAAATTAAAGTTTGGATAAGGAAAATCGTTTATATATTTGGAATTAATAAATAATTTTAGAATTTATAATAAAAATGAAAATAACATTTTTATATATTTAGTCCTTGATATCGACCATTATTTTCGATATGATTATAGTAGTAGAAAATCCTTGAAATACTTTGTGTTTATTAACTATTGGATATTGGGTAATATTTTATCAAATTCTTTCGAAATTTTATTTATTCCTCAACTGGCGAAAACATTTCTAACAATATATAAATTTTCATTTTCGGAATCTGGAGAATCTCGAGATCTCGAGTTTGTTCGAGATGACCAAGTTAGTCACCAGAAAATTACCACAGTATCATTCCAGATTAGTTGGAAACATTTAATTAACATATAATTAGTTGTAATTGAAGCGAGTGCACCACATTTGTGGTTCTCTGAGCTCAAAACTTTCGTTTTATGCAACACGAATGGGAGTTATGATCATAATTGTTGGTTTAAATTGAAAATGCTTGTGTATTAATTATAGCGTGATGCACAAATGTAGGAAATATTTTCAACTAACATGTTCCTATATAATTCCAAGTGAAGTATATCAAAAAATCTGAAAGTATCAAAGTTTTCCATTGGAGCGGACATTCATAACTGACATAAAATATTTCGTTACTAACGTAAATAGAGCGCATAGTGAAGCAATATTGTGCTTCTTCTAGCGGTGCGATAAATCAAAAGAATTGCAGAAAATCTCTTACAGAATTCACCCGTCCGCCCAGACGTTAGTTCGACTTTGTTTACTGAACTGAACTCTAACAAAATGAAGATCTATAATACCGTAATGGCGTAATAGCTAAACAAATAACGTAGGCGCAAAATATATACCAAAACCAGCAAAATACGTCAAACTGATATACAGGGTGATTTAGTACTATACATTTATTAACAATTAAAGAAAATAATATTGTAGATCAGACAAATCTAACTTTACAATATAAAAATATTGCGTGTTTAATTAATTATTTATTTAATAATTTTTAATTTATATAAACACCAAACTGCCTTAGTTAGAATTGAGGGGGAAGAAGAGGTAGCAAAAATAGGGAAGGGAGTTCGGCAGGGATGTACACTTTCACCGTTATTATTTAATCTATATATAGAAGATGCAATAAACAAAGTAAAAGAAGAGTATAGTGTAGGTGTGAATGTACAAGGAGAGAAAATATATATGTTGAGATTCGCCGACGATATAGCTATATTGGAAGAAAGCGAAAAGAATTTAGAAAGGGTATTGAATGGTATGCAGGCAGTATTGACTAGGGATTTTAACATGAAAATAAATATAGGTAAAACTAAAGTGATGAGGTGTGACAAAAAGGAATGCAGTAGAAAAATGAGGATCACAATAGGAGATAATAGAATCGAAGAAGTGTCAGATTTTTGTTATTTAGGCAGTAGAATCACAAAAGATAATCGAAGCAAGGTAGATATAAAGTGTAGAATAGCACAGGGTAGGAAGGCATTCGTAGAAAAGGAACAGATATTAAGATCAAATATTGACTTGGGTATTAGAAAAAGATTACTGAAGGTATATGTTTGGAGTGTAGCACTGTACGGGTGTGAGGCGTGGACTATAGGAAAGAAAGAGAAGCGTAGATTACAAGCATTCGAAATGTGGTGTTATAGGAGGATGATGAGGATTGGTTGGGAAGATAAAGTAACAAATGAAGATGTACTAGAGTTAGTAGGGGAGAAGAGAAGTATTTGGAGAATGTTACAGCGTGGGAGAGACAGATTAGTAGGGCATATTCTTAGGCATGGGGGGATTATGCAATTGATCATAGAAGGTAGAGTGGAGGGAAAGAGAGGGGTAGGTAGGCCTAGATTGGAGTATGTGAGTCAGATAGTTGAAGACGTTGAGATGAATAGCTATAGGGAGATGAAGGGATTAGCTCAGGATAGATCGGCATGGCGTGCTGTTTCCAACCAATCTTTAGCATTGCGGACTCTTTAACTAAACTAACTAATTAATATTTAATCATATGCTCATTATGGCATTATTTTCGTATTTATTACAACGATAAAAATTCTATCAAATTAATTAAATCATTTAAATAATTAGTAATGATAATAAAATGTAATTTCGACGTAATTCTAAAACGATGCATATCCTATTCATTATTAAGTGAAAATTTGCATTTTCACAGTAATAATAGAACCAATGTGATTCAAAATTACAAATGTTTGTAAAATTCATAAATACCATGAAAACTTAAAATAAATTTTCGACATTCAACACAAATAAACTAAGACAATTGTTATTTAGAATAAATAATGAACGCCGTTCGCGAAACACTCAAGTGTTATGGTAATTTCTTCTTGTCGTCATGTTTATATCTATATATAATCTTGTGCCCAATGATTCGTAAGAAGAGATTAATATAATCCCAACTGCCAGGGTTATTGTTATATCAACGATAGAACTGGCTGTATGGCTATTAATACTGTCTTATCATGTATTATATGACTTATAATTTGCACAAGATTTGCATATATGTATAAGAGGTCGGTGCAAACTAATGGCATAAATTTGTGTATTAATAGTATCGAACTAAATGTTGTATAAGGCAAGGAGAAAGGCATTCGTAGAGACAATTTTAAGGTCTAATATTGACGTTTTAGAATTAGGAAGATTATTGAACATATAATAATAAGAATAAACTAGATATTTTGTTTGTTTTAGTGGTCAAATGTAAACAATCGAATAGTTTGTACACAATTTATTATGCGTTTTTTTGCAACAACTCGATTTATATGTATATATATTTTTATAAACCACAACAATAAATAATTATAATAAAAATATTAATATCCAACGAAAATGAAAACGTTCGCAACATTACTTTTCAATAATAATTTTAAGGAACAGCATCGATCTTTTAAAATGATCTGAATGAAAAATGAAAAAAGTCTCTGGTCATTCGCGAGAACTTTTTTTAATAACTTTTCGTTTCGAAGCCTTTGCAATGAAATTTGGCGCAATTAACATAATTTTTAAATTGAAAACTGCAGAATAAACGTTCCAAATGAAAATGTCAATTTTCTATATTAATAATAACATATGATTCACAAATTTCTGTTTATTTAAGCAGCGAAAGTGGATTTAAAATATGTCTTGTCGCATTAGGAATATTTATTTTAAGATTTTAAGATCAACATGAGTCAAAATTTATATATTTATCCATTCTTGAACTTTATTTTACGATCACTCTCTACATAGATGTCGCTGGTATCATCGGGGAATACAACGACGTAAAATAAAAAGCTTGGAAAAGATATTCCTGGCAAAGGCAGTCGTAACATGATGCCTAAGAATTGATACATATACATTTGTATATATAGGTTGGTTGATTTAATAATCTGGGTCAAGGTATTTTGACTAAATATTTGACTAAATACATGTAAAAACTTAGCAATTTTCTTTTTCTTTAATGAAAAACATTGGCTTTAGTTTGATATATACTGTAACATTTTTAATTATGTACAAATGTACCTGATTTATTAAATGATTTAAAAAATGATGAAGCAGTTTGTAAATTATGAACAAAATTATACGAAAAAAGACATTCCGCTATATTATTTACAATATAACATTTTTTTGAAGTGAAACTTCTATAGGCGCGGTAGAGCAAATTGGCCTGAACGTCACGAAATGTGAAACGCTTCCGTCACAAAAAGTGAAACATGCTACGCGCATGCGCCGCGTGTACTGTGCGTATACGTGGCATAAGGCAACCAGTAGACGCTTGCGTATTTTATTATATATTACACAAACACGGCTTAATCTTTTAGCTAACAATTTCCATTATGTGAAAAGTGAATGGAGAAAAAGACAAGTACAGACAGAGTGCGAGCCTTTTGAGAACGGAAGAAAGCGAATAAACCGCCAAGAAAAGTGCCAACAAGTACCTTGGAAAGAAGTAGAGAGTATCGAGCCAGGCAAAGGGCGTTAAAGAAACACGGTGGACAACACAACCTTCCAACGACCTCAAATACACTGGATGAATCGATACCGTTGTTAAGTGAGGACACAGTGAGTGGTATAGAGAATTTGAATGCCACTGATTCAGGCGTGCCGTCTACAAGTGAAGATACACGAGATCAACGAAATGAATCTGATACAGCTGAGCGAGCCATCGACAAATAGAAATGCACCCACTAGTGCATCATACACAATATTTAATCCAAACTCCTCTTTATAGACTGTACGACATTACAGTTAATAATGCTTTCTTTGATGATCAGAGTGTCGAATCAAAATCAATCAAAATCATAATCAAAATCAAATTGTTAGCAAGTGGAAAAAAAGCAATGTATAAAATCAACTTTTCTTAGGAGTTAAGAAGTTTCACTTCTACCGCACGAGAGTCTCACGCTTTTTTTTTAAATATTAGAACTACCTTAAGTAGAAATTAATTGGCCTTCCTATATATTTTAAATTTTGTCAGTTGTTGGTCGGGCGATAAACATGAATTAACAGCCATTACATTGCTCCGGTGGGAACGATATTTCACATTAAATGTACAGGATACAAGATAGTCTTGATATTTGCGATGGCTATAACGAAAATGAAGTTATTTACATTATTTATAACGTTACTAATATTTTGGACCCACCTAAAAACAATGACTTCTCACAGTTACAGCAACAGACAATTATATATTAATAGTTTTACATTTAATAGCCTTAATTCATTCATCTTTATTTTTATGTGCGTTTTCTCTTTGTTCAGTAATCAGAATTAGTGAGAGAAGATGTAATTCATTTACAGGTTACTAAAACATTCTTGGACTCAGCAGCAAACACAGTTTATTTCGATTTTAAGAAAAAATCTTTTCCGTACGTTCTTTATTTAAGCGAATTGCAATTTTTGTTTACATCTACTTATCTTATATCATTTTAAACTAGTATTGAAACAGTTCACTTTAAAATTTAAATAAAACTAAATTGAACATGTGCATAGCAAAAACTTTCGAAAGCCAAACAAAATTAACGCGTATTTTCTATTCGTGCGCTCCTGTAGTTTTGTTTTGTTTTATTTGTATTTTATACGACCGGATCGCTAAAGACAAAATTTTATAATACTCACTCGCACTATGGACATTTGGGACAGTGACCTCAATAATGTGGGAATATTTTTAAATTGTAGAATGATGTATTAATCAAAATAATGAAAAATGATGCCAGATAAGGCCTGGCATTGTTAAAATTACGTAATATTGTAATATACATTTTCTGCGCAGAGTAAAATCGATGAAATAATCCAGAGATATTTTTTTTATTAGCAGTGCCTTTATCAAAAATATTAGAATATTAATGAAATATTAACTATTATTTAATTTAATGTAATTGTGTATAAATACGGTTTCTGACACTGAAACAAACTAACATTTCCTCTTTATGATATTTTTGCCATATACCTCAGTATACTTTATTAGATAGTTTTTTAATTAACACAGTTTGTCACCATTCTGCAGGACATAAGATGCAACATACAACGTTCCACTCGTGCTATATTACATTATACCAAAGAGTAGCTGAAGACATTTAAGGCAACGCCCCACCGGAGTCAACACCCGGAGCCAGCCGAACCGGTACATACGTACCGGATATGTCCTTACAAATGCAACATATAGAACATAGGACTACATTTACACGTCTACATTCTAAAAATTAAGTTTAATTTTATAGCACATTTAAAATTTATAAATAAAGTGCTTTAAATAAAATTTGATTATTATATAAAGCATTTTAATAGTTGCTGAAATTTTTAAGTATTGTACAGTGTGAAGAAATTTCCTCCTTCATCCAAAATAAAACAAGATTGATATAGTTAAAAGTTATTATTAATATATTTAAAAATATTTCGATCTAATGAAAATACTTATAAATATGTAAACATCTTTACGACGTTCGTGTTTAGAATATATTTATGTATTTAATAGTATTATTTATTTAATTATCATTTAATCATTTGATTAAATTTTATTTTCAGTACAGATCATAACAAAGTCCATTTATTCCAGGTGTGTTTTATTTAATAATTTTACTGCTTTTTCAGTACAAAGAGGAATTGTTCTATCAAGTAGATTCAAGGTTTTGTTTGAATAGGCTACTATTCGAATATTGAAAAAATTCGCAATATATCAATTTAATATACTGTTGTAAAATGGAAAATTAAATACAAATTTTTGTTTGTAAATTTACGTTGTGTAATAGAAAATATATCGTTTTAGGTTTAAATAAAATCACGTAACTGAAGGACCTTCAAAAATATATAGCCATATTTTATATTATTCAGAAAGTGCGTTTTCAAGTGCAAATACATGTGAATCCTCTTGTATTTATTTACGTAACTAAAGTAGTGTAATAGGTGACTTAAATATGATTAACAAAAAGAATCTTTTCAAAAATATGGCTTTTATAAAAGGATTTCTTTGAAATAAAAGCGCAAGATTTTACACATTTTTACATATTTATATGTTTCATATTTGCATTTGATAACACAATTTTTAAACGATATCAAGGCTTATAATACTACACAATACACCAGACTAAGTAGACCTTAGTCTAAAAGAAATTAGAACAAACATACATAGAAATCTAAATTTTAAAGCAGTGATCAGCGTTTATTTAGGAAATTTTTAAAGCAGAATTATATTTCAAGTTTTTGCATGTGCAAATGGTTTATATGAATAAAAAATTGGGCCAATTGCTACGATTCTTTAGATATAATTTAAATATTTTTAGATGCATTTTGCAATAATATTTTATATATTAAAATCATATAAATACTTTGATGTGTTAAAATCGTTGAGTAAAACATTTTTAATTATCGTAGATTTGGGTGTAAAAAATAAAATCCTGCCTAGTCTTGGAGCCCGACTACATATGCAATAATTTATGCATTTATGTCATTACTTCTGACCCTACAGATTTCAACAAATATTATTATATGCTGCTTTGGTCAAACCAAAGTTGGTATATATATATATAAATTATGTGCTGGCCTGCCAAACCAACATGCAGATGCAAATGACAAAGGATTTGTATGCACATTGTGAAAGGTGTGATAGATGTACCATTGTATATACATATTAGACCTTGCTGGTAAATACAAAATGATCGTTTTATCAGCTCAACTCAAAGAATAACCCATTAAACGTTCGGCCATAACGATTAGATTTTTTGAAGTGAAACTTATATAGGCCTGAACGTCACGAAAAGTGAAACGCACGATACGCGCATGCGCCGCGTGTACTGTGCGTATACGTAGCTTAAGGCAACCAGTAGACGCTTGCGTATTTTATTATATATTACACAAACACAGCTTAATCTTTTAGCTAACAATTTTTTTATCAAATTCGCGATGAGCAGGTTGAAAGAATGTAAATTTTATGTATGATGCACTAGTGGGTGCATTTCTATTTGTCGATGGCTCGCTCAGCTGTATCAGATTCACACCGTTGATCTCTCACACCGCGTGTAGACTGAATCAGTGGCATTCAAATTCTCTATACCACTCACAGTGTCCTCACTTAACGACGGTATCGATTCAGCCAGTCTATTTGAGGTCGTTGGAAGATCCGCCGTGTTTCTTTAACGCCCTTTGCCTGGCTTTCTACTACTTTCTATTTCTTTCCAAGGCATTTGTTCGCACTTTTCTTGGCGGTTTATTCGCTTTCTTCCGTTCTCTAAAGCAGGGGTCAGCAAACATTTTGAGAAACGGGCCGGATTGAAATTTAAAAAAACATGGGGGGCCGGACGAAAAATATTCTTATTGAAATCTTATTAGAACATTAATTTACATTGCATGTGTAAAGGTTTAATAGTTTATATTAGCATTTATAATGGGAAATATCTATTAAAATGTATGTGCTATCATAATACATGTATTGTACAACTAATTAAAAATTGGGAAGTAATAATAAAGATATTATTATTTTTACATTTATTTATTTATTGAATTTGCATATAATTAAAACAATTAACAGAAATATACATTAAATTACAAACATAAATTTAAATACCAGCATGTTTATGTATATCCAAATTATTATTTGTGCGAAGTTGTTTGGATAAACTGATTTCTTTAAAATTTCGTTTTAAATTTGAGATACCAATTTGCAAATAAATTTCTAGGTACAAGTCTTGCGAATGAAATTTACTGTTGATATTATAACAGACATTGCTGAATTTGTGTCAAAAAAGTTTCCACACAAAGCTTGCTGGTGCTGCTTTTTTAATATCTTTCTTCTCAAGATATTGACGGAGGTGACCCATGAATCCAATTTTATAACCGATCATATTTTTAGCGCCATCCGTCGTAACCGCTGATAACAAATTCCAGTTTAATTTTAGGTCGTTGATAGTTCGATACACATAAGAATATATTTTCACCTGTTGTTCAAACTTTTTAATCGTACTAGTTCTTCCGTTACTTCAAATTTTTTATTTACGCCGTGGATATAAATTAGTAATTGAGCTGTGTGACTTACATCTTCGCTCTCATCGAGTGCAATTGAAAAAATTTGTAAAGTCGAGAACGTTTTCTTCGAATTGCTTCTTCACATCAGCTCCTATATCTTGAACTCTTCTAACTATAGTTGATGTAGATAAACTTACAGCCATAAAATCCTTCACTTTTACAAGACATATTTCTTCAGCAAGGGCCAAAAAATTCGTTTTGCAAAATCGTCATCAATAAAGGCCTTCTTCGCCTATAATTTGGCTAGCTCGAAAACTTGCTCGCACCGTACTTAAATTTTTATTTCTAAAAACAAGCATATTTGTCTATCGACTTTTGACGTTTTGAGTTAATTCCTCCAGTTTTTTCTTTCGCAAATTTCCTTGATATTTATCGTATTTTGTCCCATGTTTCGTAGTGTAGTGACATTTCAAGTTATATTCTTTAAAAACAGATACCGCTTCATTGCAAATTTGACATATGCATTTGTCATTGTTTTGCACGAAAAAAGAATTAATTGAGCACTACTCATTATACACGCGACACTCAGCATCTATTTTCCTCTTCTGTGGCATCATTATATTGGGGTACTAAAATTAAAAGAAGCGCAATCGATATTTTAAATACAATGTTTGCGATGTGTTCTTTGCAAACTTCGAAATACAACTGATTATTTCACTACTTAGTAACCAGTCGGCATATTGAGAAAATTACCCATAAGGCATGCAAAACCTTCTTAGAATTGCAATAAATGAGAATTTCCAAGAAATCTACGGGTGAACAAACATCTGGTTGCCTCAAATAATACATTGAAACTCCCTTAATTACAAGTCCACTACCTGGAAATCTTATACCAAATCACAATAGAACAATAGAAGAATCTTTGTCGTGAATTCACAACCAAATCATAAAATTTTATAAAATTAATATTTCTTATCGGGGGCCGGATGAAAATCTTTGAAGGGCCGGATCCGGCCCGCGGGCCGTAGTTTGGTGACCGGTGCTCTAAAGGCTCGCACTCTGTCTGTACTTGTCTTTTTCTCCATTTCACTTTTAACACAATGGAAATTGTGTGAAAAAAAATATATAAATATATGAAAAAAAAAATCGTTAACAAATGGAAAAAAAGCAATGCATAAAATCAACTTTTCCTAGGATCTAAGAAGTTTCAGTTCTACCGCACGAGAGTCTCACGCATAGTTTTTTTAACAACACGACAGTACGTAAAATTATAAACACGTGATCATGTTACACGAATATATAGAATTTCTTAGAAACTACATATATATTAGAGCATAAATTCACTCTTACATCCTCGCATGATGTCATCAAGATAAACGCAATTCGCTGGCGGAATATAGTTGACTTTGGTGCCGTTCTCAAGAAACGTTCCCAACTAAAATGCAGGAGGTTCAATTGGGAGCACGTAAGCACATGAGATTATATGCAGCTATATCGTTGGCGAAATTTCTGCATTGACGACGACGAAAAATTCCATAAATTGTAGTTGAATGAAATATGTATATATTTATGTACATATTTTTTTTTAATAGTATATATACACCAAGTTCTAGTCAGATGTTGCAGGTTGTGGTTAGCATGCATGTTTGGGATGTGCCGGAGGTTGTTACAGGACCAAGAAGGGTTTTACTAAAGTAAGTACTAACCATAGTATTCCAAGAATGACTCGAGAAGATCGTTCATTATATGGTGGAAAGTAATTTAATTAATTAATACATAGCGACGTGGTATAAACGAGGAGAGATATACAGACGTTTAGATATTACGTGTTATCTGAAAAAGATGGCATATTTTGGTAATTTGGGAATCTTTTAAATTCTATGTTACAAGTTCGTTATTTCATTTTTCAATGAAAATGTAAAAAAAAATTTAATAAATATTTTACAGCAAATCTAATATTATATTATAATATAGAATATCACCCAAATATTATTTATATTATAATTTAACACCGTAGTGATAATAATTAAAAAAACAATAATAATAATAATATTATATTGTTTTATATTTTAACATATCTTTTGTTTTATTACTTTCAAATGTATGCTATTATATAGCCCTCTAGGCAAAGACGTTACTATATATTTCGGTACTTCATTTCGTCTTACAATATAATTATTTTTAACCAGAAAAAGAGTAAAATAATTCAATTTCTTCAGTCTTGCACTTTTCCTGTAACTGCAAATGCAACTACCCACTACATCCTACAAGAACAATATTCCACCACTGGTATTATATATAAAAGTTTGCGAAACAAACCTTTCTATATTTTCTCGATATAAGATGTAGACTTCTAGTATTTTAAAACTCGAGAATTTGAAATACGACATCTTATATTTGTTTCGTATTGTAAAAAGAGATTGTGAAGTATAGTTCAACATAAATATATTTGCATTCAGTACATTTAGATTAAAATATGAAATAGATATATTTTTTTAATAATTATTTTTACATATTTAATAATTATTTCGATGAAACAATTTAAGAAATATATATTTGTTATATGTAATATAATCATATAATATATATATATATAATATATATATATTATATAATATATATATATTATATAATATATATATATATTATAATATATATATCACATGCATCGAAGATATTGCTAAAGATTATTTATAGGAGATTAGAAAATAAAGTAGAGGAAAGGCTAGGAGAAGATCAGTTTGGTTTTAGGAAAAACAGAGGGACGAGGGAGGCGATTCTAGCACTAAGAACGGTAGTAGAAAAAAGAAAGAGGGTAGGAAAGGTAACTTGCATAGCTTTTGTAGATTTAGAAAAGGCATTTGATAATGTAGATTGGGACATAATGTTTAGAATTTTAAAAGAAACGGGTATAGATTATAAGGATAGGAGAATAATTTTTAATTTATATAAACACCAAACTGCCTTAGTTAGAATTGAGGGGCAAGAAGAGGTAGCAAAAATAGGGAAGGGAGTTCGGCAGGGATGTACACTTTCACCGTTATTATTTAATTTATATATAGAAGATGCAATAAACAAAGTAAAAGAAGAGTATAGTGTAGGTGTGAATGTACAGGGAGAGAAAATATATATGTTGAGATTCGCCGACGATATAGCTATATTGGAAGAAAGCGAAAAGAATTTAGAAAGGGTATTGAATGGTATGCAGGCAGTATTGACTAGGGATTTTAACATGAAAATAAATATAGGTAAAACTAAAGTGATGAGGTGTGACAAAAAGGAATGCAGTAGAAAAATGAGGATCACAATAGGAGATAATAGAATCGAAGAAGTGTCAGATTTTTGTTATTTAGGCAGTAGAATCACAAAAGATAATCGAAGCAAGATAGATATAAAGTGTAGGATAGCACAGGGTAGGAAGGCATTCGTAGAAAAGGAACAGATTTTAAGATCAAATATTGACTTGGGTATTAGAAAAAGATTACTGAAGGTATATGTTTGAAGTGTAGCACTGTACGGGTGTGAGGCGTGGACTATAGGAAAGGAAGAGAAGCGTAGATTACAAGCATTCGAAATGTGGTGTTATAGGAAGATGATGAGGATTGGTTGGGAAGATAAAGTAACAAATGAAGCTGTACTAGAGTTAGTAGGGGAGAAGAGAAGTATTTGGAGAGTGTTACAGCGTAGGAGAGACAGATTAGTAGGGCATATTCTTAGGCATGGGGGGATTATGCAATTGATCATAGAAGGTAGAGTGGAAGGAAAGAGAGGGGTAGGTAGGCCTAGATTGGAGTATGTGAGTCAGATAGTTGAAGACGTTGAGATGAATAGCTATAGGGAGATGAAGGGATTAGCTCAGGATAGATCGGCATGGCGTGCTGTTTCCAACCAATCTTTAGGATTGCGGACTCTTTAACTAAGCTATATGTAATATGTTCAAATTTAATCCGAAATTTCAGCGTTTCACAACATTTAAAAAACGCATAAAAATAATTTAATCACAAAAGCAATAATTGATGTTTTATCAACATTTTCTCATTTCTATATACACAACACCGTTTTATTTGCTGGTCAGCTTAACCATATGAAAACGAGAAATTCCATCGTATTGAACCCTCGAGTTGAAATCAACTAAATCTTAAGGCTGATTGAATCAAAATTCAGTAGAAGCTCGTTCTCCACTCCGAATTCAATACAATGTTATTGCATTTAAACCAGCATAAAAAAAGTATAGGTATATAAATACACTGGAATACAACAGACTGTTATTCGTGGAGAAATTCTGCAATTCTAGCTACATTTATCATGACGTTATGACGTTCCCGGAAACGATTTGTAACAATAAACGATATTATATAAGACATAAAAATGTTCAAATGGAAGCGAATTTTTAGTAAAATATATTTATGGTGGCGAAATTAAAACATGCAAAGAAAATGAATTGTGTTGCAAACTTTGGTAAAGATAAAAGTAAAGACGCATTGCAACTATGGTCGATTTTATGGTATCGGACTTAAATAGATATTTTCGTGCTTCCATGATTAAAAATTTATTTTACACGACAAAAAATTATTTTTAGTTCTGAAAATAAACTTATTAACGCCTGAGGGCTAAAAAAAATCGAAAACGATCACAGAAAACATCCATTTTTAGACATTTTTGAGCATTAAAAATGAATTTTTAACCACAAGAAAAAAAATATTATTTGTGAAATTAATCTTATTAACAACAAAGAACTGGAAACGTCCAAAAATCGATGAATTGCTTAGAAAATAGGCGTTTTTAGACATTTTCGAGCATCCACGCTTAAAAATGAATTTTTCATGACAAAAAAATATTTTTAGTTCTGAAAATAAACTTATTAACGCCTAAAGGCTAAAAACATCGAAAAACAATCACAGAAAATAGCAATTTTTAGACATTTTCGAGCATTAAAAATGAATTTTTAACCACAAGAAAAAAAAATTATTTGCGTAAATAATCTTATTAACAACAAAGAACTGGAAACGTCAAAAGAATCGATCAATTGCTTAAAAAATAGGCGTTTTTAGACATTTTCGAGCATCCACGATTAAAAATGAATTTTTTAAGACAAAAAAATTATTTTTAGTTCTCAAAATAAACTTATTAACGCCTGAGGGCTAAAATCATCGAAAAACGATCACATTCACAGAAAACAGTCATTTTTAGACATTTTCGAGCATTAAAAATGAATTTTTAACAACAAGAAAGAAAAAAATTATTTGTGAAAATAATCTTATTAACAACAAAGAACTGGAAGCGCCAAAAATCTATTAGAAAATAGGCGTTTTTAGACATTTGCAAGCATCCATGATTAAAAATGAATTTTTCACGACAAACAATTTTTTTTTATCTGTGAAAATAAACTTATTAACGCCGTAGAGCTGGATATAATAAATGATGAAGAAATGAGAATGAACAATAGAATGAGTAATGATTTCAACAGTATCCAAGTAAATTGAATGTGTTTATAGCGCAACAAAATGAATTGTATTTTTGTATCGACAAAGTGGACAATGAATATTGTCGAGTCAGTTCAACAGTTCATTGGTTGATTTTCAAACCATCGACCATTAACTATCTGCATTCATCGAGATCCTTCAACTAAATAAGTGCTACTATTTTTCATTGCAACTGCACTCTGGCTCAATTGTACTGTTTTTTCTTGTAGTCACTGTTCTTTTACAAAAACTATGCGCAAATAAGAATGGTTCAAATTGATTTCCGAGAAAGCAGAAGTCGAAATTTATTTCTTCGGCATATCAATGTTGGGCCACAAAAAAAATAAAAAAGCGTTTGTTAAAATAATGTACGATTTTTAATTTTTATACACTAAAATAAAATATTTTCTAATTGAAATGTAAGATTCAATCAATTGTTTAGATGCGCATTTCGTATATCCAATAGCAAAACTCCAGGAGTAGTTTAAGTCGTATATACTTTGCACAATATTTTAATTTTCTATAAAACATACGACAGTAATTTAAAATAAAAATTCCTGCGTATTTTAACCCGACTAATTATTGCCGTCTGCCTCTTCAGGGGTTACCTTGTACCTAATTATTCTTTCTCCACTCAAATGGACCACGTGCTTTCGCATTTCATCTTATATAAACAGTAGAAAGCCTGAAATAATAAACGTAGAAAAGACGTGGTGCTATTGAACAAGACAGTTTCTATTAAATGTGAAATAAAAAAAAAGTCATCCCTCTTACTTGGAAAAAACTAATATTGAGCTTGTGGTAAAGTAAATATACGTGCAGAATGGTTATGTTCCACGTCATTCAATTAATAAAGGGAAAATCTTAACATAAAATGCAGCAAGAGAAAATAATATTCACACCATGTGACAAAAATCAGCAATTTTTGATATAAGCGAGGATTGCTTTAAAAATGATATTTTATTTTGCTTTAATTGCTGAAAATCGCCACTTTTTCAAAAATACTTTTATATTTTACATTTCTTCATTTTGAGGATTTTATCTCTTAAATCAATCAAAAATGTATATCTGTAGTTACATTAATAATTGATATCTGCATTATTTCAGGATTAACATATTACAGTAAAAGTGAAATAATTTATAATAGTCGGTCAACATCAGTACAAATTTCTTACTGCCTTTTATGTAGCATCCATTCATCTCAACCTGCTTTTTTAATCTTCATCCATCAACTATTGTTGTGAACAAATGGCTGACCAAAGAGCCAAAGAATAGGTATTACAATAGGCGAATTGAGCGTTGTAATTGTAAACGATATCTTTTGAGTTTACTTGAATTTTCGATTTTTGTATAAAATGATAGGATCGCTATTATTTATCACATGATACATTATATATACAGGGTGATTCACCACTGATGCCACGGGGACTATATAAACTTATGATAACAGAAATTAAAAATTTTGGAACACATACAAAAAAATTTTAAACTCTAGTTAGTTTAAAGAGTCCGCAATCCTAAAGATTGGTTCGAAACAGCACGCCATGCCGATCTATCCTGAGCTAATCCCTTCATCTCCCTATAGCTATTCATCTCAACGTCTTCAACTATCTGACTCACATACTCCAATCTAGGCCTACGTACCCCTCTCTTTCCCTCCACTCTACCTTCTATGATCAATTGCATAATCCCCCCATGCCTAAAAATATGCCCTACTAATCTGTCTCTCCTACGCTGTAACACTCTCCAAATACTTCTCTTCTCCCCTACTAACTCTAGTACAGCTTCATTTGTTACTTTATCTTCCCAACCAATCCTCATCATCCTCCTATAACACCACATTTCGAATGCTTGTAATCTACGCTTCTCTTCCTTTCCTATAGTCCACGCCTCACACCCGTACAGTGCTACACTCCAAACATATACCTTCAGTAATCTTTTTCTAATACCCAAGTCAATATTTGATCTTAAAATCTGTTCCTTTTCTACGAATGCCTTCCTACCCTGTGCTATCCTACACTTTATATCTACCTTGCTTCGATTATGTTTTGTGATTCTACTGCCTAAATAACAAAAATCTGACACTTCTTCGATTCTATTATCTCCTATTGTGATCCTAATTTTTCTACTGCATTCCTTTTTGTCACACCTCATCACTTTAGTTTTACCTATATTTATTTTCATGTTAAAATCCCTAGTCAATACTGCCTGCATACCATTCAATACCCTTTCTAAATTCTTTTCGCTTTCTTCCAATATAGCTATATCGTCGGCGAATCTCAACATATATATTTTCTCTCCCTGTACATTCACACCTACACTATACTCTTCTTTTACTTTGTTTATTGCATCTTCTATATATAGATTAAATAATAACGGTGAAAGTGTACATCCCTGCCGAACTCCCTTCCCTATTTTTGCTACCTCTTCTTCCCCCTCAATTCTAACTAAGGCAGTTTGGTGTTTATATAAATTAAAAATTATTCTCCAATCCTTATAATCTATACCCGTTTCTTTTAAAATTCTAAACATTATGTCCCAATCTACATTATCAAATGCCTTTTCTAAATCTACAAAAGCTATGCAAGTTACCTTTCCTACCCTCTTTCTTTTTTCTACTACCGTTCTTAGTGCTAGAATCGCCTCCCTCGTCCCTCTGTTTTTCCTAAAACCAAACTGATCTTCTCCTAGCCTTTCCTCTACTTTATTTTCTAATCTCCTATAAATAATCTTTAACAATATCTTCGATGCATGTGGTAGTAGACTAATGGTCCTATAGTTCTCACACAAATTAGCTCCTATTTTCTTCGGCATTGTTACTATTCTACTACGCTGAAAATCCTGTGGTACTTCTCCCTTCTCATATATTTTACAAACTAACCTGTATAATCGTTCCTGCATTTTTTCCCCTGCGTGTTTTATTAATTCGGCTGGTATTATATCAATCCCCGCTGCTTTGTTATTCCGTAAATCATTTAATGCTCTATGAAACTCTGACCTAAGTATGCTAGGACCTAAGTCATCCTCATCTATCTGTTCCACACTTTCTAGCTCCTCCATGTCCTGCCTACCTTTATATAAATCTTCAAGATACTCCTTCCATCTTCTAGCTTTTTCCTTATTTTCTGTGAGTTCCTTACCCTGCTTATCACATATAATGTTACCCTTTGGTTTTACTTTAGAAAAATGTGACTTAATTTTCCTGTAGCCCAAATCTACTTTACCTCTTCTCATATCCTCCTCAATATCCTCACAATTTCCTTTTATCCACTCTTCTTTCGCTAGCTTGCATTTCCTATTAATTAAGTTCCTTAGTTCCTTATATTTTTTCTGTCCTGCTTCTGTGTTTCCAATTTTAATTTTCCTTCTTGCTCCTATCATTTCAACTATTTCTTCCGTGATCCATTCCCTCCTACCTGCCCTTTTCTTTGTGCCTAATACTTCATTTGCTGCTGTAGTTAACCCATTTCTGATTTCCCTCCATTCGCAATCTACGTCGCTCCTAGATGTTCCATTAGCCGTGATTTCTACTTTCTGCTTGTACTTTTCACATACATCAGCTAATTTTAACCTATCGACATCTACTCTGACCTGTTTAGACTTCTGTAATTTCTTGAATTTGACCTCTGAGTCCAGGACTACTAAATTATGGTCACTATCAATATCTGCTCCAGATATATTAAAACTTTAAACTCTATATTACAAAAATTATTCTTACCTGGTTTTGTAAGGTACATATCTTTTCTTTTAATTTTATATGCAGTAGAATTATTTTTCTAATATACGAATATTATACTACATCGAAGAAAATTTACAACGAATTTTACTCACGATTTCTGGCTATAATCATTTTGAAAGAAGAAATTGACGTCTGCAAGCCCACAAGCAAAAATTGTTATTAATATATGTTTCATGCTGCTATAAGATGAATTTTATTAAATTGTGTGCAGTGATGTTATATGCAGAAATTTTTATTATTAAATTTTATCTACGTCATTCTTTTGCTTTGATTCTCTTGTAATTTGTAAGCGGCATAGTAATAATAATTTCTACGCAATTCAAATTTGTGGAAATTACTCAAACCATACAATTTGACCCAAACAAGAAACTTTCTATTTAAAAAAAATATATTTTCCTAGAATGATGGGGGCATAGCCTTCGAAATGTACATCTAGCTACTTAATGCTTGTTACGGTATTTGGTTGATATTCTGTATTACTTCACGTCATTTTCATTTATTTATGCAAAACACAAAACAAACTCATCCAATTTTTGTTTGAGTCAAATTTATATCTCTCCTTTCCTAACAAATTTAGGACACGTACAAGAGAAATTGTTACATCAGTTTGTTTATCATTATTGTCTATATGCGTCTCTTCAAATATCTGAAGATTCAATACAGTATAAATTGTAAGTCTAATACGATTAAGACTTAAGACTCCCTTATCAAAGTATATAGATATATATGGGAGGGTCGTATAATTTTCTACCCTCGCGAGGAATATTCTCGTCTGTTATGATCAAATGAACATAATCAGGCAATTTGCATGTACCTGATATAATCTGGGATAGATTGTGAGCCTTTTACATATCACAAATTTGCCCAAATGTATTTATTTTCTTAAATTAACTATACCTACACATTTTCAACTTTCAGTTAGTATGTCATCCCAATTCTCATCGCCTCTTACAGCACCACATTTTAAATGATTCTTCTCAACGTTCATAATCATTTCTTATTGTCCTAACAACGTGTACTAAATCAAGTACATTGAATATTTTATTTTATTTTAACTGTGACTTTCACGAGATTAGCAACTTAAAAACCAGCAGCTTAATTTTTTATTTAAAAATATATGGTTTCTAAATTAACTGATTAGTTTATATTATCGTTAATAAAATGACTAAGAACTTGAAATATGTTAATATAAATTTTACATGTTTTCAAATTCGCAATTTTGCTAATGCCATTAGTGTCATGCTCATGCAGAGTTTGTTCAGAATTCATCATAGATGATGGTTCGTACATTTGCATATAATTTGAAGAAGCAATTTTTCCGGTACATATTTTTTTTTAGCTTTTATTTATACACAAGTTAAGAGGAGGTGAGCTATAACATGATTTCATGTTATTGCTAATTAGAAATTTACGAACATTTTGGATTATTAAAATATTTTAAAAGTAGACGTTCATGATATACGTAAGAACGAAAAATGAACTTAGGAATATCTAAGTTTAAAGAAAATAGGTTAAAAACGGTGAAATAAAGACATGCATTTGAATATTGTGGATTATGGATTCGATTTTTTTTTAACACGACACGAACATCAGATTATTTCATATGCAAGGAGATGAGCTTGCGTAAGAATTAGACATAAAAAAATCACTTAGTTGTATCACTCACCTCTTCCCAAACTAACTGCTGCTTCGTCACACCCGGCCGCAGGTTCATAATCTTCAATTCGGCCGCCTTCAAGACACCATCCTGCGTGAACTCAACATTCGGTTTGCCGGCATCTTGTTCGACACTGACACTGCGCAGGTACTTAAAGAATCTGTCCCCCGTGTCCCAGCGGGCGGCACCTTCTCCCTCGCAGCTCAGCTGCGTGTTCAGGGAGCGCCCGTTGTTACGAACGTCATTCGTGTAATCCTCGACGCCGTACGCGTAAACCTTAATGGCGGTGGTAATCTCGTTGACAAGGCTCGAACTGGAGGTGTCAAAATGAACTCCTAGAACAATAGAAAGATTGTTTCATATGAAGAACTGAGACGATGAATGTTGTACACTGTTCGGTTTTGAATGCAAAGGAAGTAGAAATTTGTTAAATTATTTGACAGGACTAAAAATCCTAACGGGGTCGATCGAATTTTGAAATCAATAGAATCAGAAAGATCGATTGGGAGTACACTGTACTGTTTTTGAAAATTTTATATAATTTTCGAATAATCAGAATAATTACAATCGTGTGGGATTCTTAAACTGAATAAATATATTTTTATAATATAGTGGGAGAAGCGGAGGAATTCTATAAAATAAATTTAAAAACTTTTTGTTAATCCATTTCATAAATCCTAAATCCTAAAATTTCGTAAATCATAAATGCAAAATCCTGCAAAATAATTTGCGAAATCTGCGAAAAAATTCTTAAAGGATTCATCAAAAACATCAAAATTGTTTTCATAATGTGTCAATACAAGAAAAATGTTTCTATTTGTATTAGTTCTGGTATAAAAATGCAAAGTGTCTTTGATTGAATGCTCTATACATTTTAATAATAAAAATAAAAATACACGTTAGCAATATATATCAGTTAGTTTCTTTTATCGCATGTAAATTATTTTTATATTAGAAATATTTAGTCTAGAAAAGTAATATTTCGACTCATATTTGATTTGCAGTAATTAAAATAGAACTTCTGCCGGCAAACTAATTCCATTATTCCTCCTATACGGAATTAAATTATTGTGGGAAGCTTTCGAAAGTTATTTTGTAAACTCCTTATCTACTACCTCTACTACTACTTGTTGGAAGAATAATAGCTGGACCTTTCGACTGGATAATTTAAAGTTGCAATAAGTAGAAAAAACTATTGCAAAAAATGTACGATGATAAAAATGTACTTTGTAAACTGAATAATTTTAACTGAGCATATTTTACATTTTTGAAGTCAGACTTCTATAGGCGCGGTAGGGCAAATTGGCCTGAACGTCACGAAAATTGAAACACGCTACGCGCATGCGCCGTGTGTACTGTGTATTTATTATTATTATTATTTTATTATTATTATTTTTTGTGTATTATTCATTCAGTGTATTTGAGGTCGTCTATTTGTATATTTTATGTTGTCCACCGTGTTTCTTTAACTCTCTTTGCCTGGCTCGATACTCTCTACTTCTTTCTAAGGTACTTGTTGGCACTTTTCTTGACCAGGCAATGGTCGTTAAAGAAACACGGTGGATAACTTAACATTCTAGCGACCTCAAATACACTGGATGAATCGATACCGTCGTTAAGTGAGGACACAGTGAGTGGTATAAAGAATTTGAATGCCACTGATTCAGTCTACACGTGAAGATACAACACGCGGTGTGAGAGATCAATGAAATGAATCTGATATAGCTGAGCGAGCCATCGACAAATAGAAATGCACCCACTAGTGCATCATACACAAAGTTTAATCTAAACTCCTCTTTCTAGACTGTACGACATTACAGTTAATAATGCTTTCTTTGATAATCAGAGGAGCTAAGAAGTTGCACTTCTATCGTGCGAGAGTCTGAGAGTCTCCCGCTTTTTTTTTTTATATGGAGCTAGAACAGTTTACATAAAAATATAATTTATATTAACAATTGTATAAACACTATAAAGACAATGACTTACATAATAACAGTAATGTTTTGAAGTGTATAATTTATTTTCAGAATTTTTGGCGTTTTTAATGATGGTTTTGATAATATATTTTTATTTCCATTTAAAGATAAATGTGTGTAAACTAAATCATTCAACTGTTTATTTTAGTAAACTATTTTAGACATCACTGGCTATGATTTCATGTAAGCTTTATGGTTGATTATTTCGACATCTTCGTTGATCTTAATGTAAGTGAAATATTTTCGGGAAGGTCTTCGACAGCACCCACATCCGCTCATTACCTCCATGTACGACAAGATAGAATTTGGCACTCGTCTTCCACAGCCCGATTTATGCGACATCTAACATGTGTGTGCGTACACGGATTTCAGAAGATTTCATTCCGTCATTTCACTGGTAACATCAAGTCACCAGCTGCTGAAATGCCGTCGACATAATCGCTATAAGCTTCTCTGAAGCTTTGACATACCGTAAAATTGACATGTTACTAGCATTAATTCTTAAATGTACATTTAATACGACAATTATAGAACTAAACATCCCGATGCCTAATGTAAAGTTTAAACCGGCATTAGCTAGGCATCTTCATTCGACATTGAATTTTCGAAAAAAAAAAATGGATAAAGAATTTGCAGAATGATATTAAAAAGGACGTTTAAATATTGTTGATAGAAGTACGATATCTTTGGCAACGCCGTATTAAAATGTCGTATTTATGATTTTTTATGTTTATTCCTGTTCCGTATCCTTTATTTCATATTTGGTAAGGTCTACATAATTAAGGGGCTATTAAGGGTTTGGTAAATTAAAGAAGTGTCAAAAGCACGATTGGAGCTTTTTATGTACACAATATCAGGAAATATAACTATCAAAGTTAAAAACAACCAAAAAGCTTATAATATTTAGGAAATATATGAGCGCGTAAAATATATATTCAAGATTTATTTTCACAATTCGATTAAATACATAGATGTGATTTCAGTGTCTGAATTGTTTATTTATGTTGTGGATATTTGAGAAAAATTTGTCACTGAATTTATATATACTAAAGTCAATGGAAATATACAAAAAATTGTGCAAATAAAATAGAATAAGATATAAAGCAACTGTTAAATAACAATGAAAGTAACATACCTGTATTAATTGCAAAATAGAATTATATGATATTAGAATATAGATTAAATGATATGAAAAATATAGATTAATATGATATGAATTTATTAGAAATACATTCACAGAATGTATTTTTAATAAATTATTATCACATTAATCTATATTTTTTACCAAATCGTAAAATAAACATTGCGAATTTAAATAAAAAGCAGTATATTATATTTAGAATTAGTTTAGTTAAAGAGTCCGCAATCCTAAAGATTGGTTGGAAACAGCACGCCATGCCGATCTATCCTGAGCTAATCCCTTCATCTCCCTATAGCTATTCATCTCAACGTCTTTAACTATCTGACTCACATACTCCAATCTAGGCCTACCTACCCCTCTCTTTCCCTCCACTCTACCTTCTATGATCAATTGCATAATCCCCCCATGCCTAAGAATATGCCCTACTAATCTGTCTCTCCTACGCTGTAACACTCTCCAGATACTTCTCTTCTCCCCTACTAACTCTAGTACAGCTTCATTTGTTACTTTATCTTCCCAACCAATCCTCATCATCCTCCTATAACACCACATTTCAAGTGCTTCTAATCTACGCTTCTCTTCCTTTCCTATAGTCCACGCCTCACACCCGTACAGTGCTACACTCCAAACATATACCTTCAGTAATCTTTTTCTAATACCCAAGTCAATATTTGATCTTAAAATCTGTTCTTTTTCTACGAATGCCTTCCTACCCTGTGCTATCCTACACTTTATATCTACCTTGCTTCGATTATCTTTTGTGATTCTACTGCCTAAATAACAAAAATCTGACACTTCTTTGATTCTATTATCTCCTATTGTGATCCTCATTTTTCTACTGCATTCCTTTTTGTCACACCTCATCACTTTAGTTTTACCTATATTTATTTTCATGTTAAAATCCTTAGTCAATACTGCCTGCATACCATTCAATACCCTTTCTAAATTCTTTTCGCTTTCTTCCAATATAGCTATATCGTCGGCGAATCTCAGCATATATATTTTATCTCTCTGTACATTCACACCTACACTATACTCTTCTTTTACTTTGTTTATTGCATCTTCTATATATAGATTAAATAATAACGGTGAGAGTGTACATCCCTGCCGAACTCCTTTTCCTATTTTTGCTACCTCTTCTTCCCCCTCAATTCTAA
This sequence comes from Leptodirus hochenwartii, assembly GCA_947310635.1. NCBI lineage: Eukaryota > Metazoa > Arthropoda > Insecta > Coleoptera > Leiodidae > Leptodirus > Leptodirus hochenwartii. Next base: position 37,853,233 of record OX371179.1, on the reverse strand, counting down.
CTAAGGAAGTTTGGTGTTTATATAAATTAAAAATTATTCTCCTATCCTTATAATCTATACCCGTTTCTTTTAAAATTCTAAACATTATGTCCCAATCTACATTATCAAATGCCTTTTCTAAATCTACAAAAGCTATGCAAGTTACCTTTCCTACCCTCTTTCTTTTTTCTACTACCGTTCTTAGTGCTAGAATCGTCTCTCTCGTCCCTCTGTTTTTCCTAAAACCAAACTGATCTTCTCCTAGCCTTTCCTCTACTTTATTTTCTAATCTCCTATAAATAATCTTTAACAATATCTTCGATGCATGTGATAGTAGGCTAATGGTCCTATAGTTCTCACACAAATTAGCTCCTATTTTCTTCGGCATTGTTACTATTCTACTACGCTGAAAATCCTGTGGCACTTCTCCCTTCTCATATATTTTACAAACTAACCTGTATAATCGCTCCTGCATTTTTTCCCCTGCGTGTTTTATTAATTCGGCTGGTATCATATCAATCCCCGCTGCTTTGTTATTCCGTAAATCATTTAATGCTCTATGAAACTCTGACCTAAGTATGCTAGGACCTAAGTCATCCTCATCTATCTGTTCCACACTTTCTAGCTCCTCCATGTCCTGCCTACCTTTATATAAATCTTCAAGATACTCCTTCCGTCTTCTAGCTTTTTCCTTATTTTCTGTGAGTTCCTTACCCTGCTTATCACATATAATGTTACCCTTTGGTTTTACTTTAGAAAAATGTGACTTAATTTTCCTGTAGCCCAAATCTACTTTACCTCTTCTCATATCCTCCTCAATATCCTCACAGTTTCCTTTTATCCACTCTTCTTTCGCTAGCTTGCATTTCCTATTAATTAAGTTCCTTAGTTCCTTATATTTTTTCTGTCCTGCTTCTGTGTTTCCTATTTTAATTTTCCTTCTTGCTTCTATCATTTCAACTAATTATTTAGAATTAATCATTTCGTAAATAACCTTTTTTTTCATTGATTAGAAATATTATCACGTATAGCTTGAAATATTTAAATTAAAAATAGTTGACGTCTTTTTTTAACTTCCCACCCAGTATGCTTTGTATATGCACAATACGCAAATTATTTTTGAAGAGTCCAATTAATATGTCCAGAATATGTATAGTCCAATTATGCACGATATGCTCGATTTGTATAATACCATTCTATTTCACCATTTACAATACCACTAAAGCATTCAACAACTACAATTGTTCCCACAATATTAGCTCAACAATACGTCGAGTACTCTTAAATATATTACAGGCCTTCGAATTTTGTACTGAACTGTTTATTATTATAAACAATTATGGTGGGTCTCTACCTCCATTAGCTAAATAGATTAATGATTAATTAAACGGATTTATATTGCGAAGAAATTTGTCGCATTTATATGAATGGAAATGAAGATATTTTAATTTTAGAGGTATTTTATTTCGTTTTTATCTTGTGCTACTGAAGATGGGGGCATAGCCCTTGAAATGTACATCTAGCTACTGAATGCTTGTTACGGTATTTGGGTGATATTCTATATTAATATTTAACGACGTGGGGATATTTTTTAAAATATATTTTAATGATTCTCATATTGAATCGTTGTTATATTTACATATTAATTAAAAAATTCGAAACAACATACATTACGATATATGAAAAAAATAAATTGAATTCGATGTGACAATGATGATGTGAACACGCATAGGTCCATCTAGTGACGGACATCATCACTGTTTACATTGTATACTTGCAATGTGTGCATATTTCCAGGCAAAAACTCCAGCTGAAGAATTTTATTCCAATTATGCGTCACTGTGATTTCATCTACATATCTGACCGAATTCCATTGGTTTCACCAAATATTTCGTACATTCTTTTGATAGACGAATATGTGCAGAGCATAATAGGAATTTGCTGAAGAGGTGCTTTGATTTTAGTCTATTAGTTTTCATTTTATGTGAATAATTTTGGCGAACTTTCCACAATTTTTATAGAATTTTAGTTTAGTTATAATACATTTTAAATTATGATAAATTTAAAATATCCATTTTAATTGGAAAAAGTAAAAATGAAACATATTAAAATTTTAATTTCGAATACTTTTACATCCGCAGGGATTCTCATCCTATAATAAATATTACAAATGTACGGTTAAAAATGTATTTCTTTCCATTTATATTCCGCGCGCTTTTTAGTCAATTTGTAAAAGTTCAGGGATGAATATTTTAAAGTGAAATTCGATACATCGAGATGACAATAGAATAAGAAAGAAGACTTGTCACACATATAGAGGCACTTTTGGATTATTTACAGGTGATGCAAATAACATGTACCAAGTGATTCATACAAAGAAAAATTAATATCCGAAAAAATTGAATCATAATATCTATTCTAAGTGAATCTAATTTTGAGTCCGATTTGAGTAAATGTTTTCTCAAGAGCGTTGGTAAATCACCCTATATATTTGTAGTCTTCAACAGGAGATACGTTTCATCATATTCGATGCAAGCTATGTGCAAAAGATAATATAGGAAAAGAAGACGCTGTGATTATATTACGTCGGTTATGATAAAAATGGTATAACATCATATTCTTGAATTTTACAATTTTAACGCAAGTTTCTTGATGGCTAGACGTATTTTTTATAACGCGAAAACAGTTGACAATCGACAATCTGATCTTTATCGACGATTTATTAATCTCTTAAGAATTTTTTTAATAATATTATAAATTTAAAAAGTGCGTATAAAAATATTTATTACAGTATGGCCGGCAAGAATATTAATTTTCCGGTGTTTTATCTTGGTGTTAAATTTAATTATACGCATCCTGAAGTGTGCAATTAAAAAAGTTTTTGTGCTGATCATAATTAGCGAACGGATATTAAATACACGATGCAAGTGACTTAATTGTATGATCAAGTTTCACATTTAGATGGCTGTAAAATGTCAAGCGAAGTTGCCATTTGCAAGCAACAAAAATTTTATTTAGTCTTAATGCCCTAAACAACAAAAAAGTCAAACAAATCAATGGTAATTATGTGATTATTATTAAAGTCGTTGGTTGAAAATTCTTTTTAGTATTGAAGTTCATAAGAGCAGCGTCTCTAAATTTTTGACAAACTCAATTATATGGTTCATAACCATATAATTGACAATTTAATTTTTCTAATTTTTTATCTGGTCGATTGTATAAAAGAACATGTTTGTACTATTGTTACCAATGCTCTCCAATCCCGTATAGATTATAGTGTGTTTAAGGTATTGGCATTTTTATCTTTCAGTTATTAATAAAATCTTCATACATATTGTAAGTAAACGTACAGTACTTTTATGAATGTACTTAAATTAGTAAACCAGCACCATCTATTATGAATTCCTTACACTACGCTATGCTAAAAATGACCCAAATCAAGTAATTTCATGTTTTTATGCTGAATTACATGCAAGTGTTTACTAACGTTTGCCCAACTATTAAACGACAGCAAATTAAATTACACAATTTTTACGGATTGTAGACAAGATGCCTAGCTATGGAACGTTCAAACTTTTTCACTAGCTTCCTCGATAAAACAATTTCAGAAAAGTCGTCTTTTTTATGAAAGTTTTGATTTTTTTTCGACATTTTATTGCAAAACAAGAAATATATATATATATATATCGTTCAAACGCCCCATCCTTCAGGAAAAAAATCTAAAAATATTGTACAAAAACAATCAAAATTGCAAAAATGCTAAATACAATGCCGCACCTCTGCTTTTCGTACGAGGAGACGCTGTCTTAGGGGCAATTTAACATCTATGAACTGGTATCACAAGAAATTTGAAAAAAATCGATCCAAAAATGAAGGGGTAATTTGTAGAATAAATGACACTATTTTTCTTATGGCATATAAAAGTGCTCTATCCCCTTAAAAAAAGGCCTATGTTTAGCAGCAATTTTTGAACTAATTAAATCTTTTTTCCAAAAACGACAAGCTAGGGGCAATTTAACATCTATAAACTGCAATCACAAGAAATTTGTAAAAAATCGATCCAAAAATGAAGGAGTCATTTGTAAAATAAATTACAATATTTTTCTTATGGCATATAAAGCTGCTCCATCCCCTTAAAGTACTTTAAAGTCGGTGTTAAAAGTAAAAGTTCTTTTTTATTTGGTAAATATACATTTATAAATATATATACGAAATATAATCCACCTAACTCTGTAGCAAGCATTCCTATTTATAATTGTTATATAGCCAAAAAAGATTATTGCGTGGAAAGATATGAAATGACAGCACTAGTGGTCGTTTCATAGGTCTATAATTGTGCGCTGAATTACGATGGAAAGCTCGATCGTTGGAAGTAGTCCAATGAACTGAATGGCCGCTGTAAGATTGTAAAAGGGTTTTGCACTGACGAATAATAGCTGCTATTAAATGAAAAGAATTGCCGGAATGCGAGTGGAAAAATTAATAGAATGTAATCACGTCATATTGAAAGAATTTAAGAACCATTAAAGTGACAAACTAGAAAACTTCTAGGGTATAATTGAGTGGACTTGTTTGTGATCATTTAAACAGACCGACGTAGAGATTTATAATAATACGTAGCGAATAATGGACTAAAATGAGGTCTTTATTCTGAGCAATTTTAAGCAATTAATTATACGCAAATGGGTTAACTACAGCAGCAAATGAAGTATTAGGCACAAAGAAAAGGGCAGGTAGGAGGGAATGGATCACGGAAGAAATAGTTGAAATGATAGAAGCAAGAAGGAAAATTAAAATAGGAAACACAGAAGCAGGACAGAAAAAATATAAGGAACTAAGGAACTTAATTAATAGGAAATGCAAGCTAGCGAAAGAAGAGTGGATAAAAGGAAACTGTGAGGATATTGAGGAGGATATGAGAAGAGGTAAAGTAGATTTGGGCTACAGGAAAATTAAGTCACATTTTTCTAAAGTAAAACCAAAGGGTAACATTATATGTGATAAGCAGGGTAAGGAACTCACAGAAAATAAGGAAAAAGCTAGAAGATGGAAGGAGTATCTTGAAGATTTATATAAAGGTAGGCAGAACATGGAGGAGCTAGAAAGTGTGGAACAGATAGATGAGGATGACTTAGGTCCTAGCATACTTAGGTCAGAGTTTCATAGAGCATTAAATGATTTACGGAATAACAAAGCAGCGGGGATTGATATGATACCAGCCGAATTAATAAAACACGCAGGGGAAAAAATGCAGGAGCGATTATACAGGTTAGTTTGTAAAATATATGAGAAGGGAGAAGTACCACAGGATTTTCAGCGTAGTAGAATAGTAACAATGCCGAAGAAAATAGGAGCTAATTTGTGTGAGAACTATAGGACCATTAGCCTACTATCACATGCATCGAAGATATTGTTAAATATTATTTATAGGAGATTAGAAAATAAAGTAGAGGAAAGGCTAGGAGAAGATCAGTTTGGTTTTAGGAAAAACCGAGGGACGAGAGAGGCGATTCTAGCACTAAGAACGGTAGTAGAAAAAAGAAAGAGGGTAGGAAAGGTAACTTGCATAGCTTTTGTAGATTTAGAAAAGGCATTTGATAATGTAGATTGGGACATAATGTTTAGAATTTTAAAAGAAACGGGTATAGATTATAAGGATAGGAGAATAATTTTTAATTTATATAAACACCAAACTGCCTTAGTTAGAATTGAGGGGGAAGAAGAGGTAGCAAAAATAAGGAAGGGAGTTCGGCAGGGATGTACACTCTCACCGTTATTATTTAATCTATATATAGAAGATGCAATAAACAAAGTAAAAGAAGAGTATAGTGTAGGTGTGAATGTACAGGGAGAGAAAATATATATGCTGAGATTCGCCGACGATATAGCTATATTGGAAGAAAGCGAAAAGAATTTAGAAAGGGTATTGAATGGTATGCAGGCAGTATTGACTAGGGATTTTAACATGAAAATAAATATAGGTAAAACTAAAGTGATGAGGTGTGACAAAAAGGAATGCAGTAGAAAAATTAGGATCACAATAGGAGATAATAGAATCGAAGAAGTGTCAGATTTTTGTTATTTAGGCAGTAGAATCACAAAAGATAATCGAAGCAAGGTAGATATAAAGTGTAGGATAGCACAGGGTAGGAAGGCATTCGTAGAAAAGGAACAGATTTTAAGATCAAATATTGACTTGGGTATTAGAAAAAGATTACTGAAGGTATATGTTTGGAGTGTAGCACTGTACGGGTGTGAGGCGTGGACTATAGGAAAGGAAGAGAAGCGTAGATTACAAGCACTTGAAATGTGGTGTTATAGGAGGATGATGAGGATTGGTTGGGAAGATAAAGTAACAAATGAAGCTGTACTAGAGTTAGTAGGGGAGAAGAGAAGTATCTGGAGAGTGTTACAGCGTAGGAGAGACAGATTAGTAGGGCATATTCTTAGGCATGGGGGGATTATGCAATTGATCATAGAAGGTAGAGTGGAGGGAAAGAGAGGGGTAGGTAGGCCTAGATTGGAGTATGTGAGTCAGATAGTTGAAGACGTTGAGATGAATAGCTATAGGGAGATGAAGGGATTAGCTCAGGATAGATCGGCATGGCGTGCTGTTTCCAACCAATCTTTAGGATTGCGGACTCTTTAACCAAATTATACGCAAATAGATAAGATTTTCTAAATCGCCACTAACTAAAGAAGCAAATACTGTAAATATTTTAAAACGACACCCTTCCATTTGCACACGAAATTTTAATCTAAATCAACTAGAATTTATATTAATTACGCTACAAGACCTAATTTGAATATCACGGCACATAAGATCATTAATAATTTTAATACGACAATGTCGACTTATTAGCATAATAGCTTTAATTATAGTATGTTGCACCCATTACATGAGCTATATCTTACTTTAGCCCTCGGATGATACAAACAAGAAAATTAAGACGGATGCCTCGGTCTAACATAATGATAGACGTCGAAATCAACACAATTTGTATACACAAAGCATCACATTAACACAGAAGATAATATGTTGATCGAAGGAACAAAAAGATTATAATTACAAATTTCGTCAACACAACGAACAATCGTATATTAAACAGCAACTTAAATTTAATGAAAAACTATGATACATTTATTATTTATTGTAAAATATGTCTTTTAATTTTCCTGAAGAAGTAGTAAATGTTTCTAAAACATTTTTAAAGTACAATTTTCAATTTTCAATCGCAGTATAAAGAAGATTAGCGTAGCGCTGTTGTATAATGTAATTTAATATTTTAATTGAGAATAAAATTCTCAAATTGCTCAAATTACAATAACTCAGCTAGACAAATTTTATTTTAATCCCCATCCCGAACTAACTGTCATCTTTATACATCATTGCAGTATCTTCAGATGGCAATACACCAAAGGTTCTTTATAATTAAATATTTTTGACGCCTTTCTAATTAAACCTTTCACAAATCTCCATTGTGCCGAGATTTTCTCTGTAATAAGTAACAATTAATTAATGCTGACATTAATCCCAAAAATAAGCTAAAACTGAAAATAATTAATATTGACTAGCGTGTAAGGAGTTTCATTAGATGTGTAGAGTTGCCGAGCAGAAGGTATATGATCAAATTAATGGTCTTATCATTGTTAATATCATTATTACCCGCGGTGGATGTTGCACCATATACACAACCCTTGCCGTCGGAGTATTATCTTGCAACTAGAGATCGTCACATGAGTTCCACCCTTATATTAATTAATTAGACGTAGAAGCGATAGGGTATAGCAACAGCTGCATTAAAGCCAAAGGTGTACCGATGCATTGTCTAGTGAAAGTAGTTGTGGCGAAATGTTTCTATGATCCTAATGAGGTATTATATCCTAAAGCTATTCAATTTTCTGCCACAAAAGGTTTAAGTTTAAGGTCCTTCTCTGATCAAATCAGAGAAGAACCATTAGGCTCCTTCTCTGATTTGATTCTACAGAATAATTATAAACTATACTCGTTATAAAATAATTTCATATTCACGGTGAACTAACAACTCATAAATCAAAGAAAACGTACATATAGACAGACGTTTGGTCCCAACACTGTAATGACCCTGTATATATTTTCCTATAACTATATTCTTAAAGTAACAGTAACATTTAGCAGGCCCTTATTTAGAATTATATAGTTCCTTTTTAATATCTATTTCAATGTCATTCCTTAAGAATCTCCAGTACATTTTAAATACTTTTCCATCCATCTCTTTGTACCTTCTATCGTAAATTCCATAACAATTCGCATAGGTACCCTTGTACCTGTTACTTTTTATTTAACTGTAAAAACACTCTGCTTTTTAACCTACAGATTCCTCGAAATCATATTTATTCATCTATATCTTCGACGCTTCAAGTTTCACGTATCTCATAAACCAATTACTTTATACCTTTATTATCTTACGCCCGCACTATATTCCCCTTAAGAAATATTCATTTGCCGCGTCCTTTCTTATTCTTTTGCCAAATCCTCGAACCCTCATAAACCAATATTTCTTTATATCTGTATATCTGTATATATGTATATCTGTATATCTGTATATCTTCTGTATCTGTATATCTGTATACAGATATCCGCATATCTGTATACAGATATCTGTATACAGATATCTGTATATCTGTATATCTTCAAACTCTCTCTTTTCACCACCATACATCGAAGTAACACTTTCTGCATAAACCTACCAATAACCTAGTAAAGATCCCTTACCTCAACTAAACATTTTCTCTTATTGGTCCCCACCTTTATAAACCTCCCTCCCAATCTATAATTTATCTAATTTTATAAATATAGGGACTTAGGATAATCAACACAATTCTACAACGAACGTTTCATAATCAACATTCAAATTCGAACATTAAGTATTCAACATCCAACATCCAACAATTCAATAACGAGCATTCGGGTAGTCGATTCCAACAATACACAAACTGCAGACCTTTACAAAAAGCCATTCCAACAATACACAAACTGCACCATGTAGTTTATAGTTCACGAACTAGGTCCTAGTGACCTATAGGTCGTTGCAAAACATCGTCACAGTACGCCCGTCATTTGATTGAACCGTTCAAAATGAACGGTTCGTGAGTGAACTACACATCGCTATATGGTACATAAATAAACTCATTTATTATTATTATATACATTGTTATTGTAGATTTGATAGGTGTAAGTTCTGCAACCAGTTTATTTGCTAATTGGCAGTTATCATTCAATGTTTGATTACATTTTTTGGGTAATAAATAATTTTGTCAAATGCTCCTTCATTATATACCACGGATAGATTTGGTTACAGTATATCAATGTGTTGAAATTAATGGATTTTCCGTAGGCAAATCACAATGCATCGTTTGTAAATTTGTCAATATTAGCTTACCGTACATGCAAGCGTATACACACTATACATAATTCGTATAATTATCATTGGGTGCGTGGTAAATTTTGTAAATCTTGAGCCTATAATGTACGCTAATTCTAATCTGACGGGATAATTACAATAATTAGTAAATTAGTCAAATCATTATCATAGAAATACAATAGTGTTACATTCCGGAATATATATGGAACATAGATTTTAGTTATCAGATTTGGTATGTGCAATACCAGCAGTTCCTCAACTGCAATCGGCAGATTATTTAGTATTATTCGTATGTGGAAAGTTGCAGCTAGAAATATTGTTAAGTCTGCTGCAAATTTTACAATTTTCAACTATATCGGTATAGAATATCACCCAAATACCGTAAGTAGCTAGATGCGCACTTCGAAGGCTATGCCCCCATCGTCAGTAGCACAAGATAAAAATGACATAAAAAAACGTCTGTGACGATATACTGTTTTTATTGTTTTGTATTGTTTGTATTGATATACTATTTATTTAACACCGTAGTGATAATTTTATTTAATGATAAAATGATTTTGTGCAATAATTTTAAATGATTTGCGATGTGATTAATAGTTTTGTCGATGGGGTGAGAAAACTGAAAATTTATAAAAGGTACATCCAGTGATATTTTTTTACATTTTAAATGTCCAATGTTAGTGGTGTTTTGTAATAGGATTTAAGCCAATATTTAGAATATACAAGTCATTTTGTTGGCTAGAGGATATTTCGGAAAATACAGTTTAGTGAAAGGTTCCTCATGTTAAAATTTTCAATTTTATTATCGCGTAATAATATGATCAGGAAAGCCGTTTCAATGGAAATTAATTCTAAATCTGCGAGTACAGCTCGTTTTTTTTTTTAATTGGCGGAGAATGACAGAAGTATAAGCATCATAAATTAAAATCGGCATAATAGCTTAACGAATACAATACAGAGCAGTGCTACGCTTCTGTCTTCTCCAAAGAATAAGTAGGTGTGTCTAGTGCGTCCTAAGAAATGCAATGTTGACAAATCACCACGCACAGTTATAACCATTTTATGCAATTAGAATGAATTCTTTGAAATTAATACAAAAGTTATACTAGAATATAAGAAATGTTGATAAATACTTATTATAGTATCATATTTATGTCATAATTAATTTGAACGATAGCTATAAAATAGTGATAACTTTAAATTCATAGACCTAGAGTATTTTTTGTTGTCTGGCACCACTGGTACTGTATAACCCCGATAAGCACAACCCTATGCGCAGACGACTACCAAAATTCTCCGCCAATTAAAAAAAATTGAGCTGTAGCTTTGATGCAGGATGATGTCAAATATAAATTAAAAGAATATCGATAGAAATTTTGAAAATGGGAAAAAAATCAAATTTTTTTTTGATGCGGTCTGTGGTCAATTGGTTGACAATCGCTCTACAATATACGATAGGTATTACATTAGTACTACGACTATTATTAAGCTGGCTTACAAGGGCAATTATCACAAGCGATAACTCATACAAAATTATGCAAATAATACTATGTAGTGCAAATTTGCAATTAATTACAAGAAGAAATAAAACAAAAAATTTCTAAATGAGGTGTAATTAATAATTTACATATGTTTAGATGTGTTGTAAATCTGTGGTATTTATTGAGGGTGTATCCATTTTTGGATGTAAATCAAAAAAAGTACAAATTTTATACATTTATTTCGAATAAACTTTGAAATGATCTTATTAAATGGATTTTAAAACGAGAATTTTTTTCTAAAGTTCAGATTTTATTTTTAGATTACGATTATATAGATAAAAATGTCAGCAATATATTTTTCTCAATATCAATTTATGTGTATAAAATAATGCTAAGTGAATTGATTAAATGCTGCCATACAAAGAAGTATATGAAGAAAGGTTATTTGTTTGGTTGTTGACGTAAAATTTGATGTAAAAGAAAGCGCTCAGATTAATAAAAATGATCCGCAAATAATGTAATCTATTATTTGAGCGTAAAAACAAACTTTAGGGTATTTTCGCAGAGATTATTTGTTGCGTAATGTCATTTGCGGTTTATAACATATAGTGACAGTTCCATTTCATAACAAATGGATTATGATGAGCTCTGAGGGGCGTCGCGAATTTCGGCCTATTGAATCGGTGATTTATGCTTCTTTTAATAGCCTTCCTCACAATTCACCGCTTACTGACCGAAACAAATGGTCCTCTTGCTGTATATAATAATTTTCTACTGGGTAATATCCTAGTCCAGCTAATTGTGCAAAATAACATGAAATATGAGCCATCTAAATCCGTCTCTTGTAATTAATCAACGAACAAAAAAAAATGCGTGAAACTCTCGCGCGGTGAAGTAAAACTTCTTAGTTCCTAGGAAAAGTTGATTTTATGCATTGCTTTTTTTCCATTTGTTAACGATTTGATTTTGATTGATTTTTATTGACACTTTGATCATCAAAGAAAGCATTATTAAGTGTAATGTAGTCTATAAAAAGGAGTTTGGATTAAATATTGTAGCCATATTTTTATATGTCCTTTTCTCACCAAACTCGATCTGTGTATTTTTCTTCTTTTTATGTGGACATTAATACAATGATCACCATCAATGTCTCTTAGCAAATGATTCACCATCGTATTCACAGGTTGAAAGAATGTAAATTTTGTGTATGATGCACTAGTGGGTGCATTTCTATGTGTCGATGGCTCGCTCAGCTGTATCAGATTCATTTCGTTGATCTCTCACACCGCGTGTATCTTCACGTGCCTGAATCAGTGGCATTCAAATTCTCTATACTACTCACTGTGTCCTCACTTAACGACGGTATCGATTCATCCAGTGTATTTGAGGTGGTTGGAAGGTTATGTTGTCCACCGTGTTTCTTTAACGCCCTTTGCCTGGCTCGATACTCTATACTTCTTTCCAAGGTACTTGTTGGCACTTTTCTTGGCGTTTTATTCGCTTTCTTCCGTTCTCTAAAGGCTCGCACTCTGTCTGTACTTGTCTTTTTCTCCATTTCACTTTTCACACCATGGAAATTGCTAGCTTAAAGATTAAGTTGTGTTTGTGTAATATATAATAAAATACGCAAGCGTCTACTGGTTGCCTTTGTTACGTATTTGCCCTACCGCGTCTATAGTAGTTTCACTTCAAAAAGTAAAAAAGAATCGTACATAACACTTCATTTAGAATACCAAATAAAATTGATCAGTACAAATCTTGTTACGATTTTTTAAAAATTTAGTTAAAGAGTCCGCAATCCTAAAGATTGGTTGGAAACAGCACGCCATGCCGATCTATCCTGAGCCAATCCCTTCATCTCCCTATAGCTATTCATCTCAACGTCTTCAACTATCTGACTCACATACTCCAATCTAGGCCTACCTACCCCTCTCTTTCCCTCCACTCTACCTTCTATGATCAATTGCATAATCCCCCCATGCCTAAGAATATGCCCTACTAATCTGTCTCTCCTACGCTGTAACACTCTCCAGATACTTCTCTTCTCCCCTACTAACTCTAGTACAGCTTCATTTGTTACTTTATCTTCCCAACCAATCCTCATCATCCTCCTATAACACCACATTTCGAATGCTTGTAATCTACGCTTCTCTTCCTTTCCTATAGTCCACGCCTCACACCCGTACAGTGCTACACTCCAAACATATACCTTCAGTAATCTTTTTCTAATACCCAAGTCAATATTTGATCTTAAAATCTGTTCCTTTTCTACGAATGCCTTCCTACCCTGTGCTATCCTACACTTTATATCTACCTTGCTTCGATTAGCTTTTGTGATTCTACTGCCTAAATAACAAAAATCTGACACTTCTTCGATTCTATTATCTCCTATTGTGATCCTCATTTTTCTACTGCATTCCTTTTTGTCACACCTCATCACTTTAGTTTTACCTATATTTATTTTCATGTTAAAATCCCTAGTCAATACTGCCTGCATACCATTCAATACCCTTTCTAAATTCTTTTCGCTTTCTTCCAATATAGCTATATCGTCGGCGAATCTCAACATATATATTTTCTCTCCCTGTACATTCACACCTACACTATACTCTTCTTTTACTTTGTTTATTGCATCTTCTATATATAGATTAAATAATAACGGTGAAAGTGTACATCCCTGCCGAACTCCCTTCCCTATTTTTGCTACCTCTTCTTCCCCCTCAATTCTAACTAAGGCAGTTTGGTGTTTATATAAATTAAAAATTATTCTCCAATCCTTATAATCTATACCCGTTTCTTTTAAAATTCTAAACATTATGTCCCAATCTACATTATCAAATGCCTTTTCTAAATCTACAAAAGCTATGCAAGTTACCTTTCCTACCCTCTTTCTTTTTTCTACTACCGTTCTTAGTGCTAGAATCGCCTCCCTCGTCCCTCTGTTTTTCCTAAAACCAAACTGATCTTCTCCTAGCCTTTCCTCTACTTTATTTTCTAATCTCCTATAAATAATCTTTAGCAATATCTTCGATGCATGTGATAGTAGGCTAATGGTCCTATAGTTCTCACACAAATTAGCTCCTATTTTCTTCGGCATTGTTACTATTCTACTACGCTGAAAATCCTGTGGTACTTCTCCCTTCTCATATATTTTACAAACTAACCTGTATAATCGCTCCTGCATTTTTTCCCCTGCGTGTTTTATTAATTCGGCTGGTATCATATCAATCCCCGCTGCTTTAAAATATTATTTAAAAATTCTTCAAAATAATTGCTCTAGTCTCATGCAAACGAAAATGCAAATCGTGTTTTAAAACGTGTTATATTTCCAATATTCAAAGAAATCTTAATCCGAGATTTTAGGACGAGTTTGCTTAAACTAATTTCTAAAAATATCACACAGACTAATATGGAAAATATACATACTGATATCGATATAAAATATCTTGGCAAAAAATATTCATGGCAAAATTGAAACAGACAAGTTAGCTGTTCGCCTCAGCGATCTTCAACTCGTCTTTTCGCTCCTTCAGAGTAGAAACGATAACTATTGAGAATCCAAGTGAAATCTGATCGGCACGAATGGAATTTATTGGGGGAAGTTGCGCAAGTATTTGATACAACTTCAATAGATATCGGAAGGTATATGTAGAATCGTCGAAGTGCATACATAGGTATTTTTCAACTTTTAGTTGAATTTCAAAAGTTTCATACATAATGCTAAAGTGTATTGTCCAATCTTTGGCAGGTGCCTATGTTAATATATCTACAATTTAAATGGTAAAAGTAGAAATTCGTTTTCTTCCCGAATTACTCGTAAATGGAAGTGTATTTTGAACACTGCAATTTTTTTAAAATATCTAAATTGGGGGTTGTTATATATTTTCCTAGATTATTTACTTTTTGTGTTATTTGTGTCGAAAATAAAAAATAAAGTTCTATTATTATCATGATCATTATTTTTTAAAGTATCACTACGGTGTTAAATAATTTAGTGGGTGAAGCGTATATCATGTCTGTCAGTTGAATAATATGTTGAAGACTTTCCAGACAGACACAGCGACACAGTGGATGTTGCAAACGTACAAATACTGTAGCTAACATGTCTGTCTTCGTAACCCTCTCTTGTCTTTTGTTCGCAATGCATTTAGCTTCTTCCGTTTGGTATAAATTAATTATGTTCCGGATGGAAGTTCACAATTATTTACATGAAACGCAATAAATTCTTTGGAGATAATATTACAATTAGAACATGTCTTGACATGTAGATTATAAATAGATTTGAGACATATCGACGGAATTGAAACAAATAATTAATATGTATATGTCTTTGCTATATACAATTGACAATTTCACTGATAATGTTACTAATGAAGTAGTATTTTTAATTGTTTCTACTGATTGATTAGTATTTTCCCCTCTTAACGACGAGGAAGACATTCCTTTTACTACTTAATTATAAATTTTATGTAATAAATCGTAAATACCGGTTTTAATCAATATTGCAATAGATCTATATACAACACAACTTCAATTAATATAATAATAAAAAATAAATCAATTTCCTTCTGCAAAAGTATTTCTAAACTAAATATTTTTTTAGACATATCAGGAAATTGTATTGGCAAAATTATATACATGTAAAAAATGAAATTACCTTAGATCAAGTTATAAATATAAATATTTAGCCATTCGTTGTTAACGAATGTTATGTTGTAAGTCAGGATTTCTTCGAATTTTAATGTTTATCTTACATCTAAGTTTTTATTTTTGTGAAGTGGATAATTTTATTATTATTCTATTTAGGAACGCACATTATTCATAATATACTGATATTTAAATTAATTAACTATTACAGGATAGAGTAATTATAGGATCAAATGGTAATTTAACAAATTTTGGAGTTGAATTATTACTTTGTTCTAAACTACTAATATTTCTGATATCTCTTGTTATTTAAAATTTTCTCAATATGTTATTTATAATTTTATAAGACTAGCCATTTTATATCGCGATATTTTGGATATTATTTAATTCAATGTTATATTTATCATTAGATAAACGAATAATAAGTGATTTTTTTGAAAATAAATACCATCAGAAAGCTATTGAATTCAACACAACAAAAATTTGTTAAGACTTTGAATCTACCAAAAAAACATCTGGTATATCAACTAAAGCAAATACTTCACCATAAATGACCATTTCGTAAAATTTGGTTCAATATATTTTCCTTATCCAATCCAAATATAATACATCGAACCTCTGCTTTTCAAAGCTTACACGTACCTTGAAATTTAAATATATCTTCACTACCTATGTGCATATGTCCCGGACATTTTATAGGGGTAAAGCATATTGGGTTATCTAACCGGCTTTAAGGGTCCCGACCAACACTAGAATTAGCATATCTGCCAAAGTTAGGCAATTTATCGGGAAATACGGGAGCAACGTATCGACTAGAAGACTAGAAGACCAGTGTGCCTACATGAAATTCCCCATCATCCGGTATTCTGGGTATAAATTGGAAATCGATTGACTATCAGGAATTTGTCAACCTACCTCAAGTAAAAAGTTTCGTGTCAATTTGGGACTGTATCTTCTGTCATGGTACATTAAAACATTTACTAACATTATAATTTCTATTCTACAAATGTAATATGTACTACAATTCTTCATATGCAACACGTATTCAGATTTTCGCACATCTCAAGATATTCTTCAATAATTTTGTACTTACAAAAAGAGCATTCGTTGTTTTATATCAAATAAACTAATTTGATATTAAACTTTATTAAAACGGGTGTCGATATATAGGTCCAATACTTCAGTGAATATTGCTGATGGGAATTGTCTATATGCCTAGATTACGGAAGTGTTATCCAGGCATAATATTGCCAATAAAAGCGGGATATTGAACTGTTTGTTGTTGTTGTGCCTTGTTGCTCTGGATTACGATTTAAATTATTCAGGGAGAAGATTAGTGGAAGTAGTTACAGTGAGCGTATACACGTCATATTGAATTTTCATAATTATACATGCCACTAACTAACTAACACGTCAAGAACACAGATTCACGCCAAGACCACACTATTAAAAACAGACAAAACACCGGAGGAAGAAACAGACGTTTGACACTCCACACACAGGCCTAACAAGCCACCACATACAAGACGCATAATTACGTACGTAAGTACGTGGACCATCCCTCAAGCTACTAACATCATATCTAACTAATAGGAAGCAGAGAGTTAGCACAAAAGATGGCCTGTGTAACATATGCCATATAGACAGAGGAGTGCCCCAGGGATCGATATTGGGACCCATATTTTTTGTCATATATATGAATGACTTCCCACAACATATAATGGCACATACAACGCTGTTTGCCGACGACACCACTATAACATTATGAAATACAGACATTACAAATTTACAGGAAGAATGCGCAAGATGTAACACGGCCACGGAGAAGTGGTTCAACTCAAATGACCTACTATTAAACTCCTCTAAGACGAATACTATAAACTACACAATGGACAGATGGGCGCAAGCCGACAAGGAAGTTAAATACCTAGGTCTCTGGATAGATAGTAGACTCTCGTGGAAGAAACAATGTGAAGAACGGACGGGCATGGGATATACGATAAGAAGAATTAAAATCGTGGCAGGGAAACCAGCAGCTATTATTGCTTACCATGCTCTATTCAACAGCATCCTCAGTTATGGAATAGAGATTTGGGGCCACTCAGCACACCTGAATCAAGTCCTAATACAGCAGAAGAGAGCCATACGAGGCATTGATGGGGCATCACCACGCGAACCATGCAGACCACTCTTCACAAAGTATCAGATACTAATAGTACCAGCTCTGTACCTGTACAACATACTGAGTCAAATACACGAGACAAGAAGAACGTTCAGGCAGCAAGGAGATGATCACAATTACAATACTCGACACGCGGATAATCTGGCGGTCCCGTCCTTCAGGCTCAGTTCGACTCGATACCTATAGAGAGGAATGCACGAATATAACAGATGCCCAGAACAATGGAAACAACTGAACTTACAAGCATTCAGGAAGATAGTGAAAAAGAATCTGGTACTTAATCCAATCTATGATATTAAAGAGTTTAAGATCGACCTAGAGATGTGACGATACTGCGGATGTTTAAGATTTAATTAAATTAAATTACTATTGTTTGTACTCAAATTAACCTATGTCTTTTTTTGACTTGTATATGTACATATATCAATCAAATGAAACTTGAAATATATTTTACATATAGAGAAAAGTTTATTGCTCAATTGAAAAATTCGATTTGTTCTTCTATGTAGATTATATACAGCACAAGCGGGACATCTTATTATAAATGTGCCCAATATCGATTGGAGTACATACTCAACAATTTTATATTACGCGAATTGTAAATCAAGTAACACTATCTGCTCTAATAGAAAACAAAGCATCAATCTTCAGAGGGTAGACATAACATGGTATGCGATGCGAACATCATACAAATTGCGGCTGGACCATAAGAATAAATAAGATTTTCTTGCGTTAGTTTAAATATAAATCAACCTTTAACGACTTTTTCAGACAGGGTGATTGAAATAGGCGTTTATTGCCATATAGAAATTTGGCAATAACATACGAAGAGGCACTCATAAAGCTCGGAGTCCAAAAAAGGAATGCGGATATTTCATTAAGTAATTTTTATTTTTAGAATGGTCCACAAAACCATGATAATTAAAATAAATTTGTTTTCGAAATCGTCGTATTTTTATAGGTATTGGCAAATTAATGAAAAAAGTGAAATTATATTTTAAGCTAATAATTTATTTCTTGACTCAACAGCAGATAAACAGTTAAAAACTATGAAATTTTTAGGTCAAACAATAGTAATTAGAATTTTTTTATGAAGTATAATAATTTTGAGTTTCATAACTTTCATCCAGTGGCTATATGGATCTGAATGATTTTCCATTGGAAAATGGATAAGGTAAATACGTTATAGGCTCGTATATATTTCCGAATCGAGATTATAAATCAAATTTCTGTTCGAGCACATTTCAAGTTTGGAAACGTCCCACAGTAAACCAATTTGCAAATAAATAGCGTACACCTATTGTGAATATATAAGGATATATGCCGCATATACATACAAATATTCATCTTGTGATTAGAGATGGTGCTCTGCTTGAACAGAATAATTAAGCATTATTACACATTGTAAATTCAGAAGTTTAGATAGAAATGCGTATATCTAGTGATCATAAATTGTTACTTAGTTGAGTTAAAAATATGTCCATACCTTTTATTGCTATCTAACTCCTATCTTTTTTGCTATCACACATCTTTTTTTTATCCACAATGAGATCATCATCAATGCACAATATTCTGATGAAAATTCTTTTTATCTGGTCACATATTTCGATACTTTACGACAGAAGTTTGCAGCATATAATTCCGGCATATAATTCGCTTCTATAACTCAATTATTTAAAGACTCTATCTAGTAGCGATGTGTAGTTCACTCCCGAAAAATTAACTGAGGAAGACAAAACAAACCGACTGGAATTCGCACAGGATGAAAGGAACAGAATTTCTGAAAATCCTGATCATTTGATGTTCTCGGATGAAGCTCATTTTCATTCTCATAAAAATTACAGATATGGCAATAAAAAGTAAACTGTCGATAGATACGTGGGACACCCTGTACAATATAGCGATGTGTAGTTCACTCACGAACCGTTCACTCTGAACGGTTCAATCAAATGACGGGTGTACTGTGACGATGTTTTGCAACGACCTATAGGTCACTATGACCTAGTTCGTGAACTATAAACTAGATGATGCACGGTGTACGTATTGATGTACTTGTACTAGGTCGTGTACTAAACCGTTCATGAATCACAACGATGCAGTATAGTATACATTACATATACAGTACTAACATTTATTTAGTGATAAAGTGTGTTGGTAAACGGAACGAAATAGGAAACTCGATGCAATATTGCAACAACAGCATTGCCGAGCCGAGTCACAATTTATATGTTGGTATCAGATTTCATTTGGAATAATATAATTAATATATTCGCAAGATTAAATATGTTCTTAAATATGTCATGCCATAGCAAATTTTTGCAATAATGCAAAAATAAACATCTAAAGCTTACAGTTCTTCTATTTCATACTGAGTGCAATGCAATCACTTAATATCAAATCAAAGCTTTGAAGTTTGACCAGAGAAGATTCGGAATAGAAAATATAAATTATAACGCCAAACAAAACGATTCTATCTAGTTCATTTTATTATAGTTTGTACATTGAAATGAACTACGAACTAGGTCTTCAAAGTGACCTAGAGTTTGCCATCGTAACTATCTAGACTGAATTATACGTTGAGGTATTTGTTGACATTAAAATTTAAAATATTATAAGGACATTCTATACCCCCCAAAAAACGAATACGCAACGAGAAAAACGTTTAGAACTGCTTTTATAATACATGGGCAACGAAGCAGAGCTCTTATCATCCATCTTATCTCAATCCTTGACCCTTACAAGTCATCAGAATAATAATACATTCGATTTGGAAGCTATTCAACAATAAAATTGACCATTATACCACAAGGCTTATACTTGATCTGGCCATAACTATGGGGCAGCTTTGAGTGTGATAGGATCAGTTCTTACTTTGTAGTGATTTGTATAAAGCTGGAGTTTGGAATGATTTGCATGAAGTATGGAGTTACGAGTATATATGAAGATGGCCATGCGCCTTTCGAAACGGAATAATCGAGTCCAATTATTTCGGATGGCTGGGGAATATGAAGAGAGTCGATGTTCTCGAATATTGAGATTGTATGTGATGTATGTCAATATTTGCATGGGAATTGTAAGATGGAGCTTACATTATGTAACATCTAAAAAAAAGTTGAAGTTGAACACGATCATTTCATAAATAATGACAATTTAGATTGAAGTAGATTAAATATCGAGTAGAATTTTCCTTCGGTTCAAACTTTAATGACACGGTTAAAAAATCAAAAAAAGTAAACATGGCGGCGATTGAATTTATGTTAAATAAAAGATAAAATTTATGAAATTCCGCCGTAATTAAACCTAATTGTAATCGTCCAATCAGAGACGGACATATAAATTAAATTCTGCAAATAAATAAAAATACGTTCCTTTTTGTTTTCGCTTTGAAATAAATCTACTTAATTATTTGAATATGCTCAGAATAATTTTTCAAACCAGGTGTAATAATTAATTTTAATTAAAAAAAAACATCATTATATCTGTACGTACCTCTTGTATACGTCAAAAGTGAGAGAATGCGCGTTTAATCAAAGCAATGAACTTTCCGACTCTGAAGACGTTGAGAGGTTAAGTTTCTTTAATCAAAACTTTATGGCTTTAATTGCTTTGCCGAGGCAACTAACACAATGACTGAAATATAAACTAAGTGTTTTTGTCCCTGTATAGGCATGGATTAATAAAAACCCGAATTTTGTAAATATTGCTATTAAAATATTTCTGTATTGAAAGTTAATATAGAATAGTTTTAAATAATTATAATATAAATTGGAAAATACTCTTCAATTGTGAATTTTTTAATTTTAATACTCCTGTTTGGAACTAGTTTATGGGTTGCAAAATTTAGTACGTTATATTTTTGTTCGAAAAAAATGGATTAAAATACATTATGAAAATTAATAATAAACATAAAAATGTAATCAATATATCAAAATTAGCCTATTTATCGATAGATTAAAATATAGAAATTGATTATAGCAATTATTCCATTTTCTTTTTATAAAAATCCTTTAAGGATACAACAATATTTTTGGAATTAATTTTACTTACTTAACGAAGATTTGTGCATATTTTGGATCACAACTGTAACTAGTATGTGTCTAAACAATATACATTAATTTTCTTATATAAGAATAGACATTTTCATTAGTAATAATAGAATCTACTCACGCTTTCCATTAAGGGAAGAAATTAAGATGATAATAAATAACGCTGGGATAAGTTTAATTATTACAGTAAGTTGTTTGCTTCATTGTTGAGGTTAGTTGAATTAGGATGGTTGTGTGATAACTTGAGGAAACAAGGAAATTCTCAAATTTAAAAAAAATATTGATATAAAAATTTGTATATCTTCGGCTTTTACACGTTTAAATATATATTTTTCTAAATGTAGGAACAGGCAAAGCAATAATATTTTATGGACGACGAAAAATTTTGCGTAAGATATAAAATTTTAATTTTGTAACCATCTAAAGCATTATATTTACCACCAGTGTATTAGCGATGGCAAACTATAGGTCACTTTGAGGACCTAGTTCGTAGTTCATTTTAATCTACCGTTCACGAACTATAGGTCGTGAACTACTACATCTTTTTAAAATGAACTAGTTCACGACCTATATGACGAAATACATGCACATACTGAAAATAATCTCCTTTTTTCTCAATATAATAATATTAAATGGTAAAAAATTAATAAATTGAAATATTACAATACTTATTTTGAATTAGGAATGAGGAAGAAAAGACAACAATGTTTATAATTTATACAAAACATATATATAAGGAAATATAATCCTCTCTAGGTACTCACGATTATTTATATGAAGTTCTAAAATACTTATTGGTAGTTACTGATGAAAATGTTTACTACTTTACTAGCACTTGAAAATTAAATGTACAAACTATAATAAAATGAACTAGACAGAATCGTTTTGTTTGGCGTTATAATTTATATTTTCTATTCCGAATCTTCTCTGTTTAAACTTCAAAGCTTTGATTTGACATTAAGTGATTACATCATTGCACTCAGTATGAAATAGAAGAACTATAAGATTTAGATGTTTATTTTTGCATTATTGCAAAAATTTACTATGGCATGATATATTTAAGAACATATTTAATATTGCGAATATATTAATTATATTATTCCAAATGAAATCTGATACCAACATATAAATTGTGACTCAGCTCGGCAATGCTGCTGTTGCAATTTTATCACTAAATAAATGTTAGTACTGTATATGTAATGTATACTATACTGCAAGTATATATATAGTACAAGTACATCAATACATCGATTCGTTCTATTTCGTTCCGTTCACCAACACACTTTATCACTAAATAAATGTTAGTACTGTATATGTAATGTATACTATACTGCATCGTTTACAAGTCGTTGTGATTCATGAATGGTTTAGTACACGACGGGTTCAGGACCTAGTACAAGTACATGAATACGTACACCGTGCACCATGTAGTACATAGTTCACGAACTAGGTCATAGTGACCTATAGGTCGTTGCAAAACATCGTCACAGTACGCCCGTCATTTGATTGAACCGTTCAGAGTGAACGGTTCGCGAGTGAATTACACATCGCTACAGTGTATAACAACATCGTGATTTTAATTTTTTTATAACTGATACTTATTTACCCAATGAAATATATCAGGAACTTCATATTTTGGCAAAATTTATCCACCACAATTTTTGTGAAATAATTCCATTCGATAATGAAATTCCGTTTTCCTTAATATTTATACGTTTCTTCATATAAAGCCCAAATATAAAATCAATGTATTAATATTTGTTAGTTATATTAATAATATTTATTATTAACTTATCTGTCTTTTAAAATGTACCATTATATTTTTTATATATCATATTTAGTCATAATTATATTATCCAATTTTCTTTGGATCCTCAATTGCACGTTTCCAAGTGTTAAAATTGAAAAAGTAGCATCAGAAAACGCGCAAATTTCTACAGTGTTTCGCGAAATATTCCGGTAATATACCATAATGTTATCAATATTTATGGCGTTAGTTGTGTATGTGTTTGTGTTCCAGTTTTGTCATAAATTCCTTTATATTTTTCGCGCAAAAATAGGTTATGGAACAAACGACCCAGCTAGCAAAAAATACACAGTGATTTAAACTCAGATAAGAACCTCACTAAACAAGAAATTAAGCAGAGTGAAATAAACATATATAAATGTAAATGTGTCGAAATGGAATTCGATATTCCTTGTTTGGAAGTTAAGCAAGTTCGTGCTATATTTAAAAAACTATTTTATCATTGATGTAAATAAGGAACTAAGTTTATATGAAAGATATTTTTAGATTGACAGTTACAAATGTTTAAGAGACGCTCTGTATATGGTAGGGTAGCAGAAAGATGGACCAACAAATCAAATTTTCAGTGCAAACAATGTATTCTACGTGCTAAGATTTAATCAATCCCGATTCCATTAAACGCTATAAATTTCAGATTTATACCTTCGTAACTTTTTCAGCTATAAATTTTAAGAGTACCATATTGATTTATTACCGTACGTAAAAGATTAACGCTTGGAAAACATTTTAATTGATAAAATTATATTCAGGAATAAATTATCACCCATGTACAATATTTAAAAATAAGAAAATATTGACATGTTAAGGTCGTAAAATAAATACAGAATTATTTTTACCTAATGAAAGCAAACTAATTTAAATAATAACAATTATTTAAAATATTTAGAATTTAATTTCCCTTCGTTTGCAATACTCGTGAAGCAAAGCAAGTATATATTTATAGACCCTTTTATAGAATATATGTACTCCGAAAAACTTTTCCTTTGTTCTTTTTGATAATATATACAAAGCGAGAGATATTTCCAAACATGTAAACCAATATGAAATATATTTATCTGAAATACAAGGCATTATTTAGAACACTCATATTCGATTCGTATGTTTGGATACACGAAAATGGCGCTACTCTTATAAATATTTGACTTTTTTCTGGCGTTATATGAGAGTTGAAATGAAATATTCCAATTTTAAACAGAAATTCGACTGCTTTGATTTTTTTTTTCGTAGAAATTTCTTGACAATAGAAACGAGAAGTAGAGAAATTGGTATCACGATTTAAGAATGTTGTTCATATAATAAAAAACAATAACCGAAGTAAGTAGGTATTTTTATTTTTTATTTTTTATTTTATATATATATATACATTTTTAAATATTTAAGTATTTTTTTAGTATTTTTGTCGTGAAAAATACAGTTTTAGTCCGCGAATCACCAAAATGTCTAAAAACGCTTGTATTCGTTGAAAGTGATCGTTTTTAGACGTCTCTAGCTCTCTGACGTTAATAAATTTATTTTAAGAGATCAAAAATATTTTTTTGTCGTAAAAACTACATTTTTAATCCGCGAAGCACAAGAATGTCTAAAAAACGCTTGTGTTCGTTGAAAGTGATCGTTTTTAGACGTTTCCAGCTCTCTGACGTTAATAAATTGATTTTCACACATAAAAAATATTTTTTTGTCGTGAAAAATACATTTTTAATCCGCGAAACACGAAAATGTCTAAAAACGCTTGTATTCGTTGAAAGTGATCGTTTTTAGACGTTTCCAGCTCTCTGACGTTAATAAATTGATTTTCACACATAAAAAATATTTTTTTGTCGTGAAAAATACATTTTTAATCCGCGCAACACGAAAATGTCTAAAAACGCTTGTATTCGTTGAAAGTGATCGTTTTTAGACGTTTCCAACTCTCTGACGTGTAATAAATTTATTTTCAGAGATAAAAAATATGTTTGTCGTGAAAAATACAGTTTTAGTCCGTGGAGTACGAAAATGTCTAAAAACGCTTGTATTCGTTGAAAGTGATCGTTTTTAGACGTTTCCAAATTATTGTGGCATCAAGATATTTCTAAAAAAAGGCTTTATTTATTTATGATTATTAGAAAAGATTTTTTTAAACATGATCAAATATTTAATACTTTATACCCGTGTTTTGCTACCATTTACATAAAGAGTAATTTCGCTTTAGTAGAATTATATATAATTGTATAAGTGGTGGTAATAAATTCTGAGTTGATAAAAGGTATTTTTTTTACGAAAAAGCTAAAATTCCCCAAGGAAAAAATTACGTTAATGTAATTTTTCATGCACAAGGGAATTTTGGTTTCATGACACATTAATAAAGTCCACGCAGTATCAATTATCATATTTTAAAATCTTCAAAGGTATATTTAAATTTTTATCTACATACTATTCACGCCACTATACACTAAAATGACATCATAAGTAATCAATGAAGATCCCTTATTATACTATAACTAGCGTTTGAACGTTCGTCGTTTAGTCCTATAATAAAAAAAAAAATGGACCACAACCTCAACGCAGAGCACGATGTCTTTTAGGACGATGACGCTTCCCAATTTAAATGGTAATGCGTAGCGCTGCGTGTGTATTTCATTTTATTTTTCCATCTTCAACTCTGTTGAAGACAACATGTATTCTACGTCACACTTCATGTAGGAGTATTTGCATAATGATACTGAACGTTTTATATTGTCTTAAATAGCAATCCTTAAGCTATAGACAGAACTTAATATGTCATATTGATATTTCAAGGAAATGAAACGTTAAATCGCTCAATAATATTAATGTCCGGGTGTTATCTAATTCCAATACAATCAATTAACAATATTTTTGAAGTGAAACTTCTATAGGCGCGGTAGGGCAAATTGGCCTGAACGTCACGAAAAGTGAAACACGATACGCGCATGCGCCGCGTGTACTGTGTGTATACGTAGTATAAGGCAACCAGTAGACGCTTGTGTATTTTATTATATATTACAGCTTAATCTTTTAGCTAACAATTTCCATTGTGTGAAAAGTGAAATGGAGAAAAAGACAAGTACAGACAGAGTGCGAGCCTTTAGAGAACGGAAGAAAGCGAATAAACCGCCAAGAAAAGTGCCAACAAGTACCTTGGAAAGAAGTAGAGAGTATCGAGCCAGGCAAAGGGCGTTAAGAAACACGGTGGACAACATAACCTTCCAACGACCTCAAAAACACTGGATGAATCGATACCGTCGTTAAGTGAGGACACAGTGAGTGGTATAGAGAATTTGAATGCCACTGAAGTCTACACGTGAAGATACACGCGGTGTGAGAGATCAACGAAATGAATCTGATACAGCTGAGCCATCGACAAATAGAAATGCACCCACTAGTGCATCATACACAAAATTTACATTATTTCAACCTGCTCATCGCGAATTTGATAAATAATTTTTCAATAATACGCTAGGTACAGTGTGTTCCATATGTGATCGAATATGGTTTAAGAACGATGTTTAAGAACGATCAAAATCAATCAAAATCAAAATCAAATCGTTAACAAATGGAGAAAAAAACAATGCATAAAAATAAGAGCTAAGAAGTTTCACTTCTACCGCGCGAGAGTCTCGACGCATTTTTTTTTTGTATCTCAGACTATTGGCAAAGTTGCGTATATAGTCTATTACCAGGTAACAATCGTATATAATTTTCCATTTTTTTTTTTAGTAAACCAATTATTATTTTAATGCTCATCCAAGGAATTCCTGGATGGCTACATTCACAACGTCCATGGTCCAGAAGGGATTTACTTCCAGAAAATATCAAGAAATAATTAACAATTTAAAAGACTGCTATTGCATAGCGAATGAGTCCGGTAGAATAAATGAGTAAAAAAGACGCCCAAATTTATACAATTAAATTAAATTGAAATTAATGGATATGTTATTTGTACAAACGTGTAAAACCAAAAATTTGTTCCAAAAATGCCTTGAAGTGATTTGTTTGATTTGACACAAACAATATAATGAAATTATTGAAGCTATTTGATATCACGCTTTGACATATATAACTGGGACATTCCGTATATATGTATTGTGTATTATAGGGAATGTTCGGAATGTCTCTCATGTGCATCTTTGAAATTTCCGCGAATGCTTTCAGACTATCAGCCTCTGAGGAGCGTTGTGTGACATTTATTATACATATTACAATTAGGAATTGAAAGATGGATAAACCTAACTTTATATTCAACTTTTACATTATTCAGGGTCTATGGGAAATCGGGAAAACTAAATCCTCGAAAAGTCCTCGATATATCTAACAAACTATGTAAGTTTTGACAATACAATTCTATAGTTTGTCTTCCTTCCAACAAGCAGTATTGAAACTAACTGTTTATGAATATGGCTGACTAAACTACTTCATTTACGCTTTAAAATATTTCAAATTTTTTATTAAAAAAACGCGCAATTACTTTTCCTTTAACTACCCTACAATTCTATGATCATCAACATCAATCAATTTATTTTAAGAATATCCGATACAAAGAACCATTGAATCATATATAGTTTCCAAGGATAAATTGAGATTTAATCAATTTTGGTACTTGCTGGTCACGTAAATGCAAGAACCATGCAATTCTCTGCAGAATGTGGGGCGGACATTTTGTACACGTTAGCATTCACGTTTCGTCTCAGAAGATGCTGTGGAAAGTTACAATGTAAGAAATGCTTTACAAGTTGTTCTAAATCAATTTGGGAAATGAATTGCGTCCAATACTCGTCCAGGAAGTGTAAAATGCAATTGCTGTAAAGAAAGCTATTTAAACAATCTGAGATAGATTTATTGTTAAACATAAATCATATGAAAAATTTAGTGTTGTGGTATTATTGTAAAAGAAAAATTGTTAAACATGCTATCTGCTGAAGCTAAATATATGTACAATAGAATTTTTATACCCTCTCATTTCTCAAAAAAAGTCCATTATAAAAAATACTTTAAGGGCTAAATTAAATATTAACAGTCAATATTAAATACAGTCGTTTTATGTTAAAACTTCTCAAGCTTGAAACGAAATTGCTGCAATTACCTTAAACTTTTTCATTTTCCTAATTTTGCATAATGTTAGATATTTATAATTATAAAAGTTTGAACGAGCTTGTCTTATACTTCATTCTTTGGATTTGCACATCAATGGCATTCTTGACTTGCTTTTAAACTTCGAAGATTTGTATGCTTTTGTATTGTATTCATAAAAAACTATTAGAGGGAAAATATAATTAATAAATAATAAAAGATGTTATCAAGCTTACAAAAATGATATTTGGTATCCGGTTGCTAAATCTCCAATATTATAAAATTGTTTTTTTAAAGAATAATGTTGGCTAGAAGAATTATTGTACGCATTAGTTATATGAAATTGAATTCGAATGTAGAATGGAGTTAATTTAAGTTTTATTGTAAATTTTCCTATAAAATTTAATTAAATTTTTAATGACTCTTTTATAGCTTACCATAAAATCAATATGTAATTAGATTTAGTGCGTTCAATAGTAAAACTTTGAGCACTAGTTTGGTAAATGAAACGAGATAATTAGTTCTTCGTTTTCTGTATTTCCTTCAAGCACTATTTAAGATCCTATCAGGACAATGTGCCAGAAGCAACCATTCTCCTTAACATCCGCATTTGCCTTAGAACGTTTATAACATGCCAACGGAAACTATCGTTAATGAATTCCTGTGGATAATCTGCAGCCCAAATTCCCACGGGGAAATAACATTAAATACATTTCTGGCTTGTGTTACTGCAATTGGTTCATAAACCCGGGAAATTCTAACTAAATGCTACAAACAAAAGGACGCCTTAACAATTGTAAGAGTTCTATATTGATCTAGAAATGATATAGTAGATAGATAAAAAGAACAGAGTGATAATAGAATAAATTGAATATATTTATGATATTATGAGCACATGTAGAGGATGCGAATGAAGTATGCTGGAAACGAAAAGTCCCTTCGATGAGATTCATAGATGAAGTGCTCTAGTTTCTGTGGAAACAGTGAAGAAAGGTTGTTTTTCTCATTTTCGTTTAGATAACATAAACACCAAAAAACAGTTGCATTATCAACAAAGGGTTTAATTGCGAGAAGCTTTCATCAAAGTGACGTAACGGGAAGGACGATTGCTGAGGACTGCCAAAATGCTTTTTATATAGTGTGGGAGTTTGTTTTTGTTGAAAGTAATTTATAGGAAGCGCAGCATGCAGACGAAAAACATTCCTTCTTCAGCGTCGTAGTTTGCAAGTTTAGAATAAAAATAGAGCAATTATTTGTGCTGTTGAAAATGTAATGTGTCAAATTTATTATGTCAAGAGACGACTGTGGCTTTTAGGAGAATGGTTCCTTCTATTGTCGACAACGTTGGTTTAGTATATAGGCACGTAAGGAACATAGGATTTCTTGTATTGTATTAGAAAGCCGTGAGTGAGAAGCGAAGACACGTTTGAAAAGTTCGCTGAAGTGCCAAAAGTTAGTGTTAAGCAAACACTCGTCGTCTGAATTATATATATTTAGACGCAATTAACAAAGAAAATGAACAATTTCGAAAGCGATTTACATGTTGTGTACTTAACTTCCTCGCAAGTCTTAATATTAAAACATTTTCGTGCGATTTCAATTCTCCTAGAAGTACCATGCGAAAAAGAATATTCTTCAAAACCTCAATTCGCAAGAAATTTTACTAATATTTTGAACTTTACACGACACAGTGAAAATATATTTTGCACCACGTATAATTACTTCGTACAAGGCCGTCTGATGGTTTCGGTTAGAACAAAATTGCGTGGGACTGGATATTAAGGTGACTACAAATAAAAAAACATGCGTGAGACTCTCGCGTGGTAGAAGTGAAACTTCTTAGCTCCTAGGAAAAGTTGATTTTATGCATTGCTTTTTGTCCATTTGTTAACGCTTTGATTTTGATTTTGATTTATTTTGATTGACACTCTGATCATCATTATTAACTGTAATGTCGTAGAGTCTATAAAGCGGAGTTTGGATTAAATTTTGTGTATGATGCACTAGTGGGTGCATTTCTATTTGTCGATGGCTCAGCTGTATCAGATTCATTTCGTTGATCTCGTGTATGTTCCCGTGTAGACGGCACGCCTGAATCAGTGGCATTCAAATTCTCCATACCACTCACTGTGTCCACACTTAACGGCGGTATCGATTCATCCAGCGCATTTGAGGTCGTTGGAAGGTTATGTTGTCCACCGTGTTTATTTAACGCCCTTTGCCTGGCTCGATACTCTCTACTTCTTTTCAAGGTACTTGTTGGCACTTTTCTTGGCGGTTTATTCGCTTTCTTCCGTTCTTTAAAGGCTCGCACTCTGTCTGTACTTGTCTTTTTCTCCATTTCACTTTTCACGCAATGGAAATTGTTAGCTAAAAGATTAAGCTGTGTTTGTGTAATATATATTAAAATACGCAAGCGTCTACTGGTTGCCTTATGCTACGTATACGCACAGTACACGCGGCGCATGCGCGTAGCGTGTTTCACTTTTCGTGACGGAAGCGTTTCACATTTCGTGAGGTTCAGGCCAATTTGCCCTAGCGCACCTATAGAAGTTTCACTTCAAAAATCTTTAGGAATAAAAACAGAAGTGACAGCCAAGAATAAAACTCCCCACCTTTCAGTGACATTCCAAGGTTTTCTATTACGCTAGATTTGCAGTTTATCTTATGTCGTTTATGAAATATTATTTTTGTAGAAGTTTAGTGTCTTTGACAGAATATTTATACTAGATACATCTAGAAAAACGATAAAATAATGTTATACAACCCTTGAAAATATGTTACTGTAAAAAGGACGATCATTGCGCAGTAAGCAATAGTTTCAAAAGAATTTTCAAACATTTTAGCAACCATTTATTTCACTCTTACATCAATTATGGTTTAATATTCCGGAGAACTTAGAAATTATAAATTTTGGTTATTCCATTTTACAAAATTAAATTGCAAATAATTTGGCCACTGATCACCCTCGCAATTAATTGACGTCAAACTAATGTCCAGCTTTTCTGTATTAACTATTGGCCTATTATTTGAATATCTACCGGAAAAGGGAAGTGTGTAAAGGACGTGGTAAAGGACAACTTGTCAGCGACAACGGCAACACTGTTGTGACGTTGACTCGACCACAACGTCCTCGAGTCCACGTTCATTGCTATTTACGTTTTTATAGTCCTTCAATTTTAAAAGAAGCTTATATTAAACGATGAAATTAACCAATATTTTAAAAGTCATATATAATACTTTGTACAGGACACAATATAAAATGATATTTTTGCATTTTACAATAACTTCTTGTTCATTTTTTCTTCACTAATTTTACTTTATTTTTCGCCCACACTTCTTTTACATTTAAACGTGCATACGTTAATGCAATACAACTTATGAAACATGAAATCACGTTTTCGGCAATACGTTTGGTCAATTCAACATCACCTTACAGTATGTCAAACTTGTTCATTTTCTTCAAAAATTTCTTTGCGAATAAGTCGACCAACTCTACATCGCATGTCGTCTTACTTCGAGAGACGAATGGTTTGGTTTGGGAATAATTTATTCTTTGGTAAATCGATAAATTATATCGTGGCCTGGAATAAATTTGTAGCCAATTGAGTTTATATAGCACAGTGGATAAAAAAACGTAACGCACGAATGAGAATCAGTGAATACGAGAATGAAGACTTAGTGCTAGTGACAAGTGATAAGACAAATGAACGAATTAACGTGGAATCTGAATTTGGAATTGGCAAAGAATGGGAATAGTTAAGTTGGCAGATACTTATGGTTACAAAAATTGCTTTTTGTGGCTTATTAAAAATGTAAATAGAAATCGGTTTTTGTTTATTAAATTTTTGTGCATATAATTTAGTTAGTTAAAGAGTCCGCAATCCTAAAGATTGGTTGGAAACAGCACGCCATGCCGATCTATCCTGAGCTAATCCCTTCATCTCCTTATAGCTATTCATCTCAACGTCTTCAACTATCTGACTCACATACTCCAATCTAGGCCTACCTACCCCTCTCTTTCCCTCCACTCTACCTTCTATGATCAATTGCATAATCCCCCCATGCCTAAGGATATGCCCTACTAATCTGTCTCTCCTACGCTGTAACACTCTCCAAATACTTCTCTTCTCCCCTACTAACTCTAGTACAGCTTCATTTGTTACTTTATCTTCCCAACCAATCCTCATCATCCTCCTATAACACCACATTTCGAATGCTTGTAATCTACGTTTCTCTTCCTTTCCTATAGTCCACGCCTCACACCCGTACAGTGCTACACTCCAAACATATACCTTCAGTAATCTTTTTCTAATACCCAAGTCAATATTTGATCTTAAAATCTGTTCCTTTTCTACGAATGCCTTCCTACCCTGTGCTATCCTACATTTTATATCTACCTTGCTTCGATTATCTTTTGTGATTCTACTGCCTAAATAACAAAAATCTGACACTTCTTCGATTCTATTATCTCCTATTGTGATCCTCATTTTTCTACTGCATTCCTTTTTGTCACACCTCATCACTTTAGTTTTACCTATATTTATTTTCATGTTAAAATCCCTAGTCAATACTGCCTGCATACCATTCAATACCCTTTCTAAATTCTTTTCGCTTTCTTCCAATATAGCTATATCGTCGGCGAATCTCAACATATATATTTTCTCTCCCTGTACATTCACACCTACACTATACTCTTCTTTTACTTTGTTTATTGCATCTTCTACATATAGATTAAATAATAACGGTGAAAGTGTACATCCCTGCCGAACTCCCTTCCCTATTTTTGCTACCTCTTCTTCCCCCTCAATTCTAACTAAGGCAGTTTGGTGTTTATATAAATTAAAAATTATTCTCCTATCCTTATAATCTATACCCGTTTCTTTTAAAATTCTAAACATTATGTCCCAATCTACATTATCAAATGCCTTTTCTAAATCTACAAAAGCTATGCAAGTTACCTTTCCTACCCTCTTTCTTTTTTCTACTACCGTTCTTAGTGCTAGAATCGCCTCTAATTATATAATTTATTAAACATTTTTCTGAAATGATGGAGGCTTCTAGAGATATTGTTAAAATTGCGTAAAAGGCATATCAAATTCATAAAAACGAAGAAAAGTAGAGTAGATCAACTAAGTAGTTCTATTACAAGAATTATATTACTTTATTTGGCCTGATAATCAAACACTGAAACAATAATTTACGAGTATTTTCTGCGAAATAAGGCAGTAAAAATGAAAGTACTCGAAACAAAGTACGTAGTGCAATAATATGGGTATCATAAATTCTAACTAATATGACATTTGAAGTGTCATAAAGGTGTATGTTTTCAGCTATAATGTTGGCAGCTAATTTTCAGTAATGGATTGAATCTGCACAAGAACTCACATTGAAACCACTTTCAGGATCTATTTTATATATAAAATAACGCATATGTCAAATGAATGTTGAAAAAATACATATTTGCATTTATCTGGCAAAATTGAATATTATTACTAATAAATATTTGAACAAAATATATAGAAAAAGCATGTTTTAAACGAGATAAATCTACTTGATCGCCTTATTCAATAAGAAATTATCTATCAAGCATAAACCTATTCGTAAAGTGATTTAATCTTAGAAAAATATTATTCTATAAAATTGTTTCAATATATAGAATAATATTTTCTTATGTATGTTTACAAATCAATATATTAGGAAAGTTTCATAATATATAGTTTATTTGATATTTCAGTATGAAACGGGAAAAGAGGTCCCTGCAAATATTATTATATATTCAATAAAAGTTCAATAAACGTTTCCAGAATGAAACAAAAAACCTATCGTCAACAGTAAATAAAAAACACCCAACTTCTAGCTTCGAAAATTCGTGAATGTGTATAAATTTCACATTATATTTTGTTAGGGATTGACAACGCAATTAAGTGAATAAATACAACTTTTCACTTAGCAGTTTATAGAAGATGCATATTTATTTCTGCCACAATATTTTCTGCATATTCATATGAATTTTCCAGGCACCATTTACCACACAACTATATTTCTTTTCGAATATTATTCAATATTTACTTCATGCAAATTGTAATATTAGTTCATTGCAGCATGAATGAGCATATTGGATAAATACAAATTGAAAACTAACAGTGAATTTATTATTAAACATTAAATATATCACGAAGAGGTTTGATATGATATTTTTGTTACATTGGCATGGAGTGAAATAATAAAATCTATGAAATATAGGATTTTAAATTTTAAATTAACGCGCAATTTATTTAACTGAATTGAATTAACGAAAAATTTAGTCTTTTATGTTTAAATTTACAAATTTGTTTAGTAATAAACTGCACATAAATACAAAATTATATTTTGTCGATGTGCACCATATTTTTTATAACATCAAAAATCTATTGTCCCTAGAGGCCACTTTCTTCGGCAACGTAAATATATATGGGAGAGAAATAAAAATACAATGTTTTATATCACAATTAATTGTTATTTCATTTCTCTTCCTAATATGGAATATCACAACATAACGGAAAAATTTATAACCTATGTGTGATAGTTCTGAATCAATCATAAAATATAGTTAAAGACACCAAAAAAAACCATGTTAATGTCAATATATGTTCTTTTAAATGCTAAATATATTAAATAAACAATTTTTGTCATACTTTTATTTTTTTGAAGTGAAACTTCTATAGGCGCGGTAGGACAAATTGGCCTGAACGTCACGAAATGTGAAACGCTTCCGTCACGAAAAGTGAAACACCCTACGCGCATGCGCCGCGTGTACTGTGCGTATACGTAGCATAAGGCAACCAGTAGACGCTTGCGTATTTTATTATATATTACACAAACACAGCTTAATGTTTTAGCTAACACTTTCCATTCTGTGAAAAGTAAAATGCAGAAAAAGACAAGTACAGACAGAGTGCGAGCCTTTAGAGAGCGGAAGAAAGCGAATAAACCGCCCAGAAAAGTGCCAACAAGTACCTTGGAAAGAAGTAGAGAGTATCGAGCCAGGCAAAGGGCGTTAAAGAAACACGGTGGGCAACATATCCTTCCAATGACCTCAAATATACTGGATAAATCGATACCGTCGTTAAGTGAGGACACAGTGAGTGGTATAGAGAATTTGAATGCCACTGATTCAGGCGTGCCATCTACACGTGAAGATACACGCGGTGTGAGAGATAAACGAAATGAATCTGATACAGCTGAGCCATCGACAAATAGAAATGCATCCACTAGTGCATCATACACAAAATTTACATTCTTTCAACGTGCTCATCGCGAATTTGATAAACAATTTTTCAATTCCATTCCAATTTTGTCGATGTGAAATGGTTTTGTCTACCCAGAATTACCTGGTCATCTACCAAAATTAGATTTAGTGTCAGAGAGGTTAATTTCATCCAGAATTCAATTTATGCAAATTCGACGTTTACGACATGTACATGGTCAACATGGGATTTACGGGCAAATTATTAATGTTTCAATATCTGTGAGTACGATGGTGAATCATTTGCCAAGAGACATTGATAATAATCATTGTATTAGTGTCCACATAAAAAGAAGAAAAATACACAGATTGCGCGAGAGTCTCACGCATTTTTTTGTCATACTTTTGTCATATGAAAATAAATGCCACATCTTTTTCTTCGTGTGTATTTTCGTTTAAGAAAAATTTAAAACGCAATTTTTTTCTACGACCTTTGACGTATACCCTGAAGCAATAATCGAGTATTAGTGAATCTGCTAAAGGAGAAACCTTACTCATAGTGGAAACAGTCAAAGGTCCATTCGGACCCGAAACGGAAAACCTAACAGTACCGTCCAAACATAGCTGCGGAAGATATTAAATAAAACTGCAGTATCAGCAAGGAAAGACTAACAACTGATAAAAAAAAATCAACAGATTGTAGACGCACTGCAATCTAAATATCAATTAAATGAATGTACATGTACATGCATCGAATTCTACTTTCTTACGTACGAAGGAATTTGTGTACTTTAACAGCGGTGGAATAGAAATCAGACAAGTGTATGCTATGCTGCTTTTTCCGTCTTATTTTTCAGAAGGATATTGCGTCGAAAGCAGTAGAAAGTAGTCGAGATAACGCATTACTGGAGATGGGTTTGCTGGATTCAGGGTGTTTTGCGTTCTTCAGATGGTGATACAATATTTAAATACTGGATGTTCTGCTTAAACTAGTTTACAAACATTTTTTTAAAATTATAAAGCGACATTACATACCCCATCTTCAAATATACAAGTAAAATTTTAAATCCTTCCATAGTATAATAAACTAAATAATTTTTTTAAATAATTTTTTGTCCAAAGTAGATTTATAGTTGCAATAAAGTACTATTTAATAATCATCCAACCTCTATTGCGTATTTATGTTGATACATATAAACATTTTCGACTGCAGAAAATACAATCCCACAAATTGTTAAAAAAAATAGTGATATTTCCAAAAAGTGAAAAATTAATCACCGACAACATATCTGTATATTTAAAAGTAAAAAAAATAGTTGACTCAACTAACTAATTATGCAGTTAATCCCGTAGTGAATTAACTTTAAAAAAACGATACAAACATGTTTGCTTAATGATAGAAATATACGCGAACAGTAAAGAATATAAATTAGTTAATCTACGATCCCGCAGTATATTTTACTAAGTTTTTTTGTATATATTCTCTTACGGTCTGCTATCTGGCAAAGTATATAGGACGTGCGGGAATTCCTCCAGCTTCAAAAGCATTTCAGTATTTCAGACGTTGTTGGATATAGAAGGATGGAAAGGAAGTGTGCAATAAAAACAGGTCCGTTTCATTTGCGAAAATGGCACTTATTGTTTCTGGATGAAATATGGGGACAACGACTCACATTCCCGGTAAATATATGCAAGGGAATGTAATTTGCAGTGCTAAATAGAATTTAGCAATGAAATTGCTGGTTGAAATAATTACTTAAAGTAGAAAAAACAACGTGCTAGTTATTACAAAGCGCTTAATTTTTGTTGAGATTTTTTTTTTAAGTTAAAAAGAAATGAATATCGTCAATTATTATATTAATCATTTTTTTACTATTAAATTCGATTCATTTTAATTTGTAAAATAATAAAATTTATGCATTGAAATATTTTTTTCTAAAAATTATCTTGGTTCATCAATCTTAGGCGTTTTTAATTCTTTGTAACAAATTGCTTGTGATACGAGTATGTTTGTTGAACTTGATTTTTAGTAATGTTGTTACAAGCTCAACTGTTGGAAGAAAGATTCCAGAAATACAAACCAATAGAAGAATAATGTCACACAATGGACATCCTCTGCTATAAAAAAATGAATAATAAATGTATTTAAAAATTATCGATTGAGAGAATTTAAAATATTCGTTCAATCAATCAATCATCTGA
Source organism: Leptodirus hochenwartii (assembly GCA_947310635.1). Classification (NCBI taxonomy): domain Eukaryota; kingdom Metazoa; phylum Arthropoda; class Insecta; order Coleoptera; family Leiodidae; genus Leptodirus; species Leptodirus hochenwartii. The sequence continues at coordinate 37,815,193 of OX371179.1, read as the reverse complement.
GTATCTTTTTACTATAGGCACAAAATCATCGAAATTACAAAACATCCTCTATCCACTCACCCAACATTCCAACGGGAAACTGTTGCGGAGCCTGTTGTGGATTTTCGATGACACTTTGGGTCACGACCCACACGTAATTCTCTCCGGTAAGGTGGAAATCGCGGGCTGCCGCGAGGATCTCTACTGCCTCCTCTCTTGTACAATACAATAGCATAACACGTGCTTCCGAACCGACAAGTGCACTCAAATCACCGTTCTTCGCTACCAGAACCGCGTTGAGGATGGTAAACTTAAACCGGTCCTGGAACGAAAGAGCGTTATGAACAATGAATCCTGTTCGAACATGCAACTAAAACATCTTATGAAATAGAATTGATAAACTAGGTTATATTCTGTCCGTAATCATTTACTAAGGACGATGATTTTTACGTTTTAGTCGATTATTTGGTTTTTTGCTTTTTCCGTTAGCTCTTTATTTTTTTAAAACGAAAATCTGAATACATCACATAATTTATTTTGAGCATTCATGACCAAATTTATTACAGCTGTTCAATAATTTACTAAATTCCTAAAGAGAAGGTATTAATTCACCATAAAAATCCTATGGATATTTTTCTACACTTTCCGCTAAGACAATAAACATTGAAGCATATGAAGTAACAAAACTAGCGAATAGATTTTTGAAAAATAGTAATACGTAAAAAATCAAGTAGAAAATGAAAGCACAGCAGCAAGAAATAAAATGCACACCATTGTTTTATTGCGTTGTTGGTGTCACAATAAAAACATATGTTTAGGTATATTAAATCTTACAGCATTTTATTACATCTGGACTTAAGAAAGGCTAAAAGTAGTGTAGATATATTTGTGTGTACTTTTCCTGTCGTAAAACAAAAATATTAATTTTACTGTTCAAAAACCCATTAGCAGTACAATGTTAGAACATACAAGATATATACCGATTTTATAGTGACACTGTATCATATAAAAGAGAATGCAAAGTTCGCGGTATATTTATGCAATACACTTTAAATGGAAGATTTTTATTGTTACAATGTAGCGATGTGTAGTTTACTCGCGAACCGTTCACTCTGAACGGTTCAATCAAATGACCGGCGTACTGTGACGATGTTTTGCAACGACCTATAGGTCACTGTGACCTAGTTCGTGAACTATGAACTACATGGTGCACGATGTACGTATTGATGTACTTGTACTAGGTCGTGTACTAAACCGTTCATGAATCACAATGATGCAGTATAGTATACATTACATATACAGTACTAACATTTATTTAGTGATAGTGTGTTGGTGAACGGAACGAAATAGAAAACTCGATGCGATATTGCAACAGCAGCATTGCCGAGATGATTCACAATTTATATGTTGGTATCAGATTTCATTTGGAATAATATAATTAATATATTCGCAATATTAAATATGTTCTTAAATATGTCATGCCTTAGCAAGTTTTTGCAGTAATGCAAAAATGAACATCTAAATCTTATAGTTCTTCTATTTCATACTGAGTGCAATGCAATCACTTAATATCAAATCAAAGCTTTGAAGTGAAGTTTGAACAGAGAAGATTCGGAATAGAAAATATAAATTATAGCGCCAAAGAAAACGATTCTATCTAGTTCATTTTATTATAGTTTGCACATTTAATTTTCAAGTGGTAGTAAAGTAGTAAACATTTTCATCAGTAACTACCAATAAGTATTTTAGAACTTCATATAAAAAATCGTGAGTACGTTGAGAAGATTATACTTCTTTGTATATGTATTTTGTAATATTTCAAAATAAGTATTGTAATATTTCAATTTATTTATTTTTTACCATTTAATATTTTTATATTAAGAAGAAGAGATTATTTTCAGTATGTGCATGTATTTGGTCATATAGGTCGTGAACTAGTTCATTTAAAAAAGATGTTAGTAGTTCACGACCTATAGTTCGTGAACGGTACATTGAAATGAACTACGAACTACGAACTAGGTCCTCAAAGTGACCTACAGTTTGCCATCGCTATTCCAATGAGACTTGTATATACATTTCTTCCATTATCATCTGACTTTATCTAATACTGTGGATTTGAAGAAGATTTTAAAAATATAATCGTTGAAATCCATATAAATTGAATTAAAGGCATTTTTAAATACATACATTTTCCAGGCCTGTATAAATTAGGAAATGAATGTTAATAAATAATTGATAAAAATTTAAAAAACTGTTAATCGATGTTTAGTTTTGAAATATATAACTATAGTATACACTATAACAATATATCTATACCAACTCAATTGTAAATACTATATTTTCTGCTATATGTTTATAAGCGTAATCTCGAAAAGTGGCATTTAACCTTTTATTCCGAACTCGTCCTTTTGGTCCTGTAAGATGGATGACAGGACACAATCGCAATTTTAATAGTTGATATATCTATGAGACAGATCTATTTTTATCCTTGCTTATATCGAGTATTTGTAATATACGTGTTCTGGAAGTTGTATTCGAATTTCTAAAAGTTTGGTTATTTTGCGTATTTGCACAATTACGAATTTTATAATTGGCAAAAAAATATATAGTCGTTAAAAATATATAAAATATTGGAAAAATTGTAAACATCATAAAAATTTCAACAAACTTTCTAAAAACAGAGAACTTTGTCGTTTGAGATTTAGTAAAGTTCGATTTTTTTTATTATTTATGTATATAATACTCATGACGATGTAATTACTTACATTCGTGAAAAATCGTCCATACCTTTTATTTAAAAAAAAGAATTGCGCTGGTTTTAATCAATCTTTATTAATACCCCAACAAAAATTTCACTTAAATTTTCATTAGACAAAAAAATCGAATTATCAAAACTTTTGGCAAATAAACTTGTAGATTCGATTCGTCCTTTCTCATTACAATATAGCAGCATCATATATACAATTATCTACCAAATATTTTCCATTCGCAGTATCAAACTCAAGTTGTCCAACACGACAGGTAGGGTAGCGAATGAACAGATGAATAAATTAAACGAATCCTTCTGGACGAAACAAAGCATCGCTGGGAAACAGGGAGATGAGGGAAACAAAGGCAAGTGTACGTCGTTGAGTCGGTACTATGTGGTTTCGTTGACCGACCAAGTCTCTGTTATACAAGACATCATTTTCACTTGTTCCACAAGTACAAATGTATTACCAACAAACGCTTCTTCACCATGGAAAACTTTTAAAATATAGATACATACACCGTTTTATTGAAAGTCGCGTAGGAAAGTGACAGAACTTCCCGCATCATAAATCAAGACCTGTATAATGGCTTGACCAATACAGTACAGATCAGTGCTATTCAAAACAGTATGGCGTCAGTCGTACGGCACATTGAATAGCGCTGTGGGTACGCTTGTGTATTGTCAATAGAAAAACTATACTGTGGCTGAGTACCTTGTGTATATAAGTGATGTATATAAGTGATAATGTAGATTGGGACATAATGTTTAGAATTAAAAAAAAAACGGGTATAGATTATAAGGATAGGAGAATAATTTTTAATTTATATAAACACCAAACTGCCTTAGTTAGAATTGAGGAGGAAGAAGAGGTAGCAAAAATAGGGAAGGGAGTTCGGCAGGGATGTACACTCTCACCGTTATTATTTAATCTATATATAGAAGATGCAATAAACAAAGTAAAAGAAGAGTATAGTGTAGGTGTGAATGTACAGGGAGAGAAAATATATATGTTGAGATTCGCCGACGATATAGCTATATTGGAAGAAAGCGAAAAGAATTTAGAAAGGGTATTGAATGGTATGCAGGCAGTATTGACTAGGGATTTTAACATGAAAATAAATATAGGTAAAACTAAAGTGATGAGGTGTGACAAAAAGGAATGCAGTAGAAAAATGAGGATCTCAATAGGAGATAATAGAATCGAAGAAGTGTCAGATTTTTGTTATTTAGGCAGTAGAATCACAAAAGATAATCGAAGCAAGGTAGATATAAAGTGTAGGATAGCACAGGGTAGGAAGGCATTCGTAGAAAAAGAACAGATTTTAAGATCAAATATTGACTTGGGTATTAGAAAAAGATTACTGAAGGTATATGTTTGGAGTGTAGCACTGTACGGGTGTGAGGCGTAGACTATAGGAAAGGAAGAAAAGCGTAGATTACAAGCATTCGAAATGTGGTGTTATAGGAGGATGATGAGGATTGGTTGGGAAGATAAAGTAACAAATGAAGCTGTACTAGAGTTAGTAGGGGAGAAGAGAAGTATCTGGAGAGTGTTACAGCGTAGGAGAGACAGATTAGTAGGGCATATTCTTAGGCATGGGGGGGATTATGCAATTGATCATAGAAGGTGGAGTGGAGGGAAAGAGAGGGGTAGGTAGGCCCAGATTGGAGTATGTGAGTCAGATAGTTGAAGACGTTGAGATGAATAGCTATAGGGAGATGAAGGGATTAGCTCAGGATAGATCGGCATGGCGTGCTGTTTCCAACCAATCTTTAGGATTGCGGACTCTATAACTAACTAATATAAGTGCAGCCCTTATGCACAGTAGTGGACGATACTGGTCCGCCACTTAAAAAAAAACGATGTATACATATAATTAAATTTTAATTAGTAGCCGATATATACTTGTAAATCGTGAGATATCAGTTATTTCATCTCATTGCTCAGGGCATTAAATAACATAGCTTCAACTTCAGAATTCCATATGGCGAGGGTCTTCCTAAAACTCCTTGGAACTATCAATTCATGCCAGCAGCATGGCAAGTTTGCACGTATATCAGTCAGTATGTGCATGCCACTACTCTATCTTGGATTGTGGTTAAATTGTAGCAAACAAATGTGTGTATTACTATACAGTAACTACGTATTTGTTACTCGTAGTAACACTCATTGTTCGTATTCGTCTTGCTTCTGTTCTTACTTTTTGTCATCCTACTTCCAAACCCATTTGCTTGTTATATGTTGTACGTTGAGTTTTTTTTTACTGTAAATCAGGATCTAGCATATGCGGAGTCATGGTGTAGAAGAATACACGTGCTGATGAAAAGTATTTTTTTTATAAAATAATATTTTAACGATATCGAAATAATTTTGGCATGTATTAGATTGATTGTTGGCAAAACAAATTCGAGTAAATATATATTGCATTTAAAAAATTAGAATTTTCGAGTTAATAATTAATAATGTATAAGGATTCTCCGAAACGATAATAAATATTCTTAAAAAACAAAATCACAAAAATAAAAATTTAATACGAATCCGCACTTTTAAATCAGAACCGTACTCACAAAAGATCGACATACAAATATCTATTCCAGTTTTCAGTTTCAACATTTATCTAGATCTCAGAGGCAGTTGGAATACCTCCCTCACGCGAGATCAAGTACTTCTGTTTGGGGTATAGCATGAGGACGATCAACAGAGTTTCCCGTACGGAATGTACAAACTTATAATAAGTCTACGTGCGACCAGAGCCAAAGGAATGGAAAAGTACGAGTTATGAGCGTCTTGTATGTGGTGGCTTGTTAGGCCTGTGTGTGGAGTGTCAAATGTCTGTTTCTTTCTCCGGTGTTTTGTCTGTTTTTAATAGTGTGGTCTTGGCGTGCATCTGTGTTCTTAGCGAGTTATGAGATCGGGTCTATTACCTATTTATAGGTCATTACACTGTAAGGTCCGTGAATATATTTGCAGAGCCATAAGAGTTGCTTGCACTTCGGAATTAGGGAAAGATTATTGATGTGCATTGCAATAATGCACGGTGGTGAGGCGTGGACAATTGCAAAAGGAAAAAGAAAAAGGTAATATAGAACCATTTGAAATGTGGTACTATAGAAAGATAATGAGGATTGGGTGGGTAGATAAAATGAAATATTAAGACACCATGTAATTAAATGGGAAAAAGAGAAACATTTTGTAAGCGTTGTAGTGTATGAGAGAAAACGGTGTATTCTTAGACATGGGGGTGTTTATTATTCAATAAGGTATAGAAGGAAAAGGAAAGTGTAAATAGACTCATATAATTAAATAATGCATTAATTAGAAACATTGTCGAATTCATCGCACAAAATCACACATTAATTGGGCTAAATGTATTAAGCTTGTAATTTCTACATTCTGAACTAGATCTAAATAAATCGTACAAACAGAACATTTTACATGACGATAGAACAAAGGCATTAAATTATAAGAACGAAACGAATTAGCTAGTGGCGTTTTTTAATCCTCCTCGATTGATTAAGTTAATGTTGCTAAAAATAAGAAGAATTAAAACTAATATCTGTGTTTATACACCACAATAATAAATATCGTGTCGTAAAATGATTATTACACCCTTCTACCATCAACATATAAAATCATCTTCATTTCATATTTACAATAGCTTTTATTTGGACATAGTTTGGAATATAAAAGAACAGAGGAAGATATAGATGAATAAAAAGATGAATAAAAAAATTAAGAATTTAGCTTAGAACAGATTAATATTGCAGAAGATTAAGCCGCATTAGGCTCCTCTCAAGATAACCTTTATTTTGCACCTTAAAACCTGTAAAATTGAAATTGTAGATTGTTAGTTAAAGAGTCCGCAATCCTAAAGATTGGTTGGAAACAGCACGCCATGCCGATCTATCCTGAGCTAATCCCTTCATCTCCCTATAGCTATTCATCTCAACGTCTTCAACTATCTGACTCACATACTCCAATCTAGGCTTACCTACCCCTCTCTTTCCCTCCACTCTACCTTCTATGATCAATTGCATAATCCCCCCATGCCTAAGAATATGCCCTACTAATCTGTCTCTCCTACGCTGTAACACTCTCCAGATACTTCTCTTCTCCCCTACTAACTCTAGTACAGCTTCATTTGTTACTTTATCTTCCCAACCAATCCTCATCATCCTCCTATAACACCACATTTCGAATGCTTGTAATCTTCGCTTCTCTTCCTTTCCTATAGTCCACGCCTCACACCCGTACAGTGCTACACTCCAAACATATACCTTCAGTCATCTTTTTCTAATACCCAAGTCAATATTTGATCTTAAAATCTGTTCTTTTTCTACGAATGCCTTCCTACCCTGTGCTATCCTACACTTTATATCTACCTTGCTTCGATTATCTTTTGTGATTCTACTGCCTAAATAACAAAAATCTGACACTTCTTCGATTCTAATATCTCCTATTGTGATCCTCATTTTTCTACTGTATTCCTTTTTGTCACACCTCATCACTTTAGTTTTACCTATATTTATTTTCATGTTCAAATCCCTAGTCAATACTGCCTGCATACCATTCAATACCCTTTCTTTTTAGATTGATATTCGAGATATTCTCATATCCTTTAACGGTTGATAGCTTAAACAAGGAATGAAGCGTTGTGCTTTTTATTTCCAGTTTCCAGCCAATTCCAAGATAAAAGGAACCAAATGAGCAAATTCATGAGCTTTGCAATTCTGTCCAAACATTAGTTTAGTTTAGCAGAGGACATTTGATATGAGAGCACAACAGTGCAAAGTAACTACAGCATATCTCTTCCTATAGTCTATTCCGTAAAGAAGCGGAAGACATAAGATGGAAGTGATTCAATGGCTGGTCTTTAACTGCGCACAAATTTTATTACCGGATTAAAAGATTCTCTATTTGCGCCAACAACAAAACTCCGACCGAAAATAGATACATCAACTGCGCACACAGGTACTAAGTGTATATAGTACCCGAAACGCCTGACCTGACCTGACCTGACCTGTATTACTGTATACTGACTTACCGTGTTTTAACAAATGTATTGAAATATATGTGAAATTGGTGAACTACAATGCAAATCTATTTTTATTTTACCCATTATTAAGAATGACACAATGAAAAATACACTCTCTTTTCGTTCCACATTATTAGTTCCACATTATTAAAAACAAAACGGTAGGTACTGATAGAGGTATAGATAAACCCCTGATAACCAGAAGTAGCGAGCCGTCCGTATACCTGCCTATACGTGTGCGCAAACGAATAGTAGGATTAAGGGTGCCGCGCTGGGTCGTAGTTTATAAAATGGGATTAGTGCGCAAATAGAAAACTGCCGATTAACTAACTAAGAAGGAATCATTGCATTGTTAATATTTAAAAATATTATAACCTTGAATTGTAGTATTCTCTCGAGTGTAGAAAATCAAATCGGATAATAATTGAGTCCAGTAAAGAATATCATTAGAATAGATTTATCAAAATATTTAAAAAAAATCTGTTATAATCAGGAGTATCGAATACGTTCAGAATTTTTAAGACATCAATGATAATGTGAGGTAAAAACTGTACTTCACAGACATGTCACTGAATCTGCTGATTAACATTTACTTGCGTTCTTATTGCGAACAAACTATACGCACGAAGCTAAACTAGACTTCTAAGCATCTAGGCATGTCGGTATGGATTAGACTATAGTACCGGCGACGTCGACTAATGGGATTTAGACTAAGAACTTTAACCTAAATTTAACAGCCAGAGTCTAGTGAACAAACGAACCGGGAGTTCGGACACAAACCAGTGATTTATACCAACCGAACATACGAATACGATGGCTATACAAACCAGGCGAATATTATAATGGATCGTAATACTATTTGTTCCAATATACATACTGGACTGGCCTAGGAGCGAAGACGACAAAGAAAAATTGTCTTGGAAAGTAAGGAAGAAGACAAGTGGAAGGCGGAGAAATGCAGTGAAAACTACTATTACACTGGAAAGATTAACATAAAGAACAAAATTTTATATCTGAAATAATAAGTTTATATATATATATGATATATCTCAAATATCTGCAAAAATATTGTAGCCAAAATTATTTAACTCACTGCTTATACTCAAACATGAACGCCCGTCTACCAAAACTAAATAAAAAAATTTCTATTTTAACATAACATCTAAGAATTATGATATAAAATTCATATAAACCATATTTCAAAAACATTCGATTCATCGTATAATATTATTATGTTTGCCGCAACATCTAACATGTTTAAGAAGAACACATATACATATATATATATATATATATATATATATATATATTCGTAGTAGAAGGGACATAGGACAAGATTTATATGAGGTCATTTATAAATTCGTATATTACGCCGACTCGCGCGTTCATTCACGAATATAATCTCCAGATATGGTAGTGATAAATATTTCTCGATGGGGGAAATTTTGCGCTCAGTGATATACCGGAAGATATTAGTTATATAAGAATGGGTCGGTAATATGGTCAAAGGAAAAGTTATATTTGATATATATTTAGGTTAGAGATTGACATAAGACGACCTTCGCTATAAATTTTCTATAATATAAAAATTAGTATAGCTACCAACGTTTCGAAATTACAAGAAATGATAAAATAAAATATAGACGAACAAAAAATAATATTTTGATGTGTCTTAGCACAGAGTTTGAAATCAAATTTTACCAATAAAAGAAAAAATCTGTTGGTTAAAACTAAATTAAAAGCCGGATAAATTATTCATGACGCTAATTATTGTAATTAAGAAATACATACATGAAGGTCTTTTAAAAATTGTAAAATATCAAATTTATAAATGGACCACTGATTGAACAATGTTTTAATATAAAATTATTTTACGAAATTATAATGGATGGGTAGAGCATTGAATGATCTAAAGCTTTTTAATGCATATCATTGTACATGCTTTTATAAAATATTTTTAAATAGGTTGTAAATTTTGCCGTTATATTACATTGACAAATATTCCATTATGACAAAGTAAAACATTGTACTTTTATTTCTCTAGCCTGAAATATTTTTGTTAATCATATTTGACATGTGATTGCTAATTATAAGCAAAAATTACAAATAAATATAGTTAGACATTTTAATTTTTGGTATCATAATCAAAGGCTTGTAGTGTTTTTCTTCAAAATTTTTAGTATAATTTTTAACATTATTCTTCTGCGCTTCTTCAGTTTTGGTTCCCGCTTCTATGACTAATTTAATGTAAAATAACATCGCAGGCAACCAGAATGTAATGGTAGTTAAAGCTTAGTCCTAAGTGCTTCGTTTGAATAAATAATTATTATCTTTTGCCCATATAAAATTATCCTTGGTAATTAATAATAGCACTAAAAAATATGGCTATTTGATTAGAAAACATGGTAGATAGCATGAAATGTATGAAGAGAGAGTAATTACATTTTGTGATTTTGTTTGCCTTTATTAAAAATATTTAAAAATCGCTTAAAATCGCTAAAAAAAGAAATTTAAGTGTAAACATTTCTTGCTTGTATACTTATCTAGATAATTGACATAAATGTATTATTATTTTTATGTTGTGCTGAAGAAATTTAGCCTAAAAAGAGCTCATTAAACGCATTAATATTTAATACCCTAGTGAGTTTGGAGTTCGGCAGGGATGTACACTCTCACCGTTATTATTTAATCTATATATAGAAGATGCAATAAACAAAGTAAAAGAAGAGTATAGTGTAGGTGTGAATGTACAGGGAGAGAAAATATATATGCTGAGATTCGCCGACGATATAGCTATATTGGAAGAAAGCGAAAAGAATTTAGAAAGGGTATTGAATGGTATGCAGGCAGTATTGACTAGGGATTTTAACATGAAAATAAATATAGGTAAAACTAAAGTGATGAGGTGTGACAAAAAGGAATGCAGTAGGAAAATGAGGATCACAATAGGAGATAATAGAATCGAAGAAGTGTCAGATTTTTGTTATTTAGGCAGTAGAATCACAAAAGATAATCGAAGCAAGGTAGATATAAAGTGTAGGATAGCACAGGGTAGGAAGGCATTCGTAGAAAAAGAACAGATTTTAAGATCAAATATTGACTTGGGTATTAGAAAAAGATTACTGAAGGTATATGTTTGGAGTGTAGCACTGTACGGGTGTGAGGCGTGGACTATAGGAAAGGAAGAGAAGCGTAGGTTAGAAGCACTTGAAATGTGGTGTTATAGGAGGATGATGAGGATTGGTTGGGAAGATAAAGTAACAAATGAAGCTGTACTAGAGTTAGTAGGGGAGAAGAGAAGTATTTGGAGTGTTACAGCGTAGGAGAGACAGATTAGTAGGGCATATCCTTAGGCATGGGGGGATTATGCAATTGATCATAGAAGGTAGAGTGGAGGGAAAGAGAGGGGTAGGTAGGCCTAGATTGGAGTATGTGAGTCAGATAGTTGAAGACGTTGAGATGAATAGCTATAGGGAGATGAAGGGATTAGCTCAGGATAGATCGGCATGGCGTGCTGTTTCCAACCAATCTTTAGGATTGCGGACTCTTTAACTAACTAAGTGAGTTATTTTTTCTGTTCCAGCAATAAAAGGCAGGTCAAATTAAGTATATAAATATATAAGTGTATAAAAATATAAATTGTCGCGTATACAACAGCCCTGAACTGAAAATTGTCTTCATCCTTAGATATAAACTCGGTTTTAACTCTCCATGTAGTCTAATTAAAATAAACTGGTAGCGCAACTGGAATTTATGCACCGTGTTGAAAGAGTTAGCCGACTAGAACTAAATCAATTAGAAAAGTTACTACCACCACCAATTATTCTAGATTTGAAACGCTGGAGAAGAAGATGCGAATATACACCTGAATGAATAACGCAAGAATTCAAGATAGATATATTGCATGATGCTGTTCCCGTTATTGTAAAACTCATTCAACATTAAATTCAAACATTGTTAAAATTATAATTTTGCGAAAATGAAAGTTAATTGTACATAGTATAAATTTTAAACGGGCAGGTGCAGTGGAAGATGGAATAATTAGAAATTAATGAAATAGTCCTTGATGGATCGCAGTAAAATTACGAAATAGATATATAATAATGTATATAAGAATGTACAAAAGATACAATTAGATTGCGGATAGTTTCAAGTATTTTTTTTGCATAGGAAGTACTTAAAAAATGTTAGCAAAGAATATTAGAAATGGGAGCATAAATATAAAAAATTATATGAGAGATGATGATGAAAATATAAGTAAATGAGTTCGTGAAATATTGATAGAATTCTAGCAGGAAGAAGAAGAAATTGTATACACCAAAATTAGGTCTAATTTGGGAGAGTAATGCGAGTGGACCCGAAGGAGGAAGGCAATAATAAGAGGAAATGAGAGAGAGAGAAGGAAGGAACCACTAAATTCCTAATCACTAAAGTGTTAAGCAAGTTTTACTCCTTAGAGTGTCCGAGGTGTTTAAATATGTAGGAACGTTGTAAAATTATATCAAATGAATAAAAGGTTCATTTTTTTTTACTAAGACTCAGATTTTTTGAGAATCAACAGTTTAATAGATAAATTTAAACAATTATATATTTTTTCAGTGTGTGTATATAAAAAATTAAGACACGTCACTAATTACTTTTTTAGAAACTTTTATATAACGTAAATTTACTTGTAAATTCTAAATTTAATCGTACTTAAGAAGCAATTTTAATTACGGTTTTTATGGCTTGAGATATTAAAAATAGCGAGGCTTTTCAAACTTTTGCGCACGTTGATACAAAATGACATGAATTTCATTAAGGTAAGCGTTAACGCCGCTGAATAACTATTTTGCACATAGAGTTATAAATATCATAAAGTGCGGAAAAGTTTTCTTGCATTTGCATGCATTTTCATGGTGCATCAAAGTTGGTAATTGCATCCAAAAACACTTTGGACTTCGATGCATACAAATATTAAACGAAATATATCATTAGCGTCTTTGTAATATTTCTGCACATATGTTTTTGTGAATATTTTTAGAGTCGTTTAATTTTTCATCAAAATCGATTAAAATGTGTATTAAAAATTGTAAATATTTCGAGGCAGCAAACAAATTAAAACATACGCATTTATTATTGTTAGCCATTAAATACAATAATGTTAAATTTGGCAAAGATTAATTATAAAATTATGGAAGGCATCCAAATTTATAAAAAGCAACAAATCAAGATGAGGCTAGTTTTGTTAATAAAATTTGGATGATAGTAAATCTACATTTTATTAAATTATACAAAGTGGCTAAAAAATAAAAATAATATAATTCAAAAAATGTGCTACTCAAGGCTCGGCTTCGACAGTACCTTAAATTTATAAACAAGTTCTAAAAGCTATAAAAAAGGCATTAGTAAATGGTATGCACAAGTTTAGAACACTATACGACCAGAATAATATTATCGCTATGTAGGCTTTTAGCCGCCAAACTGCGGGACTGAGAATCTGTCTTATAACATGTTAAAGCGACGAAAAATAAGCAAGACTCTTATTTTTCGTGAAAACTTCTTGCGGAAATTAAAACTAAAACGTTCCTAAACGCTTTTGTCCCAAAACGAATGCACAGTTTATATTTATGATAGCAATTATATTATGATATAAAAGTTTACGTCAAAAATGTTATATTAAATTGAAATTTAGCGCAAAATTAATAATTCCATTTCGAGCCATAACTTTGTAATACGTTTTTGAACTTCTTTATTCATATTAATATTTCAAATAAAAAATCTTAAGTTACTTAAGACAATATTGTCTTAAGCCGGGGTTCGAATAGGTTTTCTACGTATAGATATACAATTAACATGAATATTACGAAAATTGGAAAATCATCGAGGACATGAAAATATCACCGGTTGAGTACAGATTACTCGTCTAAGTGAAAAGTTGCAATTTACATCGAGATCACGAAATATTGTTTATTTTAGAACATTTGAACATTCCAATTGAACAAGATTTCCACGAAAACTCCTTTCATATGTTGTACAAATAATAATTTAGATATATATGTAGGGTGTCCCAGTTTAATAAGAAATATTTCAAAAAAAATCTTTTCGGAACTAATAATTAAAATGTAAAACCGATTGTTTTTACAATTCTTAATTAGCAGATATAGATTATAAACTACTATACCGTGTGGTTCTTGTAACAACATCAATATGAATTTATTTATCTTATAGTATATTACGAAATATTCGCGAAGAATTTAATTTGTATGTACAGATATTTAGATATATGTTTTAAAAATGATTATAAAACGCATTTGTTTGAGTAAATTTAAATTTTGCTTAACAAAAATGACATTTTTGTTAAGAAAACACACTGCAGATAGTTTTTATTATAATTATAGTTATAATTATAGTTCATTATATTAGGATGTATGTACGTGCGAATTGAGAGCTGTAATAATATTATTTGATAATACAATATTGCATTTTAGCTGCAATCAGATATTTAGGCGAAGACACAATAATCAAAAAATAATAAATGTGTGAGACTTTCGCGCGGTAGAAGTGAAACTTCTTAGCTCCTAGGAAAAGTTGATTTTATGCATTGCTTTTTTTCCATTTGTTAACGAATTTTTTTTTTCATATATTTATATATATTTTTTCCACACAATTTCCATTGTGTGAAAAGTGAAATGGAGAAAAAGACAAGTACAGACAGAGTGCGAGCCTTTACAGAACGGAAGAAAGCGAATAAACCGCCAAGAAAAGTGCCAACAAGTACCTTGGAAAGAAGTAGAGAGTATCGAGCCAGGCAAAGGGCGTTAAAAAAACACGGTGGACAACATAACCTTCCAACGACCTCAAATACAATGGATAAATAGATACCGTCGTTAAGTGAGGACACAGTGAGTGGTATAGAGAATTTGAATGCCATTGATTCAGGCACGTGAAGATACACGCGGTGTGAGAGATAAACGGTGTGAATCTGATACAGCTGAGCGAGCCATCGACACATAGAAATGCACTCAGTAGTGCATCATACACAAAATTTACATTCTTTCAACCTGCTCATAGCGAATTTAATAAACAAATTCTTAGCTAAAAGATTAAGTTGTGTTTGTGTAATATATAATAAAATACGCAAGCGTCTACTGGTTGTCTTATGCTACGTATATAAACAGAACACGCGGCGCATGCGCGTAGCGTGTGTTTCAATTTTCAAGCCCATTTGCCCTATCGCACCTATAGAAGTTTCACTTCAATAAACTCAATTACAAGAAATATTTATTTATTATTACAATTTATCTCTCAAATTAATTTAAGGGCATATTATAAATATATTACTATACATTTTCAGAAAGGCAAGAGAAAATGTATATATCAAAATATTCATATTATAATATTTAACAATTACTGTATCTTTTTGAGATTTATTGTTATTAGAATGCTATTATTATGGTTTATAATTCTATATAAATATGATGATATAATTAATTGATGCACCGCAAATGGAAATAACTCAAAATAATTCATGTTACATGTTATTCCATGTTACAATGTTGCGTGCTATAAAATAATAGGAATATTCCCTGCATTCCCGGCTGCTGCCGACTATAGAAGAGTGTAAAAATATTTTTAAAAAACCGTACCTTCACATAAAGGAATAAGAAAAATATTTTGTAAATATATTAAGTGCCTTTCTATAAATTTGTACCGTGTATTGGACCATCAAACACAAATTTATATTATCTTTCAACTACTTGAGAGATGCCTGAAGACTGGCACTTGACAAATTTGAACACAAACGATTTTTGGACAGAAATAAATCGAGGCAACGTTAAACAGAACAAATATGTGAAAGGAACACAAAAAGAAACTCGCAAAGACGACTGTTAGATAACGGCATAGAAGTAACGTGAGTTTATAAAGTTTTATAGAAAATGTGAGTTTCAATAAAATAATTACAATGATGATAAATTACACAATAAATGGATCTGTTAACTCAAGTTCTTATAACAGAAAGATTTGATTACGTAAATGAAACGCTAACAAAATTCTTTTTGCTTTTATGCGCATTGCTATCAGCTGAATGTTAAATGGGATACGAAAGTAATGTTGTTTCTTTCTTTGATATCTGATTTGGACAAGAAGTGCGGCTATGTATTATTGCAGTCGGGGAATTTTCCTGTGGTATTTTATGATTTACGAGCAAAATTAGAGCTAATGTTTAGGCAAATGGCATTTTAACGAGCCCTTTATCTAATGAGACCACCGCATAAATTCCATACAATAATATAGCCGAATTACGGATAAAAAAAAATTCCCCAAAAAGAAACAAAACGTTAGCAAAATGTAAGTAATATTTGTATGCAAATTGTAAACCATAATATTTTTGAAGTATTATTATTACTATCGTTGCGTGTTATTAATTACAACTGAAAATGTGAGAAAAACAATTGCAATAAAACTAATAGCATGGATCTATTTGGTCGTATAGTAGAAATATTTGTCCGAAGGATTTGCACTAATGCAATCTGCATGTTCAATTCGAATTATTCCCGCAAATCGAATTCCAGACTGTAGGAACCTGCAGCTGGCCATCAGTCTTATATTAACTAATCTTAGCGGTCGATGAATTCAACTAAATCGATATATCTTCGGGGTGGTTGTACTTAATGGCTGTCGAGAGGTATTATTGAATTAATCGCCTAAGCTATTGTGCTAAGTCTATCAGTTCATTGCAGCCTAATGTTCTGTGCATAGGTAGTAGTCGTGTTGTTCTATAAAGGGACGAATATTCCCTGTGAAGGGACGTCCAGTTTGGAACGCTGAAATCAACAAGCAATGGGACGGGTCAAATAATAACATTCAAGACGTCAGTACATGTCACTGATTATGCAATTATAACGGTCAGGTCAGGTCAGGTCAGGAATCGTAGGTGTAATTAAGCTGTTAAAATAATTGGTGTGTATTGTTATATGCAAATTGCAAATATATCCTTTTTGATTTTTTGTATATTTCATATTCGTATTTTTCTTCAGAGTTTTCTAAGAAAATGCTTTGATGAAAATTACAAGCGCGAGGATTTTTGTTTCTGATTTCCATTTTCAGCGAATTATGAATTATGAGAATATGGAAAGAAATTATTTTTCATTCCGGTGAAAGCTTAGACAGCAACAGGCGAGAGTATAAAACGCTTTTATGTACTTTTAGGAAGCGAAAATTTTCTTATTTTACTGTAATGCAGGAAATTGAAACATCTAATTAGAGGAAAATAATAATTTAAGTTTAGCACAATTTATAATATTGGTTGTTGATGTGTTGTGATATTTGAAACAAGAAACGAACAAATGTTGACTGTAATTATAAAAACTGAAGAAATGTTCATTTAGAGTTCGTGAAAAAAGTATGGGGTTGTAATAATAATAATAATAATATTCTTTATTGACCCCAAATTTCCCAAATTTTTTTATACCTTAAATAAAGAGACAATCTTTGGGCAAAGGCCAAGTTCAGTAAACAAATATTTAAAAAGTTATTATAAAATGGAAATCGAAGGTAATATTGTTCTTCCACTTAACCCTTAGAAGATATACGTAACTAAAATAAATTATGCGAATTTACAATCGACTATCAACCATCATTTTCTAAAACTCTAACTATAACTATATGCTTAATATTATTCATTGGAAATATTCAGAATATGGAATATTCTGAATATTCTTCCAGATAGAATTCTTATTTACGAAAAGGCTTCAATTTATTTGGTTTTAATTGAAGAGTTTCTTCAATACGCTGGCAACAACAATAATTATTCCGGGATACTATTTTAAAAAATGAATGCATATTTTTATTCAATTAAAAAAAGGGAACAAACAATTATATAAAATATAAAGAAGTAATAATATCAAAATGATATGATGCACAAATTTCTTTTAAATCATTAATTTAGTTGAATTATCTAATAAGCATATTATCGTCTTCATCATATTGATATCAATTTTTATTTACAAGAGAAATTCTTTGCTATATGTTGACTTTGATAAATGTTGACAAATATGTAAATTAACTTGTCAAATTTAAACATTGGCGCAAATTTAATATTGTACAATTAATCTGCTATAATGAATTCTTTTAAATCACTTAATCCAAAGCAATAAACCACTAAAAAAAAAATAACTTAAGCAAATAAAAGTAATGGGTCATATTGAACATATTATCAATATAATATAGAATATCACCCAAATACCATAACAAGCATTAAGTAGCTAGATGTACATTTCAAGCGCTATGCTTGAATGTACATTACAAATAGAAATGCACCCACTAGTGCATCATACACAAAATTTACATCCTTTCAACTTGCTCATCGCGAATTTGATAAACAATTTTTCGTTCAACTTTCTACCTTCTTCTATGTACCAATAATTTTTCTTATACTTAAGTTATTTTCATAGAAAATCACTTCCACTTTCGGTTTCCAAATGTTGACAAAAAACGAACCCATGGCCCTTTTGGGTCATACTAGAGTCCTAGATTATAATTTCGGTTTGAACTATTTAAATCCTACAGCAAGAACGGCTTGTAGAATTAATTTATCAGAAATGGTTCCGTAAATTTAAAAGTCCAAGCAAAAAAGGTTTAATTTAAAAAGACGCTCACCTGCATTGCGGTCACTCGCTCTCTAACCGCTTGTATAAAATCATCGTGTCCGGCAATCAAGCTGGTCACGACGGCAAACTGGTGCCATTTGTACCGTTCTAATATACTCAACATGGCGGCCGTCTGATGTTCCAGACTGGGCGCCAGCTGCAGCTGCAGCGACGACTGCGACGCCCGCCGCTCCAGACCCGAATTATCCGCATTCCACGCTATTACTGGAATGCCCAAATAGCCGGCCAATTGCAGAAAGTACTGGGCAGAGGCGGTACTGCGCCCGTACTGCTCGTAGTTCATAAGATATAAGATGGCGCTTACGTTGAAAGAGAGGAACTCTTTGCAGAGAGACTTCAGGATGGCTGCAAAGAAGAGAATTGGATAAATAAAAGAATTGCGGATGTACATTGTAGGCCATACATTTCATCGCAAGCCCACCATTTGGTTTACCAACATCAATTTATACGTTTCTTTTCTAAGATCAATGGTTCATTCTACAATTGACATGATATCTTTAATTTAAACCAACTGACGGTTAATCTAAACATCGCTTGATTTCAGTACTTCTATGTTAAGCTTCGTTCGAAGAACTTATTACATTTGTTAATTAGGAAACTTTCTACGTTCAAGTGGATCGTCCGTATTCTGCAATTACGCAGGTATACCCTCCTGTCTCTTCTTAACATAAAGAACTGGGATTTTTCCAGGAAATGTATTTTGCAAGATTAAATTTCACGGCAGAAGGACAGGCACGTTTTGGAAAAAAAATATAATTACATTTCGGTTAAAATTGAATTATAGGCAAACTATGTGCTGTTAAACTGCGTTTATCACGATGCATCTTAATGTACCAGGTGTCCCACGTATCTATCGATAGTTTTGTTATTCGAAATAACTTTTCTCATTTTAATTACTCTTCATTTTTAGGCACCTAAGTCATTATTTCTTCAATATATTCAAATTAATATGGCGTATTCTATTCGCGAACGTGCTAAAGTGGCGAGTTGGTTTGAATGGACCAGAAAACCTATTTTGGTTCAATAAAAATTTCGAGAAGAATTCGATCGTGACCCGTCATCAAGGGATACCATTTACAAATGGCACAATGCCCTAATGGAAACAGGCAATGTCCTCCAAAACCAATGGAAAGCGCAGCAGATAAATTCGTTCTAATGAAAGTTTGGATCGTGTTCAAGAACATTTTACTGATAATCCGCATTCATCCTTATGCCGCGCCTCCAATGCTCTTCAAATCAGCCGTACCACAATCGGGAGGATTCTTAAGGACCTCAAATGGCATCCATATAAAATTCAAGTTGTGCAAAAATTAACTGAGGAAGACAAAGCAAACCGACTGGGATTCGCACAGGATGAAATGAACAGAAATTTATGAAAATCCTGATCATTTGATGTTTTCGGATGAAGCTCATTTTCATTCTCATAAAAATTACACATATGGCAATAAAATGTAAACTATATCCGATAGATACGTGGGACACCCTGTACAATATAGCGATGTGTAGTTCACTCGCGAACCGTTCACTCTGAACGGTTCAATCAAATGACGGGCGTACTGTGACGATGTTTTGCAACGACCTATAGGTCACTATATGTACAAGTACATCAATACGGTGTACGTATTGATGTACTTGTACTAGGTCATGTACTAAACCGTTCATGAATGACAACGACTCGTAAACGATGCAGTATAGTATACATTACATATGCAGTACTACTAACATTTATTTAATGATGAAGTGTGTTGGTGAACGGAACGAAATAGGAAACTCGATTAAATATGTTCTTAAATATGTCGTGTCATAGCAAATTTTTGCAATAATGCAAAAATAAACATCTAAATCTTATAGTTCTTCTATTTCATACTGAGTGCAATGCAATCACTTAATATCAAATCAAAGCTTTGAAGTTTCAACAGAGAAGATTCGGAATAGAAAATATAAATTATAACGCCAAACAAAACGATTCTAACTAGTTCATTTTATTATAGTTTGTACATTAAATTTTCAAGTGTAAGTAAAGTAGTAATCATTTTCATCAGTAACTACCAATAAGTATTTTAGAACTTCATATAAATAATCGTGAGTATCTAGAGAAGATTATATTTCCTTATATATATGTTTTGTATAAATTATAAACATTGTTGTCTTTTCTTCCTCATTCTTAATTCAAAATAATATTGTAATATTTCAATTTATTTATTTTTTACCATTTAATATTTTTATATTGAGAAAAAAAGAGATTATTTTCAGTATGTGCATGTATTTGGTCATATAGGTCGTGAACTAGTTCATTTTTAAAAGATGTAGTAGTTCACGACCTATAGTTCGTGAACGGTAGATTGAAATGAACTACGAACTACGAAGGTCCTCAAAGTGACCTACAGTTTGCCATCGCTCGTATAATACATTTTCGATTTCACGATAAACTAAAGTTTTTTCAGTAAGTGCGTAGCGCAGTTTTTTTGTGACGGTGTCCTTATTTCAATTTTGATTTGCATTACTAAATTATGTTTAGTCAATAAACGTCTTCATGTAAATACGAAGTTTATTTTATTATATTTCACTGCTAAAGAAAGAATAGAATAAAATATGATCATTTATTAATATTTTTCAAATTTAATTTAAATGTCTTTTTATAGATTTTATAAATGGCGATTATATTACCGAATGATAAAAATAAAGAACTTTCATTTAAAAAATAATAAATTCTTATATTTTGCATTATTTCTACCACTACGTTTGTAAGTAAAAAGAAATATTATCTCTAACATGCTCTAAACGCTATTAGAAACCCACTGTATAAGTATTATATATACTTTTAAGACAATAGGAAAAAACAAGTTTTTTCCTTCGAAAATTAATTACAACATTTTTTGAAATTCTTACTCAATATGCATTTACTTCATTAGTGAAAATCCATTATTATATGTAGTAGCAAATAATACATTTTAAAATGTATGATTGAATTTTTTCAAATCAACGTCTATTCTTCGGTACGATTTAACATTCCTTGGTTGCTAAATTTGCATAATATGTAGATAATGCAATAAATTATCGGTAGCAAGTGAAGTATATACTGGGACAAGCTCGACGTGAACTACAACTAGATATAACACACCATGAGCGGTAAATCAGAGTCCGGGTCAAGAGAGCTTTTGTTCTTAACGTCAATCACACGTCATTATGAAGCTGCTTTTACTGCTGAAATCTCGTCACCTATATTGTACAGGAGGCCATAATCCTGTTATTATATCGGTACTTGCATAAGAGATGATCTCCTATTAAAAATACGTGTCGAAATTTTCAAATAAATCTCTCAAAATGATTCAAACAAGTTCAACTGTAAATGAAATTTCATCAAATATTTACTTTGTAAATATGCTTGAAGCATTTCTTAAATACGCTGTATGTTATTGCAAATGCTTCAATGGCTAACCGTTTTTATTAGGTTTATGGAGTGGCACGTTCGAATTATATCCGTTAAAAGTGCGACGCCACCAGCTCTCTTCTTCATCTTTCCTCCAACACAATTCTCCTTTTTTAACATTCTCCCATTTTATGAGATAGGAAAAATTGAAATGAAATTGCGACCAAAGTGCACTTTAATATTTATTCAGAAATTCACAGGATTTTATAGAACAGATAGGTACTATAAAACTTTATATGTTTAATCATTTTAGTCAACCCTCCCTTATGAATAATAAACGTCCACGAAATGCAAATATTTAGCTAAAATTGAGCATGCTAAAAAATGATATTTAAGTATTTTCTGCTGATTGTTACCGCAATTCAAAGAAATTAATAAGTATGCTGCTTTTTTATTTAAACATCTAGGCTTTATGGCAGGAAACGTTGACTTAGTATACCAGAAAATAAAAAGCAGTATCAAGAAAATATAAATATATACAATATGAAAATAACAATAATTTGCTAACTTAAAGTTTCTGTTTATTAAATTTAAAAACTCTATTATATATGTTATTACTACCAAATGGAGATATTCAAAAATTGGCTGTTGGAAATCTTTACTTCAAAGAATTTTGATTCATAACAATTGTAATGTAAGGCATAAATTATTTATGGGATTAGAACAATATGTTAAAACAAAATAATGTCAATTAAATCAGCGGTTCTTAACCTTTTATTGCACACGGCCCCCCAAATGTCCCCAAACTATTTTCGCTGCCGGCTAGTTTTTTTCTAATATAATAACCATTAAAATTTATTTTAAAGTAGTGGTTTAAAATAGTAGATTATTGCTTACGATCATCGAATTCTTTTTGCAAAACGTAAAATAAAAAATAACTGACTTCAGTAACAAGCAAATTTGGAGGCCCCCATAGAACTTTGGGGGCCTCGAAAAAATACTACAGAGTTGGATGTATCTGAACAGTCAAATTCAAACTATTGAAAATATCGGGTGAATTGTAAAGTCTATACATTTCTGTAGTATGTCAAAATTTCGTTTTTTATAAATGGATCTTGAATAGATGTTACCCATAACTCTTTAAATTATAAATATGCTTAGACTATTGAAATATATTTATTGGGTGGAACCGTAGTTATGGAAAAGGATTACTAATAATCCATCAAATAAATATGTATTTTCAGTTCACTAAGTCATAATCTTTAGAGTTTTGCACATTCACAGCTGTATGTATTTGACTAATTTAATGTTCGCTATAAATAAGAGTCTGATTGCGGATCACGCTTCCACGCTACTTTATGACATAACATAAAGGGCGGTAGTGTCAGTGGAGGTGGAACAATATAGGATTGTAGTATATCGGCAGGATCTTCTGATTGTGACTGGGAAATATCGTTTATCATTAGCATATCTGCGTGTGCCATATTGTTGAAACTCGTATTTTGCAGCATATTATGTTCAAGTACAGTCGTGGATAACAAAGATGTATTTGAAAATACAGGAAAAGAATTTATGTTTGTCACGAATAATTATAGGCAAATAACAGGACATGTTTCCTTTACGTGTTAATTATATTGCTGTTAATGTACATTTCCTAAAACGTTTTAATTATACTGTTGTTAGTGCATTTTTATATTATATAAAGAATTATAATAGTCAGTCTTGAAATACATATTAGAACTGTCGTAGGAATAAAATATTTTTAAAAACACCTCTGAATGCCGTTGTTAATTAATTGGCATGTAAATAACATATCAGCAATTTCTTGGCTTTGTGCTTTAAGTCACAGTTATAGGCTATTTTTTTTTAAGTGGAGGGCCCACCCCTTCTACCGCGCATTACAAATTAAGACTAGTTTATGCATAAGACCAATGATATTACTATACAATTTAAAAAATTGAAAATATACTGGCCGCTTCAACACCCCGAAACCTTATGCTCGTGAAGAGATGCTCGCCACTGCATTTTTGTCATTTGAGGGTGTGGTCAAAATTACTGCAATGTTGTCATATCGACAACCAACAAATACAGATTGTATTATATTAGCATAATTGATCAAAACAAATAATAAATAACTGGAAACTTTTTACTAAATGGACTTTAATCATACATTAAATATTCTCAATCTGAATTTTGCTATGCAGTTTACAATTTGAGCACTTTGTACTCAAGTTTTTTATTCATATATGGCAACAATGGTACTGGAAGCTCAACCCTCATGCGCAGTAGAGGATGAATTAGGTCCGCCAAGATATAAAAAATGATTTATAAGTCTCTAGCAAGAGTATTATTTTCGTTTTATTACTTTATTATCAATATTTCGTTGTTTTTTTTGCGAAGAAAATTTTCTGTTATGAACAACAATCTTGTAAGAATTTAAATTTCATTTAACTGTTTTTCAAAACAAAATTCTATAGAACTTAAGCTTCCTGGACACTTTGGAAATTAATTAATAGTTTAAGAATTTCTTGTAAATTTGTACAATTTAAAATATCATGGGTTTGTGTTTTAAGTCACAGTTAAGTCTCTAGCAAGAGCATTATTTTCGTTTTATTACTTTATTATCAATATTTCTTTGTTTTTTTTTGCGAAGAAAATTTTCTGTTATGAACAACATGATATATAATATTCTTGTAAGAATTTAAAATTCATTTAACTATTTTTCAAACAAAATTCCATAGAACTTGGACACTTTAGAAGTAAATTGTATCATATTTAGTTTCAGAATTTCTTGTAAATTTGTACAATTTAAAATTCAGTTGCTTCGTAAAATTACGTTTTGTTTCATGGTTATATCCCATAATTCTTTGTCATGCCAGGTCAATTCGCGTCATATCTTAGCTGACTGTCTCATTATTTCACCTTGTGACAGTTTTCAGGGAAACAGCTTTCTATCAAGCACAGATATTTGGACGTCGATTTCGCATGCCCTTATTCGTTCTCTGTCGTTTGGTAGTACTGTTCCTTCTTAACCAATTTTTGAGCTTATATCGCATGCGCATTAACAAGGGAGAAGTTCATTCTTCCTATATTTTCATTGGCCAATCGTGCGCATCTGTATTATTTTCTTTGGTTGTATTTTAAATCTGGTAATATTAATAGTTAATTCTACAGACTCTGTTTAAAATAATTTGCACGTAATTCACAATTTCATTACGCATGTAAAATTTAAAACTAGTAATTCTCGTTGATCTATAAAAACGACCACATCTTCAACTATTATTAATATTATAATAAATTTTCAACATATAATATATTTATGCCAACCATTTTACTTGTGCTTTATTAATATTTTTTCACAGCTTACACTTTATCAATCAACCAAGACCATAATTAGTAAATAGTTGGTAATTACATCACCTTAACGAATCACTTGATTCCTCTGTTGCAATAAACGTTCAAATTGCATCTAAAACAAATTCTTTCAAAAATATTTAAAAAAAAACGGCCAATTTTATGGTACACGGGTGTACTCGTACACTCAAAGAAAATAGTAATGTTCTAATATAGGATTTCCGTAAAGTGTATGGCAATGGCAATGGGAGTTGTAGTTTGGTTTTGTTTAAAATGAAATGTAAAGACGTATTACTATAGTCTTTGAGTGTACATACTATGGAATAGAATCCGTGTATATAGCGATCGATTTCAATCCAAACTATACTAAACTAGAGCAAAGCGTAGTGCATAAGGATAATAGACCATGTTGAAAATCGGAGAATATATGAGGATCCTAATTCGTGTGCCATATAATTTGTTCATTTCTCTCTGTTATGAAGAACTTCCTATTGTGTAATAGAGGACATCAATTTTTAATTCAATTTTAATGTAGTAAATACTGAAATATATACGATCGAAAAAACTAAAAAAGATTTTATACGTTCAAGAATATTAATTCAATCAGTTACCTTTCTTAAATATTTTAGTCATTGGAAATAATAATATATTAGAATTTGATATATATAGAAAAGCTACAATTTCAGCTTGTCTATTTAAATTATTTAATAAGAATTATTTTCAAATTTATTTTTTGAAATACTTCTGTCATGTTGACTTATTTATTTAATAGTATATCAATCACGATTCGTGACAGAGGTATATTTTATTTAGTTTTTATCTTGTGCTACTGAAGATGGTGGCATAGCCTTGGAAATGCGCATCTAGCTACTGAATGCTTTAAGTTACGGTATTTGGGTGATATTCTAGACTATACGTTCAAGAACATAAAAATTTAAAAGATTTTTTTTCATCTATTAATTTATTAAAATGGACATAGTTCGTTATAGAAGGCGGTAAACTACAAGACGTTGTGTTCAATGTACAAGGCTGTATATTATTTTTATTATTAAGTTTGGTTTTCTAGAGAATTACCACAAACAAATATTTGTGTTAAAAAAGTCCTTCAAAATTTCACCCGTGTCAAAATGCTGACGTACAATAACTACAAAACTTTCTAGGAATCGTTCTTATATTGCAATTCAGATGTATTCAAAAAATCACCGCTTGCCAAAAAAAGGAATATTTCATATCCCTACGACACATTCGTCATCGAATTCATTTTTATCCCGCTCCTTGGTGCCATATTCTTAATCTGGAAACGTTGCAAGGATTTTTCTTTTCTTGTTTTGGCTCGTGGTTTAGTGGTTGGTTTCGCGATGATACTACAAGTGCTCGTATTTTATAATGTTTAAAAATGAATAGGGCGAACGAAGGAACTTACTTCATGCCTAGCTCAAAAGTAGCAAATAAAACATGGCTGGTCTTTAACTGCGCACAAATTTTATTACCGGATTAAAACACTCTCTATTTGTGCCAACAACAAAACTCCGACCGAAAATAAATACCTCAACTGCGCACACAGGTACTAAGTCGTATATAGTACCCGGAACGCCTGACCTGACCTGACCTATATTACTGTATACTGACTTAGATATATTTTTCTACCGTGTTTTAATAAATGTATTGAAATATATGTGACATTGGTGAACTACAATGCAAATCTATTTTTATTTTACCCATTATTAAGAATGACACAATGAAAAATACATTCTCTTTTTGTTCCACATTATTAATTTTTTTTATTAGAATATTCTTAATTGTTAATAGTTTGTAGCCAGCCGTCCGTATACCTGCTTATACGTGTCTGTATACCTGCAAACGAATAGTAGGGTTAAGGGTGCCGCGTTGAGTCGTAGTTTATGACATGGGATTGTGCGCAAATAGAAAACTGCCATAAAATATAACCAAGGTTCATTCGCGCTATATAACAATTTCATATGAATTATTATAAATTATCATATGACGATAAAGCAAGTAAGTAAGCGCTTTAATCTCGGTAAGTGATCCAACAATCTACCAAAACGCTGAAATTGTATAGTGTGCCCCCGCATGTCTTTGTTGGGATAACGCGTCGCGACGCTCAAACATGGCATCATACCCTTGCATGATTTATTGATAGCATGAGTATATATAAAATATTCGTGGCGCAAAGGTGTTGACAAACTTTTCACGACAAACCGCAGTGAATAAATTATATTTTCTGGACAGACATCTGCTCTAAAATTTGTTATTGTCTTCTTCGTAAGGAAATAGAAGGAAATCAACTAATAGAATCGCGCAGTTTTTCACATCTTATATTATAGTGAACAGGAAATTTTAAATGAAGTGAATGAAAGAAATATCAATCATTATCAGTGGCGGCTCGTGCCATTTAAATCTGGGGGGGGGGCGCATTTCTTAAAAAATTACATAATAGTGAGAAATCTTACCTAAAATGGATGCAAAATGATTAAATTCAATCATTTCTTGAAAGTGAATTCCACTCTTCTATCTTTCATTGATATAAACTTTTCCAAAACTTTTTCGTTAAAATTGTAAATATCTCGCACCAAATTTTTTTATTACACATCATCGCCAACGCGTTTAAACGATCATTACCCATAGCATTTCGCAAAAAAGTCTTCATTCTTTTAAGTGTTGAAAAACAACGCATTGATTCAGCAGTCGTCATCGGGGTTGTTAAAATAATTTTAAGTATTTTTATAGTTTCCGGGAAAGTTTCACTCAGATTATTTTGTAGTAATAACGAAAGAAAATTGAAATGGCTTTTACAAAGAAGCCAACCTGCATAAGAGTATATCTGCAGCGCGCAGTAAATGTCCTTAGCATGATTTTAAACAATTCTAGTTTTGGTATAAATTTATATATATAGATATTCAAAATGTATTGTACAAAATTTGTTGCCTTTTGGCGACTTCGAAAAAAGCTTATATCTTAGACGTCACAACACATTAAAAATACTATGCCATTAATATGTACAATGTCAACTATATATGTTGTTCTGTTACTTGTTGTATATTGAAACATAAAATTTTACTGGCAGCTTCGAGCAATAAAGTTAATGATGTGATAGTATGCATAAACTGTTTATTGCACTTTGTTTCATAAAATTTCACTTACATTTAAATATTATTTTATGCATTAGTTAAGTTAAAGAGTCCGCAATCCTAAAGATTGGTTGGAAACAGCACGCCATGCCGATCTATCCTGAGCTAATCCCTTCATCTCCCTATAGCTATTCATCTCAACGTCTTCAACTATCTGACTCACATACTCCAATCTAGGCCTACCTACCCCTCTCTTTCCCTCCACTCTACCTTCTATGATCAATTGCATAATCCCCCCATGCCTAAGAATATGCCCTACTAATCTGTCTCTCCTACGCTGTAACACTCTCCAAATACTTCTCTTCTCCCCTACTAACTCTAGTACAGCTTCATTTGTTACTTTATCTTCCCAACCAATCCTCATCATCCTCCTATAACACCACATTTCGAATGCTTGTAATCTACGCTTCTCTTCCTTTCCTATAGTCCACGCCAAACACCCGTACAGTGCTACACTCCAAACATATACCTTCAGTAATATTTTTCTAATACCCAAGTCAATATTTGATCTTAAAATCTGTTCTTTTTCTACGAATGCCTTCCTACCCTGTGCTATCCTACACTTTATATCTACCTTGCTTCGATTATCTTTTGTGATTCTACTGCCTAAATAACAAAAATCCGACACTTCTTCGATTCTATTATCTCCTATTGTGATCCTCATTTTTCTACTGCATTCCTTTTTGTCACACCTCATCACTTTAGTTTTACCTATATTTATTTTCATGTTAAAATCCCTAGTCAATACTGCCTGCATACCATTCAATACCCTTTCTAATTTCTTTTCGCTTTCTTCCAATATAGCTATATCGTCGGCGAATCTCAGCATATATATTTTCTCTCCCTGTACATTCACACCTACACTATACTCTTCTTTTACTTTGTTTATTGCATCTTCTATATATAGATTAAATAATAACGGTGAGAGTGTACATCCCTGCCGAACTCCCTTCCCTATTTTTGCTACCTCTTCATCCCCCTCAATTCTAACTAAGGCAGTTTGGTGTTTATATAAATTAAAAATTATTTTCCTATCCTTATAATCTATACCCGTTTCTTTTAAAATTCTAAACATTATGTCCCAATCTACATTATCAAATGCCTTTTCTAAATCTACAAAAGCTATGCAAGTTACCTTTCCTACCGTCTTTCTTTTTTCTACTACCGTTCTTAGTGCTAGAATCGCCTCTCTCGTCCCTCTGTTTTTCCTAAAACCAAACTGATCTTCTCCTAGTCTTTCCTCTACTTTATTTTCTAATCTCCTATAAATAATCTTTAACAATATCTTCGATGCATGTGATAGTAGGCTAATGGTCCTATAGTTCTCACACAAATTAGCTCCTATTTTCTTCGGCATTGTTACTATTCTACTACGCTGAAAATCCTGTGGTACTTCTCCCTTCTCATATATTTTACAAACTAACCTGTATAATCGCTCCTGCATTTTTTCCCCTGCGTGTTTTATTAATTCGGCTGGTATCATATCAATCCCCGCTGCTTTGTTATTTCGTAAATCATTTAATGCTCTATGAAACTCTGACCTAAGTATGCTAGGACCTAAGTCATCCTCATCTATCTGTTCCACACTTTCTAGCTCCTCCATGTCCTGCCTACCTTTATATAAATCTTAAAGATACTCCTTCCATCCTCTAGCTTTTTCCTTATTTTCCGTGAGTTCCTTACCCTGCTTATCACATATTATGTTACCCTTTGGTTTTACTTTATAAAAATGTGACTTAATTTTCCTGTAGCCCAAATCTACTTTACCTCTTCTCATATCCTCCTCAATATCCTCACAATTTCCTTTTATCCACTCTTCTTTCGCTAGCTTGCATTTCCTATTAATTAAGTTCCTTAGTTCCTTATATTTTTTTCTGTCCTGCTACTGTGTTTTCAATTTTTATTTTCCTTCTTGCTTCTATCATTTCAACTATTTCTTCCGTGATCCATTCCCTCCTACCTGCCCTTTTCTTTGTGCCTAATACTTCATTTGCTGCTGTAGTTAACCCATTTCTGATTTCCCTCCATTCGCAATCTATGTCGCTCCTAGATGTTCCATTAGCCATGATTTCTACTTTCTGCTTGTACTTTTCACATACATCAGCTAATTTTAACCTATCGACATCTACTCTGACCTGTTTAGACTTCTGTAATTTCTTGAATTTGACCTCTGAGTCCAGAACTACTAAATTATGGTCACTATCAATATCTGCTCCAGGGTAACTCTTACAATTCTTAATCTGGTTCCTAAACCTCTCTTTAACCAGTATGTAATCTATCTGATACCTCCCTATATCTCCTGGCATTTTCCACGTATATATCCTGCGCTTGTGATTCTGAAAAAGCGTGTTTGCTACCACTAGCTTATTCCTAATACAAAACTCTACCAATCTATCCCCTCTATCATTACGTGTTCCTATTCCATATTCTCCTACTATTGGAACTTCCTTTCCCTTACCTACTACGGCATTCCAATCTCCGATTACAATTAGATTATCCTGTCCTTTAACGTTTGCTAACCTAGATCCAATCTCCTCATAAATGGATTCTACCTCCTCATCATCGTGACTTGAAGTTGGCATATATACTTGCACTATAACTGTGTCCGTTGGCTTCGTGTCTAATCTAATAGTTATAATTCGATCACTAACTTGGCAATAACTCTTTATTCTACATCCCAACTTTCTATTCATTATAAAACCTACACCGGTATGCCCATTATCTGATGCTGTGGTTATTAATCTATATTCTCCTGACCACGTATCTACTTGATCTTTCCTCCTAACTTCACTAATCCCTACAATATCCAGTTTAAGTCTCTCCATTTCTAATTTCAAATTCTCTAACTTTCCTATCCTATTCATACTACGTATATTCCACGCTCCGACTCGTAGAATTCGCGATGAAATCGATCTCTTGCCCGCCCCAGAATCCGAGGGCTTGCCTGCTACCGAAGTAGCAGGGTGAGATTCTGAGCCATTGGCTCTACTCACCTGCATTAAATACAACATAACAACATTTTCAATTTAATGGATAGTACTTCTTCATGAACGCCTTGTCTTTTGATATGTAGAAGTTTTATCAAAAGATTTACATGACAAAGTTATTAAATTAACGAAAATTGTTTGTTGCTTAACGTATCGCATCGTAATTGTTAGATTATGGTGTAAGTTGCATAATATAAAGCTATATCGAATATTGGGAGGAATCATCCATCAGGATTACATATTACGTCATATATAAAAATCCCATCGAACCTTGGTATAGAAAATATTGATGAGATAAATCGATCTGAGAGGATACATGGGTAATGATGTGATATTTTCTTGATAGAATACTTCTTGTGCTTTCTTCCACGTTGCTGATATAAAATATTCGTGATATATATTACTAGAAGTGCACTGGTTGCACAAAAAGGATTGCATAACTTGCAATTCTTCTATTATGATCTATTTTTCTACGAACCAACTATCAATACACGTTTGGTGCCATAAAATTATATATTTAATTAACCCGTTTATAGCGAATAAAATTAAATCAATTTAAGTCCATGGGTAAATTAAAATGGGTCCCACATATGCTAAATAACTAATGGAATAATTAAAATGATCCGATACGAAGAGATTTTAATATTCGATTTGAAAAGCACGAACTTATTTATAGGTTATTTAACATGGTAATCGTAAAATAAATTATAAAATGTATTTAAATGACAAAAATAGGTACTTTAGAGCCTTTAAGTCAAAAGATGATTTACAAATAAACTCTGTTTGGACTGGAGTAAAAGGGTAAAGGAAAATTGCTAGTTATTTATATACAAGTACAAGAATATGGCTGATTTATTTTTGTGTGACTTATCAAAGACATTTACCATATTCCCCATATAATAAAAAAATGCGAACTAATTAAAATAAGAATTATATATGTATAACAATAAACTCGGGAATACTTAAAATATCACAAATTAAAAAATAAATAAACTACTTTAAATTGAAAAAATATATATTCTACGTGGAATATAATTTTTTATAAATTGTGGTTTACACAAACATTTGAAAAATTATAATGTTCACGTAAAAATCAGAAATAATTAGTGAATTTATACCTTAACTAAAGTAATCGTGCAAAATATTCACGATATAAAACAAACGCTTTTTACGAAGTGGAAATTGTTGAAAAAATCCTAAAGAAAATACGAAAGAAAGTATGAAATGGACAAAGATGTGGCATGGCGTTTTCTCATTTATTTTTAAAGACAAGTATAGTTAAGCGCAAACAAAAAGTTAATAGTAATAATTTAACAGCGATCTTAAATTCGTAACAAAATTGAAAGGTGTATGAATAGAGAAATGAAAAAGGAATTTCAATAAATATTTGAAATTTTCTTAAGTACACCAGATGCTTATTCAAGGCAATTCAAATATGACTATTGTATAAATAAAGCGTGGAAAAATTAAAAGGAGTAAAAACTATTTAATTTTTGTAAGGTATTTTGAAGCCATTAAAAATAAAGTTATGTTTAAAATATATCGCGCCTGAATATTGGCAATAATTTTTTATAGAATCATGCGGGCTATAAAAGTGTAAAGGTTCGTGAAGAATTATCGTGCCGCTATATCGTATGTGTGTATTTGGTATTACTGTGGCCATCAGGTTTTTATTGGCATATCGATTGGCCCCAAATAGCCTATATTAACCTGCATTTAAATTCGCTCATTTCGGATAAATTCGTTGGGCACAATTCCATTATGAAAATGCCGCTCAAAATATCCATAAATAATATACCAGAATAGTATAGAATATCACCCAAATACCGAACAAGCATTAAGTAGCTAGATGTACATTTCAAGGGCTATGCCCTCATCTTCAGTAGCACAAGATAAAACAAAAAAAGTCCTTGAAATTAGCGATGGCAAGCTGTAGGTCACTTTGAGGACCTAGTTCGTAGTTCGTAGTTCATTTCAATCTACTGTTCACGAACTATAGGTCGTGAACTACTACATCTTTTAAAAATGAACTAGTTCACGACCTATATGAAATACATGCACATACTGAATATAATCCCTTTTTTTCTCAATATTTAATGGTAAAAAATAAATAAATTGAAATATTACAATACTTATTTTGAATTAAGAATGAGGAAGAAAAGACAACAATGTTTATAATTTATACAAAACGTATATATAAGGAAATATAATTTCGTTCCGTTCCCCAACACACTTTATCACATAAATGTTAGTACTGCTATTGGCACTGTATATGTAATGTATACTATACTGCATTGTTTACGAGCCATTGTGATTCATAAACAGTTACATGAACAATACATATATATAAAGAAATATAACCTTCTCTAGATACTCACGATTATTTATAAATATGAAGTTCTAAAATACTTATTAGTAGTTACTGATGAAAATGTTTACTACTTTACTAACACTTGAAAATTAAATGTACAAACTATAATAAAATGAACTAGATAGAATCGTTTTGTTTGGCGTTATAATTTATATTTTCTATTCCGAATCTTCTCTGTTTAAACTTCAAAGCTTTGATTTGATATTAAGTGATTACATCATTGCACTCAGTATGAAATAGAAGAACTATAAGATTTAGATGTTTATTTTTGCATTATTGCAAAAATTTGCTATGGCTTGACATATTTAAGAACATATTTAAAAAGACTTTCGAATATATTAATTATATTATTCTAAATGAAATCTGATACCAACATATAAATATTGCATCGAGTTGCCTATTTCGTTCCGTTCACCAACACACTTTATCATTAAATAAATGTTGGTACTGTATATGTAATGTATACTATACTGCAAGTATATATATATATAGTACAAGTAAATCAATACGTACACCGTGCACCATCTAGTTGATAGTTCACGAACTAGGTCCTAGTGACCTATAGGTCGTTGCAAAACATCGTCACAGTACGCCCGTCATTTGATTGAACCGTTCAGAGTGAACGGTTCGCGAGTGAACTTCACATCGCTACTTGAAATGTACATCTAGCTACTTAATGCTTTAAGTTACGGTTTTGGGTGATATTCTATATTATAATTTAACACCGTAGTGATAATTTTTTTAATTTACAATTATACTTTTAATTTATTAATATGCTTTTGTAAACGATTTTTAGCCGAACTGAACGATATATTAAATATATAATTCACTAGACAAAAATTGTAAATACTCTCCAATTTTTTAACAAGTTTGTGTACGTTAAGGGTTGAATTGATGAATAACATTAAAGTTCATATTAACCATTGAAAGTTACGATTGAGAATGAGTGAATTAACACTTTTTTAAATATTAAAGATCCTGTTAATAATAATGTCAAGTATTTAATTTAATACTATCACATATATAAATTTTACCTGATCTAGTGAACCTATTTTAGAAATGGATTTAATTTTATAAATCCATATAAAAGTTTTTTATTTTTAAGGGCTTAATTGTTGATATTTTTATATATTATTTATTATTTTTTATTTATATCGGGTGGTACTTTCTCCATTTTTTCATTTTGCGTACGAATATTATAAAAGTAAATAATTAATCTGTTACTTTATCTGTTTTTAATTTAATTTTTTAATTTTTTTAAATTTAATTAATCTATTATTTTATGTGTTTAAGATTCCATTATTCCATTTCTAAATTTATCTACTGGACGAACATTTTCCAGTCTATCGTATGCAAATTGTATGTAGATAATAACACATATAATAATTTACACCATGTATAATTTTAAAAATTATCACGACGGTGTTAAATTAATTCGTGACAGAGGTATTTTATTTAGTATTTATCTTGTGCTACTGAAGATGGTGGCATAGCCTTCGAAATGAGCATGCAGCTTTGAGTTACGGTATTTGGGTGATATTCTATACTATTATTTAACACCGTAGTGTTCATTTTTTTAATATACCAGAACATGACTTTATACACCGGGTGTCACACATATTGATTTTTATTTTTAAACTTTTATTGGGCATTTTCTTTTTCAAATTTTTGTTTTTATTGTAATTAATCAAATTAAGCGAAATTAATGGCAAATAATGAAATTCTTGTTGTACTTGTTTATTAAATTTGTGTAACCTGACAAAATGATTATTATTTTTATAAATATAAAAAAATGTGTATGCCATAAACAACGTTTGTAAAAACATCAGATAATAACAATTTTAAATACATTTTCGCATTGTTGCAATTTAATGATAGTTATGAATTCGCAATAAAAAAAAAAATTTCATATACCATAAGTCATGTAGAATATGAGGTGTGTCAGTACGAAAAAATTTACAGTAAAAGAATTTACAATTACAATAATACAAATACCGTGACAAATTAAATTTCGCTGAAATGAGTTCAGTAAAAAGCACTTAATATGAGGCTCATGTAGAATGTACCCGAATTTTTTAAATAATATAATTAAATAAATATTGATATTATGGTTTGTGATACCCAAACACTCGGTAACTATATAAATAGGATGAATATATCATTTTATTGTACATTTGTATTATTACGGCAAAATAATACAAACGACAGTGATCATGAGTTCCGGCAAATTGTTGCAAATCGGGGTATTGTTTACTGTTGGCTGTGCTGTGGTTTTCTGCAATTGTCCTAACGGCCGAATCGGTAAGAATTTATTTAACGACTTTATTCCTGCCTAATTTGTTCATATTTAAGTCTTTTTTACGGATAAAATGAACACTGAATCGAAAAATTCATATCATTACGTCTGGAAATAGTTAGGTCGTGCTAAAAAAAAATTCTCAATTATTTAGTGTCCGATGTTAATAACAACGACAGGAATACGATTGTGAATAAGCACAATGATCTGCGTTTGCAAATAGCTCGAAATCAAGTTCAAGGACAACCAAAAGGCACTAACTTGAAGAGAATGGTAAACCTAATTATTGTTTTTTTTTTAATATTAAAAGTCTGCCTGAAATATGTATTAGCCAGTCTAATAAATCGGCTTGAATCAGAATAATACATAGCTACAGATTTGCATTAATTTTAGATAGTAAATTTTAATGCATCGAAAGAATTTTTTGTAAATATCACTACCAAAATATTTTTAATTGTACGTCGTTATATAACTACAAGTTCTTCAATTGCTTACGTTCTCATTTTTTACAAAGAGAACTTCAAATTATACAATTAACAAAGGACATGTACAATTATTTTAAACGTTTAAATAAATATAGTATAGAAAATCACCCAAATATATTATTATTGGTACTTTCGAGAAAAGTATTAACTTTTCGTAAATTTGGTTTTTTTAAATGTATATTAAGTTAATACGTATAAAGTTATTAACATTTTTGATTTTATTATAGAAATGGGATAACACACTTGCGGCTAAAGCTCAAGAAATTGCAAATACCTGCATTTATGGACATGTAAAAGTTACTGGAAGTAAGATTTGCCAAATCTGCCCTTTCGTATTTACTATCTTTTATAATTTGCATATGTCAATTTTTATAACTTGGCGGACCTAATTCATCCTCTACTGCGCATAAGGGTTGAGCTTCCAGTACCATTGTTGCCATATACGAATAAAAAAACTTCAATACAAAGTGCTCAAATTGTAAACTGCATAGCAAAATTCAGACCGAGAATATTTAATGTATATAGAATATATACGGCTTCGATTAAAGTCCACTATTTAGTAAAAAGTTTCCAGTTATTTATTATTTGTTTTGATCAATTATGCTAATATAATACTGTCTCTATTTGTTGGCTGTCGATATGACAACATTGCTGTAATTTTGACCACACCCTCAAATAACAAAAAAGCAGTGGCGAGCATCTCTTCACGAGCATAAGGTTTTGGGGTGTTGAAACGGCCAGTATATTTTCAATTTTTTTGAATTGTATAGTAATATCATTGGTCTTATGCATAAACTAGTCTTCATTTGTAATGCGCAGTAGAAGGGGCGGGCCCGCTACTTAAAAAAAATATATACCTCGTGTTAAAAATTATAAATCGTACTAATTAATTTTTTCTCTGCCACGATTTCTTTTCCGAATAATTTCCGTTTTCTCAAATAACGCCAATACGTCTTCGGTATTGTTCGCTATATATCCACTCTTTTTTTGCCTCAACATACTTCCAATTACCATACTTCCCTTGTCTCATCTACATTCGTATCTCTTTAAATCAGTGTTTACTGTAAACAGCATATTGGCAATATGTGGGTCAAAATTTGTACATCAGTTGGACGAGTCGGCAGGACAATGCAGGAGCAAACTGGAATGCGGCCATTCAGAGCTGGTTTGACGAACATAAGGTATACAAATACCCGAATGGATTTCATCTGGACACTGGTCACTACACGCAAGTAAGTGTAAATGAAATAAGGACGAGGAAAATTTGAATTTTTATAGTATTTATAATAATCACTCAATTAACTATTGATGTGGCGAAATAGCAAAAAAAATAAATACAAAAGTACTTTGTAAATAGGGATGCAAATGATCGAAAATATTGCGTTTGCAAAAGTTACGCGCAGGGGAACATTTTATAATATAATTTTGATCCACAGGTAGTTTGGGCTGATACGGACCACATTGGGTGTGGATACAGTTATTTTAAAGAAGGAAGTGATTTCAAAAAATACTATGTATGCAATTATGGACCAGCGTAAGTATTTTCAACTATATTGTATAAATAAAATCCAGTATATATTAGTATTTATTAATCAGACTTATTTTTATTTTTATTTTTTCAGAGGAAATTTCAATAACCAACCACCTTACAAGACCAATGAAGGAAATTGTCCTAATTTATGTTAAGATTTACAGTTCCGTTTATGACTGCACTATTAAAATAAATGTTTAAATCAAAATGTGTTTATTAAAATCAGAATTTCTGATAAGAAATAAAAAATACATATATTGATATATATTTTAATAGTAAAAAAAATTTAATACTATAATTAAAAAGATTTATTATCAATATATATAGTAATTATAATATTATAAAAAACGCGAATATGCATATAAACGTAAATTCCAAAAATGATTGAATATTTCAAATTGTAGTGATTAAAAAATGATTAAAAAATATGCATATTTGGAATATTAAAATTAGTAGGTAATATAAGAATACTTGCGACTGGCAAGCATGTAAATAGAAAGTGAATCTTCGTAAAAACGTTTTTTATGCACCTAAAAAATTGTGAAAAAAAGAAGTGCAATTCTTTTTGCTAAGTGTAGACAGTGTGGCAAAGATTGATTATTCAAATGGGATTCATTAGTCAAAATAATGAAAATACAACATATCTTCCTGTACATTAATTACCAATTCGAGTAGCGTAAGACTTCTACTTACTTAAAGACTTCATCTTGCAGCTTCTATATAAGATACTTTTTCTTAACACGTCTATTATAAAACTATGTTCAATCTAATTATGAATTCAAGGAAGATGCAGCAGCGTAACGATACAAGGACGAAATCATCAGAATATTTTCTATATGATAGTATACCCTACTGGGGTACACACAGCAGCATGATGCTGTGAAGGGAGTGCGACCTTCACTGTATCTACTAAATAACATTCGGGTCCGCGAGTAGAGGTCACTAATAACGTTCCTACAGCCCTTATGCCTTATATATGTAGCAGTTGTTGGTGACGTAACAATGCAGTATGCAGCGAAGGATGGACAAAACAAATATGCGGAGGCTAAGGTCCTTGCAAATGCTCCAAATGCTTTGACATGCTATAATAGTTGGTGACGTGGCTACCATTCGACCTATATTTTGTAAACGTTGCAATAATATATCAAACTGAGGAAGGCGAACAACATTGTCGAAACTTTTATTGTTTAGCCATTTGGTTACGTGGAAGAACAGTACATAATTTAATTATTATCTTTTCTACAGCTGCTTTTTTTCGGTCGCCGTTTAAAATAGTTATATTTTATTTTATATATATTTTTTTATTGTATTGAAATGTAATTATTTTAATAAAGACCATTTATTATTATTATTATTTCATTTTACAGTATATATAAAGAATATACGGTGATATATAGAATTTTTAACATTACGCAATTTACGTGATGTGTCGTCGCAAAGAGTAATGTTCAAAAGTATTGAGATGCAAATATTTCACTCGCTCCGCAGAATTTTTTGCATACTTTTATAGCATTTGTTTTTTTTAATTTTTAGCATAAAAATTGATGTATAAATTCCCCCGGCATTTTTGTACGCTGTATACAAATCACTGTACGATGAAAAAATAATAATCCTGGTACGATTGTAAAAAGTACATGTAAAATAATTTCGGTATTTTCTTAAACACCATAAATGGAATATTTTACATCGTAATGGACCTGATGTGATAGTAGCTTACATTTTTTGAATATTTTTTTAAATTCCAGTCCATTTACAACAACTTTTTATAGCATACCAAACAATAATCGATGATTTTTTTTTTGCAATGCATGCATTTTTGAATATAATTAAATATAAATTTAATTAGAATATATTGAAAGTAATTAATGCCTTTACCAAAATATGCCAAATCAGAACTAAATGTACAGTTTAAAAACTACAATTGTAGTAATTGTACCAAAGAAACACAATTGATTTGAAATGCTGACTTTGAAAATCTGTAATTTTTGAAATTAAAGAAAGCGGGTTAAATTGAAGACGTTATAATTAACACTGACCGAGAATGTATCGGCGTCTGCAAATTCTAGTATTAGGTGTGTGACAACGACGATGGACGCACACACAGATTACACACTCTCTCATATTCTCTTCGATGGAATTTTAGACAAATTTTGCGATCGTCAAATACAATAAATTCAAATAAAATATAACACCGAAAATCATTGAAATCGGTCCAGCAAAACGACTGTCGAAAGAAACGCCGTCGCAATTTAAATAAATAGGAATGTAAGATGTTATAAATAAATAGATGTTACGTCAAGCAAGGAAACTAAAAAACAACAACAAAAGAAGCAGTTGAATTTCTTGGATCATCAAAGTAAAATATTTTAATCGTAACTTTCCAGTAGAGTAGAAATGGATCGAAAATTGTAGAGATGTGATTTTCAGTTTAACAAATTGACGAGATTTTATAGCATTAATAATTTTGAAAATTAAAAAAAATTAAAAGTACATTTCGCATATAATGGAATTATTGGATATTAGCATTAAATACCTAAGAAATATGACAAAATTAAATTTATTTAAAAGCATTTAGTATATAAATTGATAATAAAAATTCAAGAACAATATTTTTTTAACAAATTAGTTAAATAAAGAGAATAGGAAATAATATTTCAAATTAAAAACTGAGTACGAACAATCAAATCAAAATAATTTCAAAGAATAATGGTATAAATGAAGTACTAAATTATCTATACGAATATATTAGATTAATAAAATATTATAGATTAATGACTATTCTTCCTCCGAACTCTAAATTAAATGAGTATTACTTACAAGAAATTGAAAGGGATTAGTTAAAGCGTCCGCAATCCTAAAGATTGGTTGGAAACAGCACGCCATGCCGATCTATCCTGAGCTAATCCCTTCATCTCCCTATAGCTATTCATCTCAACGTCTTCAACTATCTGACTCACATACTCCAATTTAGGCCTACCTACCCCTCTCTTTCCCTCCACTCTACCTTCTATGATCAATTGCATAATCCCCCCATGCCTAAGGATATGCCCTACTAATCTGTCTCTCCTACGCTGTAACACTCTCCAAATACTTCTCTTCTCCCCTACTAACTCTAGTACATCTTCATTTGTTACTTTATCTTCCCAACCAATCCTCATCATCCTCCTATAACACCACATTTCGAATGCTTGTAATCTACGCTTCTCTTCCTTTCCTATAGTCCACGCCTCACACCCGTACAGTGCTACACTCCAAACATATACCTTCAGTAATCTTTTTCTAATACCCAAGTCAATATTTGATCTTAAAATCTGTTCCTTTTCTACGAATGCCTTCCTACCCTGTGCTATCCTACACTTTATATCTACCTTGCTTCGATTATCTTTTGTAATTCTACTGCCTAAATAACAAAAATCTGACACTTCTTCGATTATATTATCTCCTATTGTGATCCTCATTTTTCTACTGCATTCCTTTTGGTCACACCTCATCACTTTAGTTTTACCTATATTTATTTTCATGTTAAAATCCCTAGTCAATACTGCCTGCATACCATTCAATACCCTTTCTAAATTCTTATCGCTTTCTTCCAATATAGCTATATCGTCGGCGAATCTCAACATATATATTTTCTCTCCCTGTACATTCACACCTACACTATACTCTTCTTTTACTTTGTTTATTGCATCTTCTATATATAGATTAAATAATAACGGTGAAAGTGTACATCCCTGCCGAAC
This sequence comes from Leptodirus hochenwartii, assembly GCA_947310635.1. NCBI lineage: Eukaryota > Metazoa > Arthropoda > Insecta > Coleoptera > Leiodidae > Leptodirus > Leptodirus hochenwartii. The sequence continues at coordinate 37,773,491 of OX371179.1, read as the reverse complement.
TCCCTTCCCTATTTTTGCTACCTCTTCTTCCCCCTCAATTCTAACTAAGGCAGTTTGGTGTTTATATAAATTAAAAATTATTCTCCTATCCTTATAATCTATACCCGTTTCTTTTAAAATTCTAAACATTATGTCCCAATCTACATTATCAAATGCCTTTTCTAAATCTACAAAAGCTATGCAAGTTACCTTTCCTACCCTCTTTCTTTTTTCTACTACCGTTCTTAGTGCTAGAATCGCCTCCCTCGTCCCTCTGTTTTTCCTAAAACCAAACTGATCTTCTCCTAGCCTTTCCTCTACTTTATTTTCTAATCTCCTATAAATAATCTTTAACAATATCTTCGATGCATGTGATAGTAGACTAATGGTCCTATAGTTCTCACACAAATTAGCTCCTATTTTCTTCGGCATTGTTACTATTCTACTACGCTGAAAATCCTGAAAGGGATATTACGCTTTTATTACAAATATTTGTGTACACACGAAATTATGAATATAGAATATTTCAGACCTAGAAGGTCTTCTAGAAGATCCTAGGTCTGAAACACTGAATGAAGATGTATATATAAACACGTATTACATGAAGAAAATGAAATATTTGTTGAGGGCAATGAGACCTGTCTTGAGTAATAATGAAAAAAAAAAATTTCCACCAAGTCGCTGGATTTTGAAGGAAATAAACAACAACAAATATTATTTTGATGAGAATATATATTATACATATATATTCTCTCTTAGTCAATATATGATATGTTTATTATGTAAATTTAATATGTGGGTATTTATTTATTTCTTTATTAATTAAATTTCTTTCATCTAAATGTTAAAAATGTGCTAAAAATCAATATCAATCGATTTCTTTTTTGCTAAACTATTGTGTTTGATCAAATTTAAGTCATTTGTGAGGTCCATTCTTAACTCAAAATTGGTATAAATAAATTCATTATTCCTATCCTGGGTTAAGTGGAAGAGCAACAACATTTATTTTACTGGACATTTTTTCTTTTTGAACAATGTATTTCTTTTTGTTCAACTTCGCCCATTGTGGCAAAAAATTGTTATTCTTTTCCTATTGTATTTTATATATTGTATTGCTTTTTGTTTTTGTTCTTTGCCCAATAAAGACGATTATTATTATTATTATTATTATTATACAATCTCTGTATATATTTTCGTAATGGTAACTACTTAATCCGGTCTTAAATTCGGGAAGAAAGCTTTATTATTTTAAACAAACGATTTCATCTTCCAACTAATGGGTACCTTAAATAAATAGACCTTTTAAAACTTGCGTAAGATATACGAAAATTTATATATATGATTTAAAACTGCACTTCATCGATTTTGCCCGCAAAAAAATATATAATGATAGGTACTGCATACGCTCACTGTTCATTTTGCACATTACCATCAACTTTCTTGAGTTTCTTACTATTCCACTTAAGTACAGAACACTTTAGCGGTAACGGCGATAATTAGGGGTGCCATTACGTCCCTCTGCATAGGCGTTTATTTCTGCTAATGCAGCTTCAACCAGTTTATCTTCAATGGTTTATGGAAGCTCACGGCTGTTTTAAATAGAACCTTTACCAGCGAATAGATTACATTCACACTTCGCAATTTTGTTTATTGAAATGTATTTATGAAGGTAGTCAAACAGACTCGTTAACTTGGGATTCAATCACCGAGTCACGGTGTAATTTATTTAATTAAAGGTAATTAACTTAAGAAAGCTTTGGTGAGAGTAATACGATGAATGAAATATTGTTTTGTATTATATTTAATGCTTCTTGAATTAATTCTGAACGAAAAAAGTAAAACATGGATGAGGAAATAAGGACGATAGGAAAACTTTACTGTTTTGAATTAATGTATATTCAGAAGTTCAAGATTTGATCGATCCATTTTATGTATTGATACAGTTGAAAATTTCTCGATATATTATGTTAAAAAATAAATCAGACTAGGTCCGTTTTCATTCGATTAAATAAACATTTTACCAAGAATGCAAAAATGGTTCAAGGTCTAGTTCTTTTTTCGTTCCATTGGATATGTATTCAAGAATATATTTGTATTTTCACCATTTGTATTTTCCCCTGTTTATAAACAATAATGTTATAAAAGAACATAATATCTTTACCGATAGAATAAACATCTCTTTATGAATAATTCATAGACATTTCATTTTAGCCGTGCAGGATTTCTATCTCAGCGCAAGACATTATTATAAGTTGTGCCAAGGAAACACTTTTCAATACTATGGACGTCTTCTATAGCCGAAAAGGAAAAGTTCAAAACTTTTCAGGACCATACAATAGCAATATACGGCAACAGGGGAAAAATATTATCATTGGCAAGAACAAAACGTAAATAATGTTTTTAAAACGATATTTACCACTCGGTAACAGCGGTGCCGTTATCCTATGGGCAATAAGGGCAATTGCCTGGGGCGCCCATCAACAGGGGGCCCCAAAATCAATATTCAGAGTGGCGATATGAATTAATGAACACTTGATATACATTTTACATGTCATATATGCAAAAGATAATAATTATTTCTACCCTTATCGAGAAATATCACGGCACGAAACTTTGCTCAGAATATAAGGGTACCCCGACCTATTTGAAACTAATAACAAATTTAGCTGAGGACCGAGGAATTCAATGATACAATAACAAGTTCCATATTTCGAGTTTCATTTTCAAATGCAGTATCATGAGCAGAGATTTTAAATAAACTTTTGAAGTGAAACTTCTATAGGCGCGGAAGGGCAAATTGGCCTGAAAGTCACGAAAGGTGAAACACGCTACGCGCATGCGCCGCGCGTACTGTGCGTATACGTAGCATAAGGCAACCAGTAGACGCTTGCGTATTTTATTATATATTACACAAACACAGCTTAATCTTTTAGCTAACAATTTCCATTGTGTGAAAAGTGAAATGGAGGAAAAGACAAGTACAGACAGAGTGCGAGCCTTTAGAGAATGGAAGAAAGCGAATAAACCGCCAAGAAAAGTGCCAACAAGTACCTTGGAAAGAAGTAGAGAGTATCGAGCCAGGCAAAGAGCGTTAAAGAAACACGGTGGACAACATAGCCTTCCAACGACCTCAAATACACTGGATGAATCGATACCGTCGTTAAGTGAGGACACAGTGAATGGTGTAGAGAATTTGAATGCCACTGATTCAGGCACGTGAAGATACATGCGGTGTGAGAGATCAACGAAATTAATCTGATACAGCTGAGCGAGCCATCGACAAATAGAAATGCACCCACTAGTGCATTATACACAAAATTTATATTCTTTCAACCTGCTCATCGCCAATTTTTCAATAATCCGCTAGGTACAGTGTGTTTCGTATAAAAGAACTATAAAAATATGGCTACAATATTTAATCCAAACTCCTCTTTATAGACTGTACGACATTACAGTTAATAATGCTATTAATAATGATGATCAGAGTGTCAATCAAAATTAACAAATGGAAAAAAAGCAATGCATAAAATCAACTTTTCCTAGGAGCTAAGAAGTTTCACTTCTACCACGCGAGAGTCTCACGCATGTTTTTTTATTTGTAGTCACCTTAATATCCAGAACTGAAGAACTATCCGGAACTGATATGTTACTTTTTGCAATTGGCGAAATATCACAAATTATCACCCTCTCAGTTTTCCTTTCAGGCGTAGAATTTCCATAGGTTTTATAGAAATTTAATCCCATCAATTGTTCTTTCAAGGGAGGAGATAATGGACGCATGGGACAGTTTCAGCAATATCAGTAAAATGATCAAGCCACCTGTTTTCAAATATTTCCTTTCGCTCAATAGACATTTTTATCTTAAAAAGTGGGTAAATCTAAACGCATACTAATTTTTGTCCCCTGCAAAGAAACATGGATTTGTGAAAGAGATAAAACTAGAATAGTAATGCTCATCGAGACTACAATTTCTTTTGTTATTGAAGAATTTTGTATCACCTTACTTCTTGCGTAAAATGGTACCACTGCATCGTTATAAAATCTCTTGGCTGTAAGCGCCAATGCAAAGCCTCAGATTACCCACAATCCTTAACCTTAAAAGTAGGTAAGCTTATCTTCGCAAACAAGTTCTTAAGGCTTTGAAATCTAAGCGCATAAAACACCTTATGCATAAGTGATTTGAGTAGACTAAAGACCAAAGGGAATCGACTACGTATTGTGTGGTAATACACAAGGTGCTTGCAAAACACATTATTAATCTATTCATTTACAATACGCATTAATAAATATGCTTCATATTAATTTGTTATAAATCTTACCGTATGACTAGTATTTTAAATGAATGAATAATTATGTAGGTAATTTTTGAAATCTGCTTAAGTTAATGATATAAATATCTATACCTATATATATTTTTATATGGGGTGGAGGAAAGTAGAGGAAAGGCTAGGAGAAGATCAGTTTGGTTTTAGGAAAAACAGAGGGACGAGAGAGGCGATTCTAGCACTAAGAACGGTAGTAGAAAAAAGAAAGAGGGTAGGAAAGGTAACTTGCATAGCTTTTGTAGATTTAGAAAAGGCATTTGATAATGTAGATTGGGACATAATGTTTAGAATTTTAAAAGAAACGGGTATAGATTATAAGGATAGGAGAATAATTTTTAATTTATATAAACACCAAACTGCCTTAGTTAGAATTGAGGGGGAAGAAGAGGTAGCAAAAATAGGGAAGGGAGTTCGGCAGGGATGTACACTCCACCGTTATTATTTAATCTATATATAGAAGATGCAATAAACAAAGTAAAAGAAGAGTATAGTGTAGGTGTGAATGTACAGGGAGAGAAAATATATATGCTGAGATTCGCCGACGATATAGCTATATTGGAAGAAAGCGAAAAGAATTTAGAAAGGGTATTGAATGGTATGCAGGCAGTATTGACTAGGGATTTTAACATGAAAATAAATATAGGTAAAACTAAAGTGATGAGGTGTGACAAAAAGGAATGCAGTAGAAAAATGAGGATCACAATAGGAGATAATAGAATCGAAGAAGTGTCAGATTTTTGTTATTTAGGCAGTAGAATCACAAAAGATAATCGAAGCAAGGTAGATATAAAGTGTAGGATAGCACAGGGTAGGAAGGCATTCGTAGAAAAAGAACAGATTTTAAGATCAAATATTGACTTGGGTATTAGAAAAAGATTACTGAAGGTATATGTTTGGAGTGTAGCACTGTACGGGTGTGAGGCGTGGACTATAGGAAAGGAAGAGAAGCGTAGATTAGAAGCACTTGAAATGTGGTGTTATAGGAGGATGATGAGGATTGGTTGGGAAGATAAAGTAACAAATGAAGCTGTACTAGAGTTAGTAGGGGAGAAGAGAAGTATCTGGAGCGTGTTACAGCGTAGGAGAGACAGATTAGTAGGGCATATTCTTAGGCATGGGGGGATTATGCAATTGATCATAGAAGGTAGAGTGGAGGGAAAGAGAGGGGTAGGTAGGCCTAGATTGGAGTATGTGAGTCAGATAGTTGAAGACGTTGAGATGAATAGCTATAGGGAGATGAAGGGATTAGCTCAGGATAGATCGGCATGGCGTGCTGTTTCCAACCAATCTTTAGGATTGCGGACTCTTTAACTAATGGGGTGGAAGCATAAAATATCGAGAATTTATATGTTTTTTTTTTAATATATAAAATAATGCATAAACTTAATCTCAGTAGATAACCCAACTGATCTAAATTAAATGCAGTAAAATCAGGAATCACTGAGATTTATCCCGCTCGCATTACACCAAATATCGAACTGATCTGCAATGTTGCCGTGTCTATATCTGCAACTATATATAGATATGACAACGTGTTAGCGAACGGGAAGCAAATTGAATCGGAAATATAGGATTCTTTGTTGGAAATGAACATAAATGAACTGAGACCTATGCAATACAATATAATTTAAAAGTATGATAAATATTTCAAGCTTCTGTTGACACATGCCACATTTCTTACTCGATTGCCACAGCTACGATTTCTTAATGTTTAAAAGAACATATTTTCTTATGATATTAGTCTTGCTGCAGAGTTTGTTATAACAACAAATGAAAATGAAAAAACAATTTTCAAGTTTATTTTGGTGCGTTCAGAATTATGGGCTTCCCGAATTTGTTTGCAACAACAACAAAACTGTCTATATAAATTTGGGTGATATTATAAAACTATTTAGGAACCAGATTAAGAATTGTAAGAGTTACCCTGGAGCAGATATTGATAGTGACCATAATTTAGTAGTCCTGGACTCAGAGGTCAAATTCAAGAAATTACAGAAGTCCAAACAGGTCAGAGTAGATGTCGATAGGTTAAAATTAGCTGATGTATGTGAAAAGTACAAGCAGAAAGTAGAAATCATGGCTAATGGAACATCTAGGAACGACATAGATTGCGAATGGAGGGAAATCAGAAATGGGCTAACTACAGCAGCAAATGAAGTATTAGGCACAAAGAAAAGGGCAGGTAGGAGGGAATGGATCACGGAAGAAATAGTTGAAATGATAGAAGCAAGAAGGAAAATTAAAATAGGAAACACAGAAGCAGGACAGAAAAAATATAAGGAACTAAGGAACTTAATTAATAGGAAATGCAAGCTAGCGAAAGAAGAGTGGATAAAAGGAAACTGTGAGGATATTGAGGAGGATATGAGAAGAGGTAAAGTAGATTTGGGCTACAGGAAAATTAAGTCACATTTTTCTAAAGTAAAACCAAAGGGTAACATTATATGTGATAAGCAGGGTAAGGAACTCACAGAAAATAAGGAAAAAGCTAGAAGATGGAAGGAGTATCTTGAAGATTTATATAAAGGTAGGCAGGACATGGAGGAGCTAGAAAATGTGGAACAGATAGATGAGGATGACTTAGGTCCTAGCATACTTAGGTCAGAGTTTCATAGAGCATTAAATGATTTACGGAATAACAAAGCAGAGGGGATTGATATGATACCAGCCGAATTAATAAAACACGCAGGGGAAAAAATGCAGGAGCGATTATACAGGTTAGTTTGTAAAATATATGAGAAGGGAGAAGTACCACAGGATTTTCAGCGTAGTAGAATAGTAACAATGCCGAAGAAAATAGGAGCTAAATTGTGTGAGAACTATAGGACCATTAGCCTACTATCACATGCATCGAAGATATTGTTAAAGATTATTTATAGGAGATTAGAAAATAAAGTAGAGGAAAGGCTAGGAGAAGATCAGTTTGGTTTTAGGAAAAACAGAGGGACGAGAGAGGCGATTCTAGCACTAAGAACGGTAGTAGAAAAAAGAAATAGGGTAGGAAAGGTAACTTGCATAGCTTTTGTAGATTTAGAAAAGGCATTTGATAATGTAGATTGGGACATAATGTTTAGAATTTTAAAAGAAACGGGTATAGATTATAAGGATAGGAGAATAATTTTTAATTTATATAAACACCAAACTGCCTTAGTTAGAATTGAGGGGGAAGAAGAGGTAGCAAAAATAGGGAAGGGAGTTCGGCAGGGATGTACACTTTCACCGTTATTATTTAATCTATATATAGAAGATGCAATAAACAAAGTAAAAGAAGAGTATAGTGTAGGTGTGAATGTACAGGGAGAGAAAATATATATGTTGAGATTCGCCGACGATATAGCTATATTAGAAGAAAGCGAAAAGAATTTAGAAAGGGTATTGAATGGTATGCAGGCAGTATTGACTAGGGATTTTAACATGAAAATAAATATAGGTAAAACTAAAGTGATGAGGTGTGACAAAAAGGAATGCAGTAGAAAAATGAAGATCTCAATAGGAGATAATAGAATCGAAGAAGTGTCAGATTTTTGTTATTTAGGCAGTAGAATCACAAAAGATAATCGAAGCAAAGTAGATATAAAGTGTAGGATAGCACAGGGTAGGAAGGCATTCGTAGAAAAAGAACAGATTTTAAGATCAAATATTGACTTGGGTATTAGAAAAAGATTACTGAAGGTATATGTTTGGAGTGTAGCACTGTACGGGTGTGAGGCGTGGACTATAGGAAAGGAAGAGAAGCGTAGATTACAAGCATTAGAAATGTGGTGTTATAGGAGGATGATGAGGATTGGTTGGGAAGATAAAGTAACAAATGAAGCTGTACTAGAGTTAGTAGGGGAGAAGAGAAGTATCTGGAGAGTGTTACAGCGTAGGAGAGACAGATTAGTAGGGCATATTCTTAGGCATGGGGGGATTATGCAATTGATCATAGAAGGTAGAGTGCAGGGAAAGAGAGGGGTAGGTAGGCCTAGATTGGAGTATGTGAGTCAGATAGCTGAAGACGTTGAGATGAATAGCTATAGAGAGATGAAGGGATTAGCTCAGGATAGATCGGCATGGCGTGCTGTTTCCAACCAATCTTTAGGATTGCGGACTGTTTAACTAACTATAAAACTAATCATAGCTAAGGTAAAAAATACAGCAAGCTAATTCTATCAATTAAAGTTTTCTTTATTCATTTAGTGATATTCTTTATTATTCTGAGTCTTCATTGCACTTTTCTTAAATAACAGAATATTACAGCAACGTAATGCAAAGCTTTTCAAACTTTTTGGTTCTGCGTATGATTTTTAGTTCGTTATTATGTTGAAAGTTCGTTGCTCTACAAAGTGTCCTGTAGCAATATACATTTCATAGAAGCATTCCAAATCGATATCATTTAGGATGTGGATGTAAAATATCCTGTGCGTTATCCAGACCTCGAAATAATTTGTAGCTATGCCAAAAATATCTCTGCACCTCTCGTAATAAAGTATGTACACATTTACTCGGCAATATCCACGTAAAACTTTCTAGCTGGTTTTTTTTTCTAGTTGGTATAACTAAATTATGCTATAAAAATTTTAATGTATAAAAAATATTATACACAGCACGTATTTAGTTATACCTATTTTCAATCGCCAAATGTCTTTATTAAGCATAGATTCATACAAAAAACGTGCCAAATTTTATTCTATTTTATCCAATTGTTATCTATTTGCAAAACTTATTCCACCTCATTTTGGCTTATCTCATATTCAACTAAAATGCAAAAAAAAAACTGTTGATCTAATATTGACTTAAATTTGTACAAAATATTATTTTTCTCTTACTACGTTTTCTTGTAGTGTAAAAACTATTATCGGCTGAAGATGAGAAACCACGTTTTCTCGTAACCGGTACCGATGCTTTAATAAAGTGTAATACTTGGTTCAATTTTCTTCCCTACCATTTGGGTAGATGGATTTATTGATAGATCAATTATTTGACTAAATAAATAATTGAAAAACACTTAAAAATGATACAGCAGCGAATGTACTAAGAGTTTGTTATATGTCAAGGTGGTTCTGCAGAAGATAAATGTTCCTGCTATTAAAGCTATAATGAATATGTTATTAAAACAATTTACACTATTAAAAGTCGTTCTAAATCTTAATAGGTCGATCTACAATTTTCATACGTAAAAATTCTAGGAAATGAATATATTTTTTTGGGTGTATACATATTCCTATAATTTTCAGGTAGTCGAGTTAATTATGGTCAAATTCCTACAAAGGTACATGTAAATTCCTATAAGGTTCGGTCTCCAAGAAAATAAGCTCCTTAATCCATCGTTACTGATATTCAAAAGAAATATTTCCAATTGAAATCAAACATTGAAGAAGAAGACATAGGTTCCCATATATTTAACGATCCTGACAATTACCAATAAATAGCAAATAATCGAATGTGTCAGCTACGGTTTACCAATTTCCCTCTACACAAAGAATAGCAAATCAGCAATTATTTTTAAGGCGCGAAATCCACGCGTAAGAAGAACTTCCATTACAGATGTTACGGTACGATGACATACGACATCAAAGCCACCGTTGACAGTAATTCAATTATGCCACTATAGCGTGTCATTAGCAGACCGTATCATACAGGGTAATTCGACACGAAAGACATTTAAATCCAAGACGTTTTTCTACGCAATTTTTTTCTTTCGGGAAGGGACAATTGCAATACAGAGATCTACAGTGTTCTAAGTGTTTTTTTGAAGTGAATTAAATTGTTAATTTATCATAAGGATGTGCACTTTTATCCCTGATAAAACAATATAATATAGTGCCATATTTGAAGATACCAATATTTTAATTAGTATCAACATTTGCAACACTCTATATACTGATTTTAAACTGCATTGCTGAGTCTTAATCCATTAAATATTAAGGCATCTCTGGCGTGTTATTAGTTTGAAACATCTACTTCAAGAAAGTTAAACGTCTACGGCTATGTCTATCAGAGTGAGGGTAAGCAGAAGAGAATTTTATCAGAATCAACGCCATGGTATAGTATTTCTTAGTTCTTTTGGTTTGTACTTTCGATCGCCGATTTGCACCTCACAACAGATTAGTAAACAACAGCCCTTCCTTCATACATTGCCTACTAGCGATTGCCTACTAGCCTGATTTAAGAATGAGGAAGAAAAAACAACAATGTTTATAATTTATACAAAACATATATATAAGGAAATATAATTTCGTTCCGTTCACCAACACACTTCATCACATAAATGTTAGTACTGTATATGTAATGTATACTATACTGCATCGTTTACGAGTCGTTGTGATTCATGAACGGTTTAGTACAGGACGGGTTCAAGACCTAGTACAAGTACATCTATACGTACACAATGCACCTTAGTTCATAGTTCACGAACTAGGTCCTAGTGACCTATAATTCAAAAAATTATCAAAAAAAAATCAAAAAAAATCAAAAAAAAATCGTTGTAAAACATCGTCACAGTAGTCATTTGATTGAACCGTTCAGAGTGAACGGTTCGCGAGTGAACTACATATCGCTATTGCCTACAAAACATTAAACAGAACGGTATTTAGGATATTTTTTATATATGATTAAATGTTGAGCTTATTATCGATGAGAGAAAGCGCGTAAAAAGTACAAAACAAACAAATAATTTATAATATTATCTATTGTAAGGTACCAATCGACGTCCTAAAGTTAAAACCAAGAGGACTAGAATATACTGTATTATGGACATGTCAAAATATAGGTTAATAAATTGGCTAATTATTTGTTAGGGACACTTTGAACACTAAAACATAATATAGATATTTTTTCAATATACAACGTGTTGATGTTTTTTTTAATCTTATTTCGTCTCTTTAAAAAATTATTTAAAAAAAATTGAAAGTTACAAAAGTCCTAAATCAAAATGCGGTGTAATATTCGAATACAAACTCAACAAAGTATGATTTGAAAAAATTTAGAAGCTTTATCAAAAATGAGACGAACCTTTAAAATTTAAACATAAAATTAATAATTGTGAATGTCTACAGAAATCAATAACTTGTATCTTATCGTATGGAAATTATATCAACCTCTATAGCTGGTGTATTTCAATGTTATCCTCCCGAACATAACGCCCTCTTCTGTGCCAAGTTCTTAAACAACAAAACAATTAAGTTGTGACTTGCAGGACACTATATAAATGCCTACCGTCAGAAATGTACATAGTAGCAAGCAAATGACTGAATCAGTACCGGCTCATTTAAAAAAGGCAATTTTGTGCGCATAAACAAAATTTGTCATTAATAAAGTATAAGATATGATATGTAGGCAATTAGTTACAACATGAAAATAAAAATTAGTAAAGCTAAAGTAATGAGATGTAAAAGTAATCTTGGAAGACGAAAGGACATGATAAAAAGTAGGTAATATATCGAATTGGTATTTAGGAAGTGAAATTACAAAAGATAATGCATACATATATAATGTAATATTGCAAGATATTAAATTTTCAAAACACAAGCCGTCCCTGGAATGAGCATTTTGTATACCTGTTGGACGTCAGAGATCTGGCTGGAGATTTACGATGAGGATCTATATGGAATATATTGATTCAATAACAAACATTCCAATGTTAAAGCAAGTGTCAGGAGTATTGATCTTGTAATGAAACCAACAATTATAAACAAAAAAAAGTATGTGACGATGATATCTGAGAGGGTGTACCACTAGGAAAAATGCCGACGCAGAAACAGGACACTAGTAACAACCATTAAGTAGCTAGATGTACATTTCAAGGGCTACGTATATATAGGACAAACATTGAAACTAGATTTAAGGAGCATTTATCTCATTTCAGATGAAATAGAGCAGATAAAAGTGCTGTAGCCGAGCATATTTTCGACTAACTCAGGTCATCCTATTCAAATTAGTACACTTAAATGACTTAAAAGTGTTTTGAATTATTCCGAGTTAAATGGTTATGAAAGTATATACATGCATAACCAATCAGATAATTTTTAAAAAGGACACTAGTAATTAAATACGAGAAATTAGTGAAGCGAGCTGGTCTTTTTATAAATATCAAGATCAAATTGTGGAAATTGCAAGAGACTACTTCAATATGTGGTTCATGACCCGATAGAATTTAATTAATGTAGCAGCCAAGGGAATATGTTCGAGCGAAGTTTAAGTTGCACGAATTTAATTAACAGTATTTAAATAGAAATATTAAAAAAAAATTCGAAGTGTAACAGTAGACTGGCGCAGTTTTATTAAATTCTATAATGGAATTTTATTTGAACTATATAATATAAGAGGCTTTCATTCATAATGAAACATTGTAGATGAGGAGGGACTTGAAACATAACGCTTCACCAGAGCATCATATATCTGAGGCTTCTGTTATAATCCTACGATTTGATAACAATACAATCTGAGAAGGAAATCTTCTACACTACCCAAGTTTATTTTAACGCATAGTTCCCATGAAATAGCGTGCACAAAATGCGCAAATACCCCTAAATTGGGTCACTTCAAATTAGCATATCCTTTATGAAGACACACGCCCATCTGTCAAATGCAGATTCATGTGAAAAGTAAAGCGCACAAAGTTGCATCATTTTATAACTGCACCCGTATAAGAGAAAATCAAGCGCTTGAATTTCGTTCAGCTCAAACTGCACAAAGCGTTTTCATAAAAACAGAAAAACTTATACTACTACGTCGAATTACCTGTTGGACTTGGCGTTAATTGCATCAACACACTGTGCACATTTGCAGGCGTAAAGTTATATTTCTTGAGCCAGTCGAGGTGCACCCCCCTGGACCTATGCAGGCCGGACACTGCGGCATTTATCGCCCTGGTGTATTCCCTAACACCGAAGTTGGTATGGGGCAGTAGTAGGCCGATATTCATTTGCTTTCTGTGAGAACTTAAAGAGGTACTACCGCTCCCCGTAACCGCTGAACGAGCTTCTGTTTTCACGGTGATAAGAAGTAGCGTGTACGCCAGATATCGCCACATTCCGCTTGAAGCACTTTCAACTCTCAATGATGATGAATGATGGATTTAGCGTTTAAATTCATGTTGAAGTACAACACCTCTCCATCTTTTATTTCATACGTAATTTATGACTATATAGAAGATATGGGGTACGAAGAAATAGTAGTATAGGGGGTGGAAAGAAGTATGTCTATAACTATTAGATAAGAGCACTATAAACTACATAGTAACAGTGTTTAAGACATTTTTGGTGTTTCAAGTTGCATATTGTCTCGAGATAACAAAATCAGATTGTTTTGCCGTTCGTTTCACTTGTTTCGCCATCGTAATTACACCTTCGGATCAACGAGTACTTTCACTATCGCTCACGTAATCGGTCTCTACACACAATTAATTTAGGCACGTGACAAGTTGCAACGCTGTACCAGGTAGACTAGAAACCAAGTCCTGCAGATGCAGCGCACCAGTAGCGTGCGTACAGCACGTGCTACAAACTACCCCACCGCCCCAAGTTCACAGGATATTAACTAAACTACTGTCCCGTTCGATGCAGCTGGGGCGGCCAGTGGGGCACTCCTCCACCACTACGACACAACACTTGACGTGTGACTTGAGATGTTGACTTGGCTAGATCATGTGCCGTGTTTGTATGGGGTACATGTGTCAGCCACCGCCCCAGCTGACTCTGGTGAGTCTGGAATTCCTCATACCCTTGTATATATCTCTTATCTTCAGTTGACGGTCGCTGCTAATAGTCGCCGGCAGCAGATGCAGACAGAGACGGTAATATTGGGGGTGTACGTGTATCGGACAGAGTGGGCGATACACACACACCCCAATGGGCGCAAGCGTCGTTACCATAGCGATGCCGCGTGTGCTCTCTCAGAGTCTGCAGCGTGGCGGATGCTGAAGAGTATTCCAACAGCAAAGTATAAAGGATTCAGAAAAGTACCTAGCTCTATGCTGTACCCGAATTCTGCTATTGTGCAAAAGTTGATAGATAGTTTCCCGTCTTTCGATTTTATGGGTTTAAACCAACCAATTGTTTGTGGGATGTTTGGATAATTGCTATAATTTTGATAATCCATCTAAAATGTTTACTCTTTTGTTGATTTTAAAGCATGAAAAACATGTAATTCTGTTCAATATCCAGAGTTAAAGCGTAGCCAAACTTTAGGAACCATCTTCAATATATTTATTTTTTGTATATGGCATGTGTTCTAATAACTTTTCTATTTTATAATGTGCATATTAGTAAAAAAAAAAATTATATGAAAATTGCGTAATATTGGAGTTTGTTCCTGAATTAAGGGTAGATTCTTTAATAGGCTGTTATTAACTATAATATGTACAGCATGTTACGTATCTATAGTGATGATTTTTTTGCACTTTGTTGAGCGAAGGGGTGACATCGACTTGGATTAATTTCACCCTGTAAAGACATTTAATGTCTCAATGGATTTAGGTTTTAAATTCAGAGGATGGCTGGTTGGTTGACTCGGTTAGTACAGACCATGGCTATAGTCTTGACGTCAGCGGCAGTAAGAGCAAAGTGAAAATTGTTTAATCGCTTTGATATGTCAATTGGTTTCGTAAACAAGTTAAATGACAAGTATTTTTCTAATTCTGGTGTAACTATCGTTCAATTTTATTTCAGAAGAAAGATGAGGTTCCACTTTTTCGCGTATAAGAATTTAATTCTTGCCAGAAAAACGGATTTATAGTAGGCTAAGCATTTATTTTGAATTATGGCTGGTGATAAATTAATTTACGAATATTTAAATGTAAAAAATAGTAATGTATAAAATGAAATCGATTTTACAATCGACTTTTTGGGACCAGGTTTAGATGTGAACATTATTACGTGGATATAACTGAATAAAAATCGCACGTCTACAAATTGACAAGCAGCTTTTTATATCTTCTTTGATTCGTCCAACAAGCTATTGTCATCCGTGGATTTCAGAAGAAATTTCATCATATTTCAGCTTGATTTTCTCACAGCCCAGCTATAGGCAAAATATGTTATGCGTTCTGTTCAGAACCGGGCGCAGAATTAGTTTAAATATCCATTAAAGAGATATTCAATATCAAACCTTTAAATATCAAACCTTTAAATATCCATTAAAAAATGTTCCCGAATGCACCGCGAATTTATTATCCGTAAATAGCTTGTTAAGAAGAATTAAATTAAAGTGGTAAAAATTTATTTTCAACGCTATTGTATGTTTCAATTAGTAGAAAAAGGCAACAAAAATAATTGAAGCGTTCTAAAATAACACTTGATATTTTAACTCCTCAATTCATGTTTGTACATTAAAAATACTTTTAAAACCGTTTTTGAAATTTTGCAAATTCAAGAATTAACTTATTCCAGCTATATTTGTATCTAAGAAACGAATAACTATACAAATTCCGTTATTTTCGCAGATGAGCACGCGTGAGTCAATTATTTGTCATCAAGTCGGGCAGGTTCAAATCACATACGCGAAGACGCCGACGCCAGCGTCGTGACATTGATGATGGTAACGACGTCGTCGCCACCGAACCAGATTTCCAATTACGAAGCGGTAAATATTTGACAAAAGCATTAGCGACTGGTGATTTTTTGTCGGTTGGTTATATTGTACTTTTATTCTTCTTTTTTAGTCGACTTACTCGGTCGGACAGATACATTACACGAATTGATTCACGAAAGATTGTTTGTCTGTACCATTAAATATAATCTATTAGATTATTTAAACTGTCCATTGAAAAAGAAACCATTTGTTGGCGCAGAGGTAGAATTTAAAAGAAATTGTATTAACTCATAGACTGGGGAGTTTGCACAAGAATAACTGTACTCAATTGCACTCGAGCGGTCAAATAGAAAATTTCGGTTGAACGTTGGAAAAATTGAAAACGCAGTATTATTATTTCTATAAACATCTTTTAAAAGGGAACTAAAGAATAAAACCCGACCCCGCGTAAAATTCTACACAGCAATATGATATTGGGTTCGTATTACAAAAAATGCATTGCACGTGAAATTGTAAAATAACAAACTTAACTGCACAAATTAGGACTGAAGATTTATTTATCTCCAATGCCTAATTAACCAACTGAATTATAGAATATACGAATAGAAACTACGTCTGTAAGGAGCCCATTTCAACCACTTGGTTTTAAAACAACATATTTTAATTAATTTTAATTACCTTTAATTTTGTAATGTTGTGTAAAAAACATTTGAATTTTTTTTTGAGCTAAGTAGTTCAAAACTTCCTGGAAATTCAGGTTTTTTTTTTTAATTAAAATTAATTTCAGCAATTAATTAATTGCTGAAATTAAGGCTACAATTAGTTTTTTATTTGTATATTTTTGTAAAATTTCGAAGCACATTTTAGTTTGATTTTCGTAACTTTTTGAAATTTTCCAAATGATAAATTTTTGAATAGTTATAAAATTGTTTTCTTTGCCTCCTTTCGTACGATAGCGATTTTCACTAAATTTTTAGCGATTTAATTCAAAATATAGACACATGTTCCAGTTCATACAAAAGATTATAAATACGAATATGGAATGTTAGTTAGTTAAAGAGTCCGCAATCCTAAAGATTGGTTGGAAACAGCACGCCATGCCGATCTATCCTGAGCTTATCCCTTCATCTCCCTATAGCTATTCATCTCAACGTCTTCAACTATCTCACTCACATACTCCAATCTAGGCCTACCTACCCCTCTCTTTCCCTCCGCTCTACCTTCTATGATCAATTGCATAATCCCCCCATGCCTAAGAATATGCCCTACTAATCTGTCTCTCCTACGCAGTAACACTCTCCAGATACTTCTCTTCTCCCCTACTAACTCTAGTACAGCTTTATTTGTTACTTTATCTTCCCAACTAATCCTCATCATCCTCCTATAACACCACATTTCGAATGCTTGTAATCTACGCTTCTCTTCCTTTCCTATAGTCCACGCCTCACACCCGTACAGTGCTACACTCCAAACATATACCTTCAGTAATCTTTTTCTAATACCCAAGTCAATATTTGATCTTAAAATCTGTTCTTTTTCTACGAATGCCTTCCTACCCTGTGCTATCCTACACTTTATATCTACCTTGCTTCGATTATCTTTTGTGATTCTACTGCCTAAATAACAAAAATCTGACACTTCTTCGATTCTATTATCTCCTATTGAGATCCTCATTTTTCTACTGCATTCCTTTTTGTCACACCTCATCACTTTAGTTTTACCTATATTTATTTTCATGTTAAAATCCCTAGTCAATACTGCCTGCATACCATTCAATACCCTTTCTAAATTCTTTTCGCTTTCTTCCAATATAGCTATATCGTCGGCGAATCTCAGCATATATATTTTCTCTCCCTGTACATTCACACCTACACTATACTCTTCTTTTACTTTGTTTATTGCATCTTCTATATATAGATTAAATAATAACGGTGAGAGTGTACATCCCTGCCGAACTCCCTTCCCTATTTTTGCTCCCTCTTCTTCCCCCTCAATTCTAACTAAGGCAGTTTGGTGTTTATATAAATTAAAAATTATTCTCCTATCCTTATAATCTATACCCGTTTCTTTTAAAATTCTAAACATTATGTCCCAATCTACATTATCAAATGCCTTTTCTAAGTCTACAAAAGCTATGCAAGTTACCTTTCCTACCCTCTTTCTTTTTTCTACTACCGTTCTTAGTGCTAGAATCGCCTCTCTCGTCCCTCTGTTTTTCATAAAAACCAAACTGATCTTCTCCTAGCCTTTCCTCTACTTTATTTTCTAATCTCCTATAAATAATCTTTAACAATATCTTCGATGCATGTGATAGTAGGCTAATGGTCCTATAGTTCTCACACAAATTAGCTCCTATTTTCTTCGGCATTGTTACTATTCTACTACGCTGAAAATCCTGTGGTACTTCTCCCTTCTCATATATTTTACAATTTCCTTTTATCCACTCTTCTTTCGCTAGCTTGCATTTCCTATTAATTAAGTTCCTTAGTTCCTTATATTTTTTCTGTCCTGCTTCTGTGTTTCCTATTTTAATTTTCCTTCTTGCTTCTATCATTTCAACTATTTCTTCCGTGATCCATTCCCTCCTACCTGCCCTTTTCTTTGTGCCTAATACTTCATTTGCTGCTGTAGTTAACCCATTTCTGATTTCCCTCCATTCGCAATCTATGTCGTTCCTAGATGTTCCATTAGCCATGATTTCTACTTTCTGCTTGTACTTTTCACATACATCAGCTAATTTTAACCTATCGACATCTACTCTGACCTGTTTAGACTTCTGTAATTTCTTGAATTTGACCTCTGAGTCCAGGACTACTAAATTATGGTCACTATCAATATCTGCTCCAGGGTAACTCTTACAATTCTTAATCTGGTTCCTAAACCTCTCTTTATGGAATGATATAAAATATATTATATTTGTTGTTCGTTGTTCTCAAAATAGGAAAAATTAATTTAGCCAAATTGTTCCGTGTAGCCAATAATTGCTTTCAGCTTCTATAATTAATTTTAATATTCCCGCGTATAAAACATTCTTTATAATGTCCTACTATTCAAACAATAATTGGTGCTTCATTTTTATTATTACAGTTAGATTTTAATTAGTAACAAACATGAATTTAAAACGCTTATATTTGTATAGAAATTTGCGAGTCAAATAACAACAATAGGCAAATTTGTTTTGGGATAGAAAAGACTATTATATAAATATTAGTGGGAAATTGGTGCGCAGATTGCACCTGTGCGGAAGTCCAGGTGTCCCATCCCTCGGGCAATAATAATTTGTATACTAATATTATTCCTGTAGGTATATTGAAGCGATTCTGTGATTCCACAAATTCGACCATATGCATATTTTAAATCGTGGAACAAACGGTTTCAAACTGTAACTGTACAAGAATGGAAGTATGACAGATATCTGACGACAATCAGCAGAGGGAGGCTTTTGTGCGGGGAAAATGCTGATATTTATACAATATGGAAATGATGACCCAGAAGGAGGAAAACGTCACGGAAATACCAAGGAAATTTGGTAACATAAACGTATAGAAATCGCATTAATCAATAAATTTTGACCGTTGGCCCTCTATTGCTTCACAAATTAATAATAAGTGAAATTTAATTGATGATCAACTGTCACACAAGCGTAATTAGACTTCCTAATTGTATAGAATATCGCCTAAATTTTGTAACACAAAGAAAGTAATAAATGCGCACTTGTCCTTAACTTCAATGGCACAAGTTTCATTGAAATAAAACTCCTCGATCACTCACAGACATTGTTATAAAATTTTATAGCAACTAGAGTCTTGTATAAAATCTTGTGCTGCTGAAGATAGGGGATGGCAATCGAAGTGTGCAATTAACTATTAAATGCTTTATTTAGTTGATATAAGTCATTTTTTATATCTTGGCGGATCTAATTCATCCTCTACTGCGCATAAGGGTTGAGTTTCCACTACCATTGTTGCCATATGTGAATAAAAAACTTCAGTACAAAGTGCATAGCAAAATTCAGATTGAGAATATTTAATGTATATTGAATATATACGGTCTCGATTAAAGTCCACTAGTTCGTAAAAAGTTTTCAGTTATTTATTATTTGTTTTGATCAATTATGCTAATATAACACTCTCTGTATTTGTTGGCTGTCGATATGACAACATTGCAGTAATTTTGACCACACCCTCAAATGACAAAATGCAGTGGCGAGCATCTGTTCACGAGCATAAGGTTACGGGATATTGAAGCGGCCAGTATATTTTCAATTTTTTTTTGTTATCATTGGTCTTATGCATAAACTAGTCTTAATTTGTAATGCGCAGTAGAAGGGTTGAGCTGGCAACTTAAAAAAAAATTGCCTATATTCTATATAATTATTTAACGCCTAATTGACAATTTTACAAGCACTTACTAATATTTAAAACTTAGCCATATCAAATTTATTGTCTTCAGGAAGTCAATAACATATTCAAAAAGCAAATGCAGGTTTTATATTATTTGTTGATATGGAAATATATGCAAAAAGAATATGGGCCATTTAAATTTAGTAAAAAAAATCTGTAATGTTCGAAATTTTATGATATTTGATAACATCCAATTTTTGGTTATTTAAATCAAATCTACAAAATTTTATTAGATAATTTTCATGATTCCACGAGTGCTGACTTTAAATGCAGTTCTATCTAACTTGTCTTATAAAGTCATTAAAATATCCTTAGTTCGAAATTTACGTTGGTTAATTGATACAAGAATTTAAAAATGAAATTGTGCATTTCCTTTTGCAATTGGAAAATTCGTTTTTGGTTTGGCTCTCTTAATAATTGCTCTATTGATAAGCGTAATAACTACGTTTCAAATATTAATGAAAATGTAGAATGTACATTTGATTATATACGTATTTATTATAATCGATTTGAATTCAAGTATTCAAATATTGATGGAATATTATACGCAGATTTATAGGGAAAGCAAATTTAATTAATTTATTATCATGTAATTAATTTAGAACATTTATAATCATTACAGAGAGTAATTTATAGAAAAAGAGGAGTGACTGACTGAGAGAAAATTTGTTATTATATTGATTGTCGAGTTATGTTTATACAACATTAAATCAAATATTGAATATATATCTTTTGTACAGTTCAACACCAAAGAACGTCGTTGTTTCATTGCATTATTAATAGCTTACCAGCAATACAAGTATCGAGCATGAAAGACACAATGAAATATTTGCTTACGCATTTTCCGGAGAGTTTCTTGTTTTTCAACTTTGTTTGGGCCTTTACAATGGATCTTTTCAGGTTTAAATGGCTATTTATGCGTCAATATATCGGCGGTGTCTCGCACAATTTTATTACTAATTGAAAGGTGGTATGGATCCAATCGATTGATATTATCTGGAGCGGAAAATTTACAAAGGACGGGCACTAATATAATTATAATTGTTGCCATATGCAGAAATGCTATTTTTCGAAATAAACTGTCCAAATTATTCATCAAAAAATTAGTCATACGATGGATGAATGAATAAATAAAACTCAATTTTATAAACAAAATTTTCCATTACTTATTCAGATAAACTAGTCAAAAGATCATTGGAACAGGTAGAATTATTTATATGATCATTTAGCTACTTAATTTAGCCTTCGAAATGCGCATCTACCTTATAAATGTTTTCAGTTACGGATTTTATGTGGTTAAATCAAACAATAATAAGGACATATAAAAAATACTTTCTCAAATTATTGTCAGACAAATATTTCCTGAATATTAGCCTAGCTATAAAAAAAAATTGAAATTGTATATGATTATGTATAATATATGATATATAGTTTATAGAATAGAATTATAAGGAATATAGATTATAGTTATATAATAAGTAGGTATAACTATATTGAAGGTAACTTAAGAACCATAGTGGTTTTTATAGAATTTATTTTCGATTTTATTCTTAAAGTATTTTATTCTAAAACCAGGTGCCATTATCATGTATAAATAAAAAATATGCGTGAGACTATCGCGCGGTAGAAGTGAAACTTCTTAGCTCCTAGGAAAAGTTGATTTTATGCATTGCTTTTTTTCCATTTGTTAACGATTTTTTTTTTATATATACATATTTATATATTTTTTTCACACAATTTCCATTGTGTGAAAAGTGAAATGGAGAAAAAGACAAGTACAGATAGAGTGCGAGCCTTTAGAGAACGGAAGAAAGCGAATAAACCGCCAAGAAAAGTGGCAACAAGTACCTTGGAAAGAAGTAGAGAGTATCGAGCCAGGCAAAGGGCGTTAAAGAAACGCGGTGGACTACACAACCTTCCAACGATCTCAAATACACTGGATAAATCGATACCGTCGTTAAGTGAGGACACAGTGAGTGGTTAAAGAATTTGATTGCCACTGATTCAGGCGTGCCGTCTACACGTGAAGATACACGCGGTGTGAGAGATCAACGAAATGAATCTGAAGCCATCGACAAATAGAAATGCACCCACTAGTGCATCATACACAAACTTTGCATTCTTTCAACCTGCTCATCGCGAATTTGATAAACAAATTGTTAGCTAAAAGATTAAGCTGCGTTTGTGTAATATATAATAAAATACGCAAGCATCTACTGGTTGCCTTATGCTTCGTGTACGCACAGTACACGCGGCGCATGCGCGTAGCTTATTTCACTTTTCGTGACGTTTAGGCCAATTTGCCCTACCGCGCCACTTAAAAAAAAACCTAGCTATCAGCTCCATCTACAATATTCATGACAAGAATCGAGTATATTAAAAGACGATTATTTGTCAATTAATTAGGCGTATTAAAAAGTAATTTGTTTAGTGTTATACAAGTTCTTGTTAAAGATATTTGACACCAAATGATATTTAAAAGAAACGAGCGTACGATGAATTTTTACTAAGAAATTGAATGATTATTAAATGACGTGTAAATATTGAAGCACAATTTATAAGATAAGGGGTATAAAACGATGGATATGAAAAATTGATGAAAAGTATCTTAACAAACAGTTGAGATAAATTAATGTGTTAATTAATGAGATAAAAATTTGTGTTAATTAAAAATTTTATGTCCTGAAAGGTGCTTATATCAATTTAATGAATTCATCACTATTAGTCTACGTACATTCGACTTCAATATATTCTTAAATGCTTTGTTACTCCGATCACTAAAAAAACCACGTAATTTGCGTTAAAAAAATTCAAAAATATTTTTTTATTTTGGCAACTATGTAATATAAAAGTAAGTTTAGCAGGTGCTTTATTATTTTAAGTAAAAATAAGACTTTTTGAAATTTTCCTACACATATTATTAATTTTACTACTGTATCTTATTTACAGCTTTAGTTCTCTTCGAACTAAAGCTGCCTATTCTCTTTCGCACTATTCAATTTTTGTGGTACAGTTGGCATTATTTCTGTAAAATGAAATCATAATGTGTCAAAATCATTATAAGAAATATGTCGTTTTATGTCATTTTCGGTTTTCATGTGTATTTTTCACAACGAACAATCTGTTCGCAACAATAAGTTGGCATTATTTATCAGTCTTCCATCGGCTTTAGAATTCATCGTAGGGTCGAGCTTTACAGCGAAGATATACATATATAATACATAAGTGGTTGACTCACAATTTGCTAGATGTTGAAGATTGTGGTATCGTTCATTGCACGAATCTTCCAAATATTCATTGAAAATGATAAAACGAAAAGAATGACGAATTTTTATTGTTAGAATATTTAATTAAAGCAGAAGCAACCAAATTAAAGATTATGTTGTAATATTTTAGTACAACAATTTATGTGTATGTATGCAAACTTATAACGTATCAAATAACATCAATTTTTTTTCAAATCTTGGAATTCGAAATGGTGATGGGTGATAAATTATTTAATTTGGGTTTCCATGTTGCAGTTTCAGATTCACTATGTATTAAACTTTCATAAATCAAATCGATGTCCAATACGGCGTATGAATCTTAATACTAATAAGTAAATTTAGGAGAGAGCCAAAAAAATGACAACAAAGCCTAGCGAAATTTTAAGCCAACACAGCATGTTTTAGAACTTTGCTAATTATATTTTAGAATTTCTCTTCCCTTTTATAAATTACGTGACCTGACCAAACACACACACACGGTCCTTTCCCAATGAACCACAATCCACTGTCTCTATTCTTTTCATTCTCATTCATCACGTACGAGAGTAGCATCTCAAAACCACTATGAAAACCGCCACGTCGCAGTAATGCCAACCTACAACCCTCCGAAAAGCTACTGCACTATTGAGGCGTCGCGACGCTATACGACCAGAGCATCAGCGCAGACAGAACGACGTCGCACGTCGGTGTCGTCGCCCTATAATGTCAACCTGATGCAGGTGCGATTAATGAAATCATCTCGACGAGTAACACGCCGTGAATAGCATTTTGACAACTTCAGAATCCATCAGATCAATGCAACATTGTCTTTTAATATTAATTATACAAGAATTGCTAGCGCAAGCGTTATGAATGTCTAAAGCATATACATGTCCTTATAGCGGTGAATTATGACTAAATTATATCGATATTGTTTAAGTGTAACAACTTTAAATTTTACACAAGATGTATCCAGCAAATTATAATGTGGAAGTATCTACTTCCAATTCTGAAAATACTCAATTGCATCCTCGCACATTTCAATTTACCGAGTTCTTCGGCATTCGCTGAGCTTATGAGCTGCATATTGATATCAATCAACTCAATCAAGTTATGTGATTAGGGCAATGGCGGTTCCTTTCGAGGCCCCACCCCCCCCCTTGAACATTGAGAGCGCATCACCGTAGATATATAATTCTATTGTGATATTTTAACTCGGCATTATTTTTCCTAAAAGATAAAGCTTGCGCCGCGATAGCACTCAACACAACACGGTGTGGAGGCGAGCAAGATGAGTTAAATGCATATGCACTCATCCTATCTATTGCAAGCGGTAGAGTGAGAGCGACCGTATGCAGTATAGCATCTGTTTCTTTGGTTCGCTTGTCGTATATATCGACTAATATGTTTCACGCATTCCAGCGGCTATCCAAAGCCAGTACAAGTTAAATGCATATGCGACCGATGTAGTATATCATCTATTGTATGTCGCGCTTCTTTAACGTCCTAAGAGAGAAGTTCAGAGAGAACAGAGAGTAGTATATATATACAGAGAGTACATATATATATATATATATATATATATGTAAATAAATTGATATAGAATAGCCAGATAAGACAGTAGCATTTGTTCTGTAGTTACGTATGTACGATTTTACCACGTGTTTTTCCAAGAATATATTTAATAGAAATAATTTAATAAAGTGTTAGTTCTTTATTGAAAATAGAGTTTTGTAGACCTTCTCTTGAGGACAAAGTAAAAATTAAAGAATTAGGTAGGCCATTGCCTGATTTAAATTGATCACAAATTTAAATTGTTCAAGGAGTGTTTACATCAATGAAATATAGAAGAGAGGAATACTATTTCTTCGGTTGGCTTGTCGCATATATCGCTAATATGTTGCACACAAACCAGCGGCAAATCAGGCCACCCAGTACGAGTTAAATGCATATGCACTCATCCTATCTATTGCAAGCGGTAGAGTGAGAGCGACCGTATGCAGTATAGCATCTGTTTCTTTGGTTCGCTTGTCGTATATATCGATTAATATGCTTCACACATTCCAGCGGCTATCCAAGGCCAGTACACGTTAAATGCATATGCGACCGATGTAGTATATCATCTATTGGATGTCGCGCTTCTTTAACGTCCTAAGAGAGAAGTTCAGAGAGAACAGAGAGTAGTATATAGATACAGAGAGTATATATATATATATATGTATATAAATTGATATAGAATAGGCCAGATAAGACAGTAGCATTTGTGCTGTAGTTACGTATGTACGATTTTACCACGTGTTTTTCCAAGAATGTATTTAATAGAAATAATTTAATAAAGTGTTGGTTCTTTATTGAAGATAGAGTTTTGTAGACCTTCTCTTGAGGATAAAGTAAAAATTAAAGAATCAGGTAGGCCATTGCCTAATTAAAATTTATCACAAACTGTGCAAGGAATATTTATATCAATGAAAGATGGAAGATACCACTTTCAAGAAATGATTGAATTTAATCATTTTGCATCCATTTTAGGTAAGCTTTCTTACAATTATTTTATTTTTTAAGAAATACGCCCCCTTAATTGAAGTGTCAAGAACCGCCACTGCATAGAATAGAATAGAATAGAATAGAATAGAATAGAATAGAATAGAATAGAATAGAATAGAATAGAATAGAATAGAATAGAATAGAACAGAATTTATTTTTATTTTTTTTAAATGGTGATAAGTTAAAAACTTTAACTTTAACTCATAACTGCAAATATGTCACTTGTATCCCTTTGGTTCTAACCTAGTTAAATAGACTATCGAAATCTTCTAGTTCTTCGCACTTTACTCAAGAGTATATACCACATATAGACCGTCGGTACGAAAATGTTTGGTTTAATTTTATGCAACAATATTATGAATTGTCCATGGTTGAAGCAAATCAATTGCAAAGGAGCTATATCAATTATCAAATTTGTGCGTGAACTGAAAAATTATAATATTTATAAAAATTAGTCTCCTCTTCCTATCTTATATTACTACTGAAACGTCCAATTTTCTGTCAACTTTCAAGTAAATTTATAGTAGAAAATGAATCACCCCCCATACCCGTAAAACATCCATCTTTCAAACTGGTCCATTATACTCCACAACATTCCACCTAAACTGTTTCATCTCCACTACGAATACCTTAAGCACGACTTCGAACAGTTCCCGCTGCTCAAGCATTCATACTGCGATGCTCACGTAACCAAAAAGGAAAAGTCTATTTCCTTGGAGTCGCTCCTCTGGAACGCAACGTTGTGCTTCAT
The DNA here is from genome assembly GCA_947310635.1 of Leptodirus hochenwartii. Classification (NCBI taxonomy): domain Eukaryota; kingdom Metazoa; phylum Arthropoda; class Insecta; order Coleoptera; family Leiodidae; genus Leptodirus; species Leptodirus hochenwartii. Next base: position 37,746,733 of record OX371179.1, on the reverse strand, counting down.
TGAAGACTAACACATAAAGCTATGCACATCGATACAATCCTAAGACGAATCACAAAGTGATCCAGTGACGTTGCCTTCTTGCTATGGGTTGGTTTATTGTTCTCAGATGTCTAGTTTGGAATTATATTATACGACAAAAATGTGAAAACTAGACGAGTTTTTTTTTGCATATATTTTAATATTCACGAAAGCACACACCAAGTAGATATATGAACAGGATTTTTGTTGAATCCATTTGCAAAGTAGATTATACATTATATTATACTAGATTTAAGAAGCATTTAGCTCATTTCAGATTAAATAGAAAAGATAAAAGTGCTGTAGCCGAGCATATTTTTGACTAACTCAGGTCATCCGATTCAAATTAGTTCACTTAAATTATATTACAATAGTATATCAATCAAGATTCGTGACAGAGGTATTTTATTTCGTTTTTACCTTGTGCTACTGAAGATGGGGGCATAGCCCTTGAAATGTACATCTAGCTACTTAATGCTTGTTACGGTATTTGGGTGATATTCTATATTATAATTTAACACCGTAGTGATAATTAAAAAATAATAATTACATTTGTTTTAATTTTACAAAATTATAAATCTAGCCAGAATAAATATTCTTGTAAGATATGAAGCATTTAATCGTTATCATCCGACACATTAAAAAAAACTAGACGTTTCCGGTACGCTATTTATAGCGAACTATAAAAGAAAACCAACCGAGGAATTGAATTCCAGAAGGAAATGCTTGTTAATAAAGTAAGGATAATGCTGATGAAGAAGTAGTAACGTGTCGCTTGCTTCTTGCATTCGTAATCACTAGTTGTACGTGTGTTAGTAGCAATGCATCTGCGATATGATGGTACATATTAATGATCAAGATTTGATTATATTCATATATTCTGTAAAATGCAACAGGAAAATAAAAAAAGTCGTATGAATTTTAATAAAAAATATATAATAGTAATATCTACAACGGTTCGTCATATCCATTTTTCCATAACTGTAATAAATCATTTGATCTTTGCTATTTTCTATACGGTCTCTAAAAGGAAAATGCAAGAGGTGGCATTATATAGTTCTTTAATGTGGCCTATATAGCCAACACCTTTTACTAAAGCATTTGCTTTAATTAAATAATAAGGCTGCGCACTTGCCGCAGTTCATAATAATCTATTACAGCGGTCACCAATATGTTTGAAAAGTGATTCAGAAAAAAGAACATATATTGTTTAATACATGCGAGTATATTAATAAAAAATCAGGTTAATATTCGCAACGTTTTCTTACTGGGATTTGGGCTCCATAATCTGTTTGGGTTCCCTGCTTTAGTGCACATTCAGTAAATCCATACAAGAAGCAACGCAGTGAACTACATATGTTCATAAGCAGTGAACTAATTAATGACTTCGGTTGATGAAAGCGTGAATGCACTAACCAACTAACGAGTTAAGTGCATTTTCAAACTGAACTTTCAAGCGGCATTAAAGAGCACGAAAATCCATTGCTTGTTGTATTGCATACAAATTGCTTTATCGCTTCTGTAACTGTGTATTTGGGGTAAGTACAATTTTGAAGTTTGAATAATAGAAACTTAACGCAATATATTTTAGATTTTCAAATTTCGAGATGTATTTATTAAACACCCTCAAATCCGATGGAACTTAACAAGGTTCCATCGTATTTTCTATTAAAGGAAACAATTCGTCAAAATAAACTGAAAATATACACCGTTTTATTGAAAGTGGCAGGAAAGTGACAGAAGTTCACGCATCATAAATCAAGACCTGTATAATGGCTTGACCAATACAGTACAGAGCATTGCTATTCAAAACAGTATGGCATCAGTCGTACGGCACATTGAATAGTGCTGTGGGTACGCTTGTGTATTGTCAATAGAAAAACTAGGTGTGGCTGAGTACCTTGTGTATATAAGTATATAGTAATGTATATAAGTGCAACCCTTATGCGCAGTAGTGGACGATACTTAAAAAAAAAGCTATGTATAATCTATTATGAAAATATATATGCCCTTTTCAAAATATCATCCTAATGCCTAAATCTGCCATTAGACCGAATGATTGTATACAAACTGTTCAACGTTCCCCAGAATATGTCCCTAACTAAGCATTCACAACGCATCAGATGCGAAGAATATTTAACACTAGCTGCTAACTAGTTCTGAACCGTGCGAACTTTATTCGGTTGTCAAATACCGTATAAACTAAAATGGAAGTTTATTCCTTCATAGTTTATTCCATAAAGGAATAAACCATAGAAGAAAATCGAATTGAAAACGATTATATACATATTTGAAGGAAATATATTGTTAAAATTTAAAAAAAGGAGTCGACTATATATTTTTATAAAAACGAGCAGAGCATATCGAATAAGGAAATTAGCGATGGCAAACTGTAGGTCACTTTGAGGATCTAGTTCGTAGTTCGTAGTTCATTTCAATGTATCGTTCACGAACTATAGGTCGTGAACTACTAACATCTTTTAAAAATGAACTAGTTCACGACCTATATGAAATACATCCACATACTGAAAATAATCTCTTCTTCTTAATATAAAAATATTAAATGGTAAAAAGTAAATAAATTGAAATATTACAATACTTATTTTGAATTAGGAATGAAAAAGAAAAAACAACAATAGTTATAATTTATACAAAACATACATATAAGGAAATATAATCTTTTCTAGGTACTCACGATCATTTATATGAAGTTCTAAAATAGTTATTGGTAGTTACTGATGAAAATGTTTACTACTTTACTAACACTTGAAAATTAAATGTACAAACTATAATAAAATGAATTCGATCGAATCGTTTTCTTTGGCGTTATAATTTATATTTTCTATTCCGAATGTTTTCTGTTCAAACTTCAAAGCTTTGATTTGATATTAAGTGATTGCATTGCACTCAGTATGAAATAGAAGAACTATAAGATTTAGATGTTTATTTTTGCATTATTGCACAAATTTGCTATGGCATGACATATTTAAGAACATATCTAATCTTGCGAATATATTATTCCAAATGATATTTGATACCAACGTATAAACTGTGACTCAGCTGGGCAATGCTGCTGTTGCAATATTGCATCGAGTTTCCTATTTCGTTCCGTTCACCAACACAATTTATCACTAAATAAATGTTAGTACTGTATATGTAATGTATACTATACTGCATTGTTTACGAGCTGTTGTGATTCATGAACGGTTTCGTACACGACAGGTTCAGGACCTAGTACAAGCACATCAATACGTACACCGTGCACCATGTAGTTCATAGTTCACGAACAAGGTCCTAGTGACCTATAGGTCAATACATCAAAAAAATCAAAAAAAAATCAAAAAAAAATCAAAAAAAAAATGGTTGCAAAACATCGTTACAGTACGCCCGTCATTTGATTGAACCGTTCAGAGTGAACGGTTCGCGAGAGAACTACACATCGCTAAAGGAAATGGAAGCTTGGTAGAAAAAAAACACACAATAAGCATTTTCACGTTCACCATGTTTACGAAGTGGCAGTTAAATAAAGTAAACATGCGGGAATCTATTGAGCTTTTACCATCACCGCATATTATGGATATATGCTAAAAGTGTTTTTGTATATGTGGATGCGAATGAAATTAACCTGTAATCTTTCTTTGAATCGCAATATAATTAGATCTACGATTTCGGGTGTTTGCATCTGATACTGGTAACATTTAAATTAAATACTCTCTAAAATAATTAACAGACTGTTAGCTTATAAATAATACAAATGAAATAGCTGTTGTAGCAATATGGACTCGTAAATTTAGTGAAAAAGTATTTACTCGTGCAAAATTGTATCAGTGCCTATTTTTGCTACAGGCTAAACTTGTGAAATTATATTATTTTAGTATCTAATAATCACAATTCGTCGATTCTACACAGCTTTACTGAAGTATTTATAGAAGCAGAGCATTTTGATTCGATTATAAATACAACAGAATTTGCTCTTCACATTTTGGTCAATATTATCTCGCACATTCGTTTATCTTTACGATAAAGAACCATTTTCTGTGTTCCAATTGTATTCGGTCGTTAAAATTAATCGAAAAAATACGCCAACATAATAAGTTAACAACTTGCGGGAGTTGCAGATGTAAAAATCTAAGTTGAAAAGCAAATTTTAAAAGTGAGTTTATAGATATATTATTCTGCAAAAAAAATTATATAAAATAACCTAACTTACGGATTTTTGCATGTATGTTTTTCGCAAAATAAATTATCATTTTCAAAATACGAGAATTTAATAAATAATACAATTGTGTTATTTTCTGAGATTACTACAAGGGAGGCCCAGAATATAATCCTTAGATCTTTTCTTCAATGCAAAATAAAGTTGCTATTATTCATAGTTGAAAATTTTTGAAAAGCAATTTTAGGAATAAATTGCACGTCTCAACTGAAACAAAGGAAATATCAAAGTCTGAACTTTGCCATACTTGACAAATATGTCTTTGTAACAACTACATATTTAAAATAAATTTCGAATAAGCACCTAGTAAAAAGGAGGCGTTATGTATTATTTATGTAAAAGTTGTTTAGATAATTTACATTTTCATGTCAATTAAGCTTATAAATACAAAACAACATATAAAATAGTAAGTAGCTATTAGTTAAAGAGTCCTAAAGATTGGTTGGAAACAGCACGCCATGCCGATCTATCCTGAGCTAATCCCTTCATCTCCCTATAGCTATTCATCTCAACGTCTTCAACTATCTGACTCACATACTCCAATTTAGGCCTACCTACCCCTCTCTTTCCCTCCACTCTACCTTCTATGATCAATTGCATAATCCCCCCATGCCTAAGGATATGCCCTACTAATCTGTCTCTCATACGCTGTAACACTCTCCAAATACTTCTCTTCTCCCCTACTAATTCTAGTACAGCTTCATTTGTTACTTTATCTTCCCAACCAATCCTCATCATCCTCCTATAACACCACATTTCGAATGCTTGTAATCTACGCTTCTCTTCCTTTCCTATAGTCCACGCCTCACACCCGTACAGTGCTACACTCCAAACATATACCTTCAGTAATCTTTTTTTTTACCCAAGTCAATATTTGATCTTAAAATCTGTTCCTTTTCTACGAATGCCTTCCTACCCTGTGCTATCCTACACTTTATATCTACCTTGCTTCGATTATCTTTTGTGATTCTATGCCTAAATAACAAAAATCTGACACTTCTTCGATTCTATTATCTCCTATTGTGATCCTCATTTTTCTACTGCATTCCTTTTTGTCACACCTCATCACTTTAGTTTTACCTATATTTATTTTCATGTTAAAATCCCTAGTCAATACTGCCTGCATACCATTCAATACCCTTTCTAAATCTTTTCGCTTTCTTCCAATATAGCTATATCGTCGGCGAATCTCAACATATATATTTTCTCTCCCTGTACATTCACACCTACACTATACTCTTCTTTTACTTTGTTTATTGCATCTTCTATATATAGATTAAATAATAACGGTGAAAGTGTACATCCCTGCCGAACTCCCTTCCCTATTTTTGCTACCTCTTCTTCCCCCTCAATTCTAACTAAGGCAGTTTGGTGTTTATATAAATTAAAAATTATTCTCCTATCCTTATAATCTATACCCGTTTCTTTTAAAATTCTAAACATTATGTCCCAATCTACATTATCAAATGCCTTTTCTAAATCTACAAAAGCTATGCAAGTTACCTTTCCTACCCTCAATCTTTTTTCTACTACTGTTCTTAGTGCTAAAATCGCCTCCCTCGTCCCTCTGTTTTTCCTAAAACCAAACTGATCTTCTCCTAGCCCTTCCTCTACTTTATTTTCTAATCTCCTATAAATAATCTTTAGCAATATCTTCGATGCATGTGATAGTAGACTAATGGTCCTATAGTTCTCACACAAATTAGCTCCTATTTTCTTCGGCATTGTTACTATTCTACTACGCTGAAAATCCTGTGGTACTTCTCCCTTCTCATATATTTTACAAACTAACCTGTATAATCGCTCCTGCATTTTTCCCCTGCGTGTTTTATTAATTCGGCTGGTATCATATCAATCCCCGCTGCTTTGTTATTCCGTAAATCATTTAATGCTCTATGAAACTCTGACCTAAGTATGCTAGGACCTAAGTCATCCTCATCTATCTGTTCCACATTTTCTAGCTCCTCCATGTCCTGCCTACCTTTATATAAATCTTCAAGATACTCCTTCCATCTTCTAGCTTTTTCCTTATTTTCTGTGAGTTCCTTACCCTGCTTATCACATATAGTGTTACCCTTTGGTTTTACTTTAGAAAAATGTGACTTAATTTTCCTGTAGCCCAAATCTACTTTACCTCTTCTCATATCCTCCTCAATATCCTCACAGTTTCCTTTTATCCACTCTTCTTTCGCTAGCTTGCATTTCCTATTAATTAAGTTCCTTAGTTCCTTATATTTTTTCTGTCCTGCTTCTGTGTTTCCAATTTTAATTTTCCTTCTTGCTTCTATCATTTCCACTATTTCTTCCGTGACCATTCCCTCCTACATGCCCTTTTCTTTGTGCCTAATACTTCATTTATATATTTAGCATATATAAGTAGCTATATATGCCAAATTTATGTAGCATATTTGTAATGTCACTGAAATATTACTATTGTTCGTCTATAAGTTTGAAAAATATAAATTTAATCACTTATTTGTAATTTCTGCATACTTTAAAGCTTCATTTATATATAATATAGAATATCACCTAAATACCGTAGCATTAAGTAGCTTAATACATTTCGAAGGCTATGCTCCCATCTTCAGTACCACAAGATAAAATAACCAAAAATAAATAAATAAATTTAAAAATAGTTCTTATTAAATAAATTAAATAGACAAGATGAAATGGGCCCGAATCTAAATTCATGAAATTTATATGCTTGTTTTAATCGAGTCAGACATGCATAAAAAGTTTGTTTGTTTGCAAACAAATTTTGTATTAATAAATTTGTTTTGTCTAGCCCAGACAGACTGCTCTGCCAATTTAGCTAAATAGGCAAACAAAAGCGAAAATAAATCCTCATTCGTTTTTTCAGAGCTAAAGCACAATTAATTTAATTAACAGCGCTCGAAAAATTTAGTTGGCAAAAATAATTTTTGTATATACATAGTGAACTTAGTACAGGAAATGTTAATTTAAAAACACCATTTTTAGACGCTAGTTACCCTAAAACAATATTATTAATTTTATATTATCTTTAACCAATACTCGAAAACACATTTTCATTATTGTGATAATTTTGAAAGCTGGTATTTTTTTCAAGCAATTGTTATCCGATTCGTGCCCTTCTTGGACCCAATCAATATCCGTCCTTCCACAGAAAAATGTCCATTCTTCATTCCGTATTGGGATGAGCCTCCCACTAATGCGGCCCAAGTCTATCGATATGGCAATTCGTAAATCCCATATATCCTTCGCCCTCTCATGAGGATCGCTTAAATAGTGCAATAATCAATTGGGAAAATAAATTGAAAACACGCTCGTACTTATTTTATTTGAATTTATCAGGAAATTTGATTTCTCTTGCGTAACAAGGTTGGCTCATAAATGTGTTGACTTGACCTGATTCACAAAAGTTAATAAAAAACGATAGTAAAAAAATGTTGCTGAAAAATTTTGGTTCTTAAGGTTTATATAATTATTACAGATAAAAAAAAGCTAAAATAAAGCCATAGGTTTAATCCAACAATTTAAAAAATTCATTTATTTTCTACCCTAGTTCGTAGACTCAAGGTTTCAACATCCTATTAGAATTTCCATTGCTTTATTGATCCCTTTGCCATGTCAGTTTTTCCAAAATCTTCCGAGTTAAATAAATATTTCAATATGGCAAGTACCGTCTTACAAGAGCCCATATTGCATATGGGCTCTTGTAAGACGGTACTCTTGTATAGCATAAGACTCTTGTATAGCATATTGTCAGCTTGCTGTTTTTATACAAAAAATCCTCTAGTAATCGGAGCACTATACAGAAGCGTATATAAAGGGCGTGCGTTAGTTCTGCGGTATCGTGGGGCGCCTGGATGGAGCCCAGATGGGAAAGGGGCGACTTTTAGCGCACCACACGCGACGATAAATCAACGTCAATCCACGGTGTAGTTGTGTGAGCGAAATGAACATTGTTGACGTCGCGTTACAGCTCACAGCCTCCGACACGAAACAACCTCCCACTATCACATCAAGCTGTGCAGAGCACAAGCGGCACTTGCAGAACAAGCGCCCAACGTTTACTAGAGCTGCCGCGATATATCGGCGCTGCGATCGCATTCTAATGTGCTTGATGGTTCGGTATGCGATATTTACATTTTACATGGGTTAGTCTAGTGTCCTACTATACAGCATGTTGCTTCCATGCTTTCAAATTATCGTTAATTTACATATAGTTTTAGTTTTTCAATTGTTTCGTATTTAGGTCGTATAAATTCATTTATAACAGCCAACGGAATTTGCAATACTTCCCAATTTAATATAAGATTACGAACAACTTGGGTTTTATAAAATTACGTTCGTCTGTGACGTTGAAACGTTTTTATTTCATATTTGCATTTATTTTTGACAATGTTCGCTGCTTTGCGGCATTTTGCGCTTATGCCATTGGAAACTTGAATACACAACATTTCGAAGCATTTCACACGTTTATTATATCCATGATTGCATTTGAATCGGAGAAGTCGGGCGTATTTCTACCGTAAAAATATATACTTTCTCAGCAAATATGCTACGTCCAATATGTCGATATTGAAGATATACATATCTTTACCATATTGTGTTTGCATAAACCTTTACCATATTGTGTTTGCAAGTGCATATATTGTTTTTTTCCAGATATATATGTTTCATTCTTAATATAACAAAATGAAATCAAGAAAATTATAAAAGCGTGTTTTCATGGCGAATTATATATAAAAAAAGCTAGCTACTTCTAATTGTGTAATGATAATTAAGAGCAATTAAATTTAAAAAAAACCCAGCAATACGAATATATTGGGACGGTATTCAATTCGATTTACATGACGTATTACCCTGTACAAATCGCAGCCTTCGTTCACATAATGTGAATATTGGCGTGACCTTGCATTTAGTTCTAGTGCTAGTCCCAGAGCTTTTCTGCAGAGCATAGTACAGAAGCGATAGAGCTTTTTGCAGGGTGCGAGCTAGTGCGTAGTTGCCAGACCTATTACGTGGCTTCGTTCCGTGCTGCGGTGCAGATGCTGCTGGAAAATGGCAAATGCAAAACACTCGGTGATGACGTAACTCTATACTAGCAAAATCTCTATACTACATGTATTATGTGGAAGATGCGTTTTGGCTGTGTGCAGGGAAATATTCATTAAAGCCGTCGCTGAAAATTCAATCGCTTTTCGTAATAAATGCAATGGTCATTAACTAGATTTTTCTTAAATCGATCCTAAATTATTAATTTATTTGAGATAATAAAACGGTCGAGTGAAAAACAAAAAATCATTGATAGAAATTTTCATCTGCAACTATGAATGTTTTTATAAAATAAAATAAAAACTTTATAGTTACATACCATCAATAGTATAAACATAAATTATGTATAAAAGTAATTACCTAATATTTGAAAAAGTTTAACGTTAAATTCGACTTGTACAGCTCAGATTATTGAATTTAAAAAAACCCAAACCTGCCCCTAACACTAAAAATTCATCACCCAATGTAGTACATTGTTCTTCACCACATCCATACAAAATAAATTATAAATTCCCAGAATAGAGCTTCGCCATTTCCTTCGAAAGAGTATTGACACAATAGAGGCTGTTATGTGTAGGTTAGATTAAAATATGGGGGTGTGAATGGAGATGTGGTTGGTATACTTATGCAGTGGATGTTGAAATTGCCTAACGTAGAAGCTAAACTAACACTGGCTGGTTGTATAATTGCCAGTGGCGGTTTCTGTCGGGACCGCACGGCCGCGCACCCCCCCCCCCCCCCCCCCCCCCCTGATCATTGAGAGCGCATCACCGTAGATATATAATTGTATTGTGATATTTTAACTCGGCATTATTTTTCCTAAAAGATAAAGCTTGCGTCGCGAATATACCTAACATTCATGACTCAACACGATATGGCAGCTAGCAAGTACGAGTCAAATGTATATGCACTCATCCTATCTGTTGCAAGCGGTAGAGTGAGAGCGGCCATATGCAGTATATCTTCTGTTTCTTCGGTTCGCTTGTCGCATATATCGCTAATATGTTGCACACAAACCAACGGCAAACCAGGCCAAAAGTACAAGTTAAATGCATATGCACTCATCTCACTCTATTGCAAGCAATAGAGTTCGCTTGTCGCATATATAGATTAATATGTTGCACACAATCCAGCGGACTGGAATGAGTTATAGCAACGTGACGTCACGCTGCTTCTACAGCTAAGAATATATCGTTGTTTTAAGCTATTGGAGGCCGTGATTTTTTAGCGCCAAACAGAGAGTATATACAGGAAAATTGATATAGAATAGCCAGATAAGACAGTTGTATTGTTCTGTGTGGTTACGTATGTACGATTTTGCCACGTATTTCTCCAAGAATATATTTAATAGAAATCATTTAATAAAAATTAATAGTGTTAGTTCTTTATTGAAAATAGAGTTTTGCAGACTTTCTCTTGTGGACAAAGTAAAAATTAAAGAATTAGGTAGGCCATTGCCTGATTTAAATTTATCACAAACTGTGTAAGGAATGTTTATATCAATGGAAGAGCGGAATACCACTTTCAAGAAATGATTGAATTTAATCATTTTGCATCAATTTTAAGTAAGATTTCTTACTATTATATTATTTTTTAAGAAATGCGCCCCCCCTCGATTGAAATGGCAAGAGCCACCACTGATAATTGCGATGTGGTTTATGCAAAATAGTATCGCATTTAAATCGTATGGGGCTGTTAATATACTGTAGGGTTCAGGTGGGTCCTTTGAGAAAATGTATGTGCAAATAGTTAGAAAATTAAATGAAACATAACAATTTATACCAACGTAATTATCATTACCTTCAACTTTTGTCCGTAGATCACTTAAATTTTTTTTTCAACATATTTACAAGTATGAAAACTATAATTTTGAATTTTAAAAATATATCAATATATGTAATCTAATCCAAAATTCCAATACTACTGCTTTGATATAAGTTCTTCGAACAAAATTCCAAAGACGCGAAAGAACATCAAATTACAAACTTTGTATACGATATCCTCAAGTCATCTTTATCATTGCTTTTACATCTCTTGTTACCCGCTTTATTATTTCACAACTTTAAACCCGGCTGGTTCCTGTTACACTTCGTTTCTAAAAACATTCCTTCTGGTGTCAGACAATACTTCTATACTATACCATCGCACCATATCAAAAAGTCTTCTCACATTACATATAAACCCAAATTCCATCCCAGTTTATAAATAGCTGTAAACTTCCAATCCATTTCATATAACAGCACCACACCATCACCAAAGCTTCCGGCTTCGCAATACAAGCGGCCAATCTTCCCCAGAAGAGAATTAATGCTCTTATACACTATACCACTCACCCCTCGATGTGAAGGGAGCCACACCCCTGTGTGATCTAGATCCCGCTAACGTAAAAGTCACTGCTGTGTAAAATAACCTCGGCGCAGTTGCCGCCCTTGTCTCTGTATGTGTGCAAAGCTAACGCCGCCGCTTTCGCTGTACTGTTCTAGTTCTTTGTCTACCATGCATCAATGTGCGTAATATGATAACAATCGGGAATTGAATCCGGTTGTAGGGTACCGGACGCAGTACTAAACCCGATCCCTCTACTAGCTATTGCATGCATTTTTAGTATATATACAGAGTGACGAACGAAAGGTATATTTATTTTATCAAACATCACAATTAAACCGACATTCCAATCAACCATAAAAGTGTTTAAACATTCGTAATCTGCTTTACCAAGGCCTGATATACAAAATAAAAAAATTTAAGTTTTAAGTTTAATTCCAATACCACAAATAAAAACAATTTATATGTTTAAAGCATTCATAGATTACTTGCGCGTTTAAAAAGCTGTGCCCTCATATTTAGTAGCACAAAAATCTGCTGTCATTCAAGCAATAGCCACAATTTATAGCTCCGTAGGGAATATTTTGCAAAGTGTTAAAAACTCACACATGGTGTATATTTTCTATAGGATGCACAAGGAATTTTCCAATTTGTTAGGAAAAGTATTGAGACGGTCTAGAGCTTGTCTCATCGTGTGAATCGAATGGAGCAAGACCTGGCTGAAGTGTTAAATTCTTCTTGTGTGAAGCTAGAATGTTTTAGTGCCGCGGTTGCGTATACCCTCACCCTCAGGATGACAACTCCAATCCGGACTAAATTTGTATTAAAAAATGCCACGTGTGAAATTCTAAAATTGTATAAGGGGCGCTCCAACTTACAAGTGTTCTTAGGGACCTCCTTGTACAGTGAATCAATTTATTTTTTTAATGTGTAAAATAATATACGATATCGAACTTAGTTCGATTTAATACATGCCGAAGGAAAGTTGGAATCAGAAGTGAAATCAACTGATTTCCGCATTTTGTATGAAGCAGGGTGAAAAGGATATCATTTTCCGCTGCCTTCCTACGGACCGATCGCTTCTTTTAGCACACCATTTCGATCTATTCTTTGCATCCGTTCAATTTATAAAAGCATTGCAAGCCGAATAGACAGTTCTATAATATAATATGAAAGATGTAATGTAATGAATGGTATCTGGTGTCAGCCAATGAAGAATATAAAAAAAAAAAACAGCAAACGCATTTCATTGCGGTGTCAACTATCAAAGCGGATCCACGTCCGCCTATGTCATGTGTATATATATGCGTGTGTCCTGATTTTATTTGGAATTTATCGATGGCAGTTATGTGCGTCGAGATGAGCATATCGATGCTCGGTTTATATATAAGCGAAATGTTGGCCGTGTTTGCTGCAACATCAGAAATTGCCTATAAAATATATCGATGTTGTTATGGTTGGGATATTGTTGTTGCGTGTTACCATTATCTTTTGCTACATTATGTCTACAAATTAATGTAATTTACTTTGTGCCGCCACATTTATAAACGAATTATCTTCGTATCCGCGTGGTTAAATATTTATTGTATTTGTCTTACTTTTTACAAAGTCGATAAATCTTTACGTAAATTTTTTTTTATAGTTGTGAGACGAAAGGCAACTTTTAGCAGCATCGTAAATATTTTAGGTGTAAATTTCAGGCAATTTATTACGTTCAGGGTACGAGAAGAATTTTTAATATCAATGGATTTTATTACATACGGTAATAAAAAATATTTATAGTTTTTCGTTTTTGTTAAGGTAATTCAATTCGTACGAGTTGCGAATATTTCCATTAAATAATTTAAAATTGCGTAAACATCAACTTAATTTAGAAGCTTACCAATAGTATCACAACACGATGTTTTTCTACACGAAAATATTTAAGAACTAAATAAGAGACAAATAAAAGTGTACGCGTAAGCATGAATTCTAACCGACGATCAATGCTATACTAAAAATGAAACACATAAATTCTGCAACAATGAATCGAGCAGAACAGAGATATAACTTTAGATGCCAATGCCAGCTTCTTATCAGTTCTCTATGTTGATCAATATTTTGTATGACATCTGGTGTTTCAAAACAAAGGCACACATTCGATGTAATAAAAACAGGTTGTTCTATTAAAATTATATTCTAAACATTTAACATAGCGTGAAATAATTACAGACAAGTTTTGCTTGGGGAATTTTTTTTTTAGAAAATTGAAGAGGCAATGAACAGCGCGACGTAATTTGAAGACGTAATAGTTAACATTTGCTCTATTAACATCACTCTATTGCAAGCAATAGGTGAGAGCGACCGTATGCAGTATGTCTTCTCTATTTCTTCGGTCCGCTTGAAACTATATTACGACTAGTGTGCAACATTCCAGCGGCTTTGGATGAGTCATAGAAACGTGATGTCATAGCGAGAATATATATCGTTGTTTATGCTATTCTGGGCTACGATTCTTTAGCGTCCTAACAGAGAAGCCTAGTATACAGTAAAATTGATATAGATATAGTTGCATTGTTCTGTGAGTTACGTATGTACGATTTTGCCACGTGTTTCTCCAAGAATATATTTAATAGAAATAATTTAATAAAAATGAATAGTGTTAGTTCTTTATTGAAAATAGAGTTTTGCAGACTTTTTCTTGTGGACAAAGTAAAAATTAAAGAATTAGGTAGGCCATTGCCTGATTTAAATTTATCGCAAACTTGTGCAAGGAGTGCTCAAAGCCAGACATTTACGCGGCGTTTTACAAGAGACATTTACAAAACAAAATTATAACACAGATGAAGGACAGATTCTCATATCGTGGCCATCTACAAGCCGCTGAGTTATTTAACACGAAATCGATGCCAATATTTTCTAAACAATTTCCAGTGGACCTTTTGGAAACCGTATGTCAAGCATATCAATTTTTGAATAAAACCAGATTAAAAACAGAATTAGAAGTCATTTACTCGCGTCCGGATTTTTATCAAATAATTGGAGCCACAAATTTTCTTTCGTTATTGCTACAAAATAATCTCAGTGAAACTTTCCCGAAAACTATAAAAATACGTAAAATTATTTTAACAATCCCGATGACCACTGCTGAATCGAGCGTTGTTTTTCAACACTTAAAAAAATCAAGACTTTTTTTACGAAATGCTATGGGTAATGATCGTTTAAACGCGATGGCGATGATGTGTATTAATAAAAATGTGTTAGTTAAGGAGTCCGCAATCCTAAAGATTGGTTGGAAACAGCACGCCATGCCGATCTATCCTGAGCTAATCCCTTCATCTCCCTATAGCTATTCATCTCAACGTCTTCAACTATCTGACTCACATACTCCAATCTAGGCCTACCTACCCCTCTCTTTCCCTCCACTCTACCTTCTATGATCAATTGCATAATCCCCCCATGCCTAAGAATATGCCTTACTAATCTGTCTCTCCTACGCTGTAACACTCTCCAGATACTTCTCTTCTCCCCTACTAACTCTAGTACAGCTTCATTTGTTACTTTATCTTCCCAACCAATCCTCATCATCCTCCTATAACACCACATTTCGAATGCTTGTAATCTACGCTTCTCTTCCTTTCCTATAGTCCACGCCTCACACCCGTACAGTGCTACAATCCAAACATATACCTTCAGTAATCTTTTTCTAATACCCAAGTCAATATTTGATCTTAAAATCTGTTCTTTTTCTACGAATGCCTTCCTACCCTGTGCTATCCTACACTTTATATCTACCTTGCTTCGATTATCTTTTGTGATTCTACTGCCTAAATAACAAAAATCTGACACTTCTTCGATTCTATTATCTCCTATTGAGATCCTCATTTTTCTACTGCATTCCTTTTTGTCACACCTCATCACTTTAGTTTTACCTATATTTATTTTCATGTTAAAATCCCTAGTCAATACTGCCTGTATACCATTCAATACCCTTTCTAAATTCTTTTCGCTTTCTTCCAATATAGCTATATCGTCGGCGAATCTCAACATATATATTTTCTCTCCCTGTACATTCACACCTACACTATACTCTTCTTTTACTTTGTTTATTGCATCTTCTATATATAGATTAAATAATAACGGTGAAAGTGTACATCCCTGCCGAACTCCCTTCCCTATTTTTGCTACCTCTTCTTCCCTCTCAATTCTAACTAAGGCAGTTTGGTGTTTATATAAATTAAAAATTATTCTCCTATCCTTATAATCTATACCCGTTTCTTTTAAAATTCTAAACATTATGTCCCAATCTACATTATCAAATGCCTTTTCTAAGTCTACAAAAGCTATGCAAGTTACCTTTCCTACCCTATTTCTTTTTTCTACTACCGTTCTTAGTGCTAGAATCGCCTCTCTCGTCCCTCTGTTTTTCCTAAAACCAAACTGATCTTCTCCTAGCCTTTCCTCTACTTTATTTTCTAATCTCCTATAAATAATCTTTAACAATATCTTCGATGCATGTGATAGTAGGCTAATGGTCCTATAGTTCTCACACAAATTAGCTCCTATTTTCTTCGGCATTGTTACTATTCTACTACGCTGAAAATCCTGTGGTACTTCTCCCTTCTCATATATTTTACAAACTAACCTGTATAATGTGGTGCGAGATATTTACAATTTTAACGAAAAAGTTTTGGAAAAGTTTATATCAATGAAAGATAGAAGAGCGGAATACCACTTTCAAGAAATGATTGAATTTAATCATGTTGCATCCATTTTAGGTAAGATTTCTCACTATTATGTTATTTTTTAATAAATGTGTCCCCCTCAGATTGAAATGGCACGAGCCGCCACTGAATATTAGGTGTATGACAACGACGATGGACACACACACAGATTACACACTCTCTCATATTCTCTTCGATGGAATTTAGACAAATTTTGCGATCGTTAAACGCACAGAGCGCTCAGTTTAGGCTTACCATACATTGATACGTAATCGCAATTTCTTATCTGCACATGCTATTTTATCTGAACAGTTCCAATGGTACCTTGTCTAACAGTTGAAGCGAGACTACCTTCGCTACGAACACCTGCAGCAACTCTCGAGTATTTTTATCAACAAACCTTTACGTGTTTTTATTAACAGAATTTTATGTAAACATTGTCAGCAAATTTGTTTTAATTTTCAAAATTAAACATACGACGAAAATAAATATAAAGTTCACCAGTTTTTTTCACATAATCCTATAAATTCAAGAAATGAATATTACATAAAAGAAATAAACTGAGATAATGATCTAATTTTCATGGGTTGCATTAGTTATTCCGTACCACGCAAACAATTGACTTCTTCTTTATTTTTCAGATGATTATTTTTAACAAACCTAGATTGCTCATTCCAATTTTACATACAATGCCATATGAATTTATCATTTCAAAACTTACGAAATTGTTTCTGGATTCGTACAAACTCTTGGCCATTTACAGAAAATGTAAACTTACCTACAATTCAACGGCTTACCAAGAAGATGTGTATAAATTTATATAAACAATTCAATAATTTTTAAGTATTCATTTTTCAACTTATACCAAATAAAGAATATATCGCACAATAAGTAGTTTGGTAAAAAGTAGCATAGTTGATCCAAAAATAATGCTATGTTGTTTTAATTAATATATGTTAATAAATTTAACGTCGCGTCTACCTTCATTTCATTTCAAGATATTTTACTAATTTCGTTTAAGAAGCCAAGAAAATCTCATTTGCGAGAAAATCGCTAATCTCTATAGCCCATCACACTATTGTATTCGTCCTTTTATTAAGTTTTCACGTAAAGAAACACATATTAATGTTGGTTGCATGCCGAAGAAGCTGCATCTTATTCCGGATGAACAATAACAAAACTGCACAAACCACAGCGTTGCTAGAGCAGGGATGAACTATCATAATATATCAAATCTTTCGGGGTATATTTTATGCAACGGCGTAAGAACGCTAAGAAAACTTTTCTCACTCTTCGTTATCGCAGGATGGTTAATATCCTGTCTAGTAGTCGTCCCATAGTTCATCGGGTCGAAGTTCTTCATTAAATATATTGTCAAAAACAGAAACGAATTCGAGAATTTAACTTTCTTCCGCAGTCACGAAAAAGCACATTTTGCCTCAATTCTCTTTTAGAGCATATTTGTACAATTAAATTAGGAAATCAACGATTGTGATGACGAGGATAAAAAGAACAACTCGAAGATTCGAGAAATTGTTTTATATTTGAGAAATAATATGTACGATACTTGACTTTGCTGTCAAGAATGGTAGACGCTACCCTATATCAAGAATTTGACATTGAAATTGCCTAAATTAACCAAAAAACTGTATTGAAACTTGACCAACGACTTTAAGTAATTTTTTTTTTAATTCAATACTACGGTATCTCATTACAGATCTGTACAAAAATATAACCTATATACCTGGAAATAGCTTATAACAAATTAGGTAGCACAAAGTTCCTATTTCGTTTCCTAACGAGATGCGAAAATGTTTCACACTGAAACTTTCGAGTATCCCAGAACTATTAATATTATTCTAATATGCTTCTGGAGTTCTTTTTGTTTTACCGCGAATTTAGGGGTAGAGAAATAATATTTACTGCTGTAGGTGGTTGGTAAAAAACCTCTCAGAGAACTGACAATATTTCTATTTGCAATGACTAAAGTAAAATTAATGAAACGATTATAAAATCGAAAAATTAAATGAAAGGATAATATATGGTATGGAACCTGGAGCCAGACGTCAAAATAATTTCAAATATTATCAGATACGGAGAAAAATAAAATCAACTATTTTAAAATAATTTTTAAAATTATCACTACGGTGTTAAATATTAGTATAGAATAATATATTTATTCTATACTAATTAAAAAAGATTTTTTTATTTATTTTGTGTGATATTGAGTGATATTGTATACTATTAAAAAAGACTTTATTATATATTTCCAAAGGAATCAACAATAAGAAATATTGACATTCCAACAATAGAATTCTATCAAATAATATATTGACGCGAACATACGAACATATTTCTTCAAATTGTAAAAAATTCATCTATAAATAAATAATGTCTACTGATGAAGATGAGGAAGAACCGCAAGCAGGAGAGGGGGGCGAGGGAGAAGAGAAGTACCCCTACGGAGAATACGAAGGAGAGCGGGATGCAGAATTGGACCGACATGGTTTTGGAAGTGCATTATTACCGAACGGGGACATTTACGAAGGATATTATTATCATGGGAAACGGCACGGAAAGGGCCTGTATGGCTTCCGAAATGGGTCCAGATACGACGGGGAGTGGAGGAAAGGGCTGAAACATGGACTTGGTTCGTTTAAAATGCTTTGAAATTAATTCTAGAGCAGAATATCCAAATACATGATACCAAAATAGGAAGGAGTGTGGGAGATATTAATAGGATAAAATATTTTTTAAATTTCTAAATGAAGATTAAAAATCGAAAATCGAAAAAAAACACAATAAATATTTTTTTATCTTCAATAACTCTTAATTTAAAAAAATCAATATTTTATTAGATTCTTCGTGTATACAAAAATATGGAATTTTCGATTTTTTTTAAATAAATCATCAATTTCGAAATAATAGGATTTTTACAGTAATATCAATGACAATGTATACATAGACGTTGCAAGTCCATATACGAAAACGAATCAACTTTAAGCGGTTGATTTTCATGTGGCGACATCTGTCGATATGTTCCCCACGAGAACTTGGTGAAGATAACTGAAGACTGCGCTAGTATATTGACCAAATACACGGGAACGAAATTTTGACAATTCGCCACTTAGTGTGGCGCCATTGTCTCCCCATAAGCAATATGTTAATTGAATTCAATACGCGCGTTGCATCCCCAATCGACTTAAACTTTGACTAAAATCAACGAAAAATCGAGATATTTCAAAGGTATATATATACAGGTATATATATATAGTATATATAGTAACAGGCTTCCCACCCTTCCCATATGTTCCTAATATTCTCTATAACTACACTCTGTAATTGGGATTATATCCTGTTGGGGTAGTTTCCACAAACAGAAATAAATAAATAAATAAATAAATGCAAAATGACTATAAATCGTCTTAAAACTGTATTTTACTGATTTCCGGTTCAAACGGAAAAGGCTGAAATTATCGTCGAAAAAAGTGAAAAAGTCGTGTTATATACCTTTGAAATATTCCGATTTTTTGGCGATTTTGGTCAAAGTTTAACATGTGCTGCCCAAAACAATGCAAAATGGCTATAAATCGTCCTAAAACTATATTTTACTGATTTCCGGTTCAATTGGAAAAAGTTGAAATTATCGTCGAAAAAAGTGAAAAAGTCGTGTATATATACCTTTGAATTATTCCGATTTTTTGGCGATTTTGGTCAAAGTTTAACAAGTGCTGCCCAAAACAATGCAAAATGGCTATAAATCGTCCTAAAACTCTATTTTACTGATTTCCGGTTCAATTGGAAAAAGTTGAGATTATCGTCGAAAAAAGTGAAAAAGTCGTGTATATATACCTTTGAAATATTCCGATTTTTTGGCGATTTTGGTCAAAGTTTAACATGTGCTGCCCAAAACAATGCAAAATGGCTATAAATCGTCCTAAAACTATATTTTACTGATTTCCGGTTCAATTGGAAAAAGTTGAAATTATCGTCGAAAAAAGTGAAAAAGTCGTGTATATATACCTTTGAAATATTCCGATTTTTTGGCGATTTTGGTCAAAGTTTAACAAGTGCTGCCCAAAACAATGCAAAATGGCTATAAATCGTCTTAAAACTGTATTTTACTGATTCCCAGTTCAAACGGAAAAGGTTGAAATTATCGTCGAAAAAAGTGAAAAAGTCGTGTATAACCTTTGAAATATTTCGATTTTTCGTCGATTTTTATTTTAATATTTTTTTGGCGAAGGTGTAGTTCATACTGTTTATAAAATGGGGTCACCGTGGGGTCGAATGTTCGATCCTGTGTAAATCCTGTGTAAAATTTCTTGTAAAATATATATGTAAAACGTTTTTCTGCAAGGTACCTACGATATATAAAAGACAACACAACAAGTAGTAAGTACAAATTTTCTTTATGAAGGAAATGTAATTTCCTTTTTGTTTTTTTTTGCTAAACTGAAAATTGTTAAAGATTTTTAAGAAAATAAATTGAAGAGTTTTGAAGGTAGTAAATTATATACTTCTTTAGGTACAATTATTCATACTTCTTTAGGTATAATTATAAAGAATTTGTAATGAGTGACAGAAGTGAAATATTTGTTGATGACGGAAGTTTAAGTTACGAATTGGGTATTTTAAAAATTGTTTTTGATGGAGTGTAAGAGGAGGAATATATTGAGGAGTGCAAGTTAATATATGGCTCGTATATTTATTAAATGTGCATTGTAACTAATGCCAATGACAATGTATTTTATCGAATTTGATCAATTCGATACATTTCTCCCGGGTAGTTGAATGTTTAACACATTTTATTCATGGTTTTGATGTTGCTGATGTCGAACAGCTGACCGTGTTCGACCACAGTAATCGAATGCTTGGTTTAAGTCGATTGGGGACACAACGCGCGTATTGAACCCAATTAACATATTGCTTATGAGGAGACAATGGCGCCACACTAAGTGGAAAATTGTCAAAATTTCGTTCCCGTGTATTTGGTCAATATACTAGCGCAGTCTTCAGTTATCTTCAGCAAGTTCTCGTGGGGAAGATATCAACAGATGTCGCCACATGAAAATCAACCGCTCAAAGTTGATTCGTTTTCGTATATAGACTTGCAACGTCTATGTATACATTGTCATTGATATCACTGACAATGACAATGTATACATAATAGTCGCATACATGAATTGATCGCAATTCTTCCAATCTATACAAATCATGTAATATTTGACAACTATGCGTTGGTAGCGGTAAATGAATATAATCTGGAAATATAAATATCTTTTTATTGAATATCCGACCTCTTCCGCGAACTAGCCCGATGAAAAACGAAAAAAATTGCAAACAGCGCATGTACCGCTGTGACTTTTGAATCAACTAGATTATTATAATACATGCATTCAAGCAGGATTTATCCTAGATATCAAATATTTCAACACAACCATAATTTATATATCACCAACAGAGTGCAGCACTTCCTGGCCTATGAAATTTGTGGAAATGTGATTCCCCACTGATTCTCTCTTTTATATGGACTTGCAATGTCTATGTATACATTATCTTTGGTAATATATACTATTTCGCGGAAAATTCTTAATATGCAATTTTTTTGAAAGATACTTTAGATATCGCTGTAATAATGATCAGATAAAAACTAAATCTACTCATAAAAGAAAATGACGATTGCAACGTGTAAAGTATCTCATTCGTTGTTTATGTATTTTTTATTCGATTTGTATTTTATTTAGTATTTAATGCAAAAAAACACTGTTAAATTCTCGATTATTCTGTGCGCAAGGAACAATGTTTTATCCTGACGGGACCAAATACATTGGCAATTGGCGTAAGGATTTTAAGCACGGATTCGGTTCTTATTGCTATTTGAATGGCGATTCCTACGAGGGAGCCTGGTATAAAGGCTTCAGACACGGGTTAGGCACCTACGTCTACAAGAAGGACAATATTCTGCATACGGGCGTATGGAGGGACGGCCAAATGAACGGACCTGGAGTGATTTATTATCCCAATTATAGATATCATGGTAAGTTATTCAATTCGTAATCAATAAAATTTATATAAATTAAATTTATGAGTTTCTATGGGTTATGATTAAAATTGAATTTAAATTGTTCTAAACTGTCGAAGAAAATATTTGCTACCTTTCGTAATTAAATACATAATTTCCCCGTATTTAAAATTAAAACTATATCATTTACTCAACCAAGTATAGATTTATTTATAATTTAATTATTACGTGAAACTAAATAACAGCTAATTGAAATTTAAAACTGCAATTTCTTCTGTTTCTATATTGCTATAAACTGCAATTCTAAATTGATATGCTAGCGTACTTTTCAATTTACACTTTAACTTTGTATTTTAATAAATCACATGTCCTGCCCCCCATATACATTTCCGGTGTTAATTTTGGGAATATTTCCGCGGAACAAATTTATACCTACCTCTGGCCTGGCAAACAAGAAGTGAACATAAAACATACAACAGGACATACTATTTATACAGGTTGATGTGCTTGCCAATGAAAAAGTATTAATAAATACGATTTTTTTTAATATTTTTGCGACCTTAGTTTTATGTACTGGTAAATAAAATGACACCTCGTTTTCCAATCTCCTCAATTCGGAATTATATTTTTCGCCATGTTCTATGTCTGAGAAAATAAAAGGAAGAATAACATGTCACATTAATCATTTCTAAATTATCGTTCCGATGGTGAATATCGTTAGCAAACGAAAAGGACCAAAGATATTTTGAATGTAGATTGATACCAAGATTATTTCCTATCTGGAAGTTGGTATAAAAGTGCCCGAATTAAAGGAATTGTACACGGAATTTAAAAAAATATTGATATCAACCAGAATTAAAATATTCACTATAAACATAAATATTCGAAGTAAGTTCTTGCTCTAAAGATCCTCCCATCGATATAACAAATAAAAAATATTTATGATTGTAGCTTATGAATATTTGAAATTTTATTTTCTAGAAATAGGAGTTTTAGATGCAAAGAGTTATTCTAAATCATTTCTTTAAGAAAGTTAGTATAATTGGAATAAATCTTTAAAAATTGTAATCTTTGGAAATATGTGCTAATATTAATTAAAGAGAGACGTTCGAAGTACAAAGTTAATTTAACAAATATGTGTGGGTATTTCCGTTCATTTGTGATAAAGTATTTTTAAACGAAGGAAGTCCAACTGCTGTGAAAATGGGGCCACCAAACAGAGGATATAAATCTAATAAAGGTCGGTGCGGTTTATGTTCGCTCGATGAAACTCATGTTTGTATACATAACCGTTAAAAAACACATCAGGGATAACATTATGCAAACAGAGTTCGGAAATATTCCGGCATCAATGTTAATATTACTACAAGGAAAATCAAGATTATGACAGGAAGTAATTGTTTGATTTCATTAAACGATTTTGTATTCGGATTATATCATTTTAAACAGTATTGTTTTTTATGTACGACAAGCAAATTTTAATGTATATTTTAATTTGACCAATATAAAAACGAATGGCTGGTCTTTAACAGCGCAGAAATGTTATTACCGGATTAAAAGACTCTGTATTTGCGCCAACAACAAAACTCCGACCGAAAATAGTACATCAACTGCGCACACAGGTACTATGTAGTAAATAGTACCCGGAACGCCTGACCTGACTTGACCTCACCTGACCTGACCCTACCTGACCTGACCTGACCTGATCTGAACTAAATTACTGTATACTGACTTATATATTTTTTTCTACCGTGTTTTAATAAATGTATTGAAATATATATGTGAAATTGGTGAACTTCAATGCAAATCTATTTTAATTTTACCCATTATTAAGAATGACACTATGAAATATACATTTTCGTTTTGTTCCGCATTATTAATTTTTTTTATTAGAATATTATTAATTGTTAATAATTTGTAGCCAACCGTCCGTATACCTGCCTATACGTGTGCGCAAACGAATAGTAGGATTAAGGGTGACGGTGCTGGGTCGTAGTTTATGACATGGGATTAGTGTGCAAATAGAAAACTACCAAACCAATATTTCAGATTAAAAATTGCATGATTCGATATTATGTTATTTTTATCCTGTATATTGGATATCATATGTTGAATGAAGAATAAAATATATAATTTTTTGTCTATGCATTAATTATTATTC
This sequence comes from Leptodirus hochenwartii, assembly GCA_947310635.1. Taxonomy (NCBI): domain Eukaryota; kingdom Metazoa; phylum Arthropoda; class Insecta; order Coleoptera; family Leiodidae; genus Leptodirus; species Leptodirus hochenwartii. The sequence continues at coordinate 37,722,245 of OX371179.1, read as the reverse complement.
TCATTTGGCTGCTGTTAAAGCAACCCCAACAAATATTAAAATCCGGTAGAAAATTACGCTGGCAGAGTATCAAATATGAGATACCAAATACATACAATGTTGGTTGTTGGTTTATTGTCCCTTTTCCCTCTTTACGAATGTAATGTAGCGGGTCTGTTATACAGAATTATTAATTTCAAACTTTGGATATGTGTGTCAAGTATTAAAAGTTCATTTGAAGTTGTAAATTTATATCAAAATACGTATACTCTATATTATATTACTGTTTCTATATATATAGGAGTCGATCCTTCCACTTTTGAGGGATTAAAAAATAATTTAGATTTAAATTTTTGACAAAGGTTAACGAACAAAAAAAAACCAGAATGATTCCAAAATATGTACCTTTTCATATTCACTTCGATTAATATTTCGAATACACGATCCTAATCAACAACATAGAACACAATATCTTTACGCTAACTCACAAGGACAATGAAAACATTTCCAGGTAAATTCGAGAAGAATTTGCCGAAAGGTCCCGGCTGTTTCGTTTTCGAAGGTAAATGGATGCAACACGGTTTCTACATTAACATTCGCGACCCAGCGTTCGATTACGTGGGCGCTGAAGAACTAGTTATCGATGGTGGTGATCTCGTGGAGGGGGAACAGTACCGCGGCAACCCTAGAGGAATAGTACCGATATGGCGCGCGCGAAATGTTACCACATTCCAACCGGATCTGCTGCCGCAAGAACCGTGCCCGATACCAGTCAAAGACTCCGCGGACAGCCTTATTGATATTATAGAGTATCTACAACATCAGTATGGCGGTACTGGGGCGTTGGATGAAGAGGAAGAAAATGAAGGGGAACATGTAATTGTAACGGTTAAGCCGATTTCGCCTGTAGGAAATATTGAAGAACAACCGGAGAATGTAAAAGTGGATGATCAAAATGTTAAGGAATAGCGCCCTAAACTAACAATGATATTTATTTGCTGATGAAGGAATTATTTTTATTTGGTGTTGTATTAATGTATGAAATAAATAGTGTAAATCTGAAATCGAATGCCTAATTAAATAACGCTAAAGTATAAAGTTATCAATCGCAGGGGCTAGTTAAATTGTACCTTTTTGTTTCATATATTGAGATTATTTTATTCAAACATATTTTCCCAACATATTTGTGATTGGATATTGTGGTTTGTAAAACTATATCACTATTTATGTTCGGTATATTCCTCCAATGATGACAATACCATTACCTCTGCATTTGAATATGAAATATAAAAATCAGGTATTTGTTTGAATTTGCACAATTTGGCGCGTTCAGTGGCGGCTCGTGCCATTTCAATCTGGGGGGGCGCATTTCTTAAAAAATAACATAATAGTGAGAAATCTTACTCTTCTATCTTTCATTGATATAAACTTTTCCAGAACTTTTTCGTTAAAATTGTAAATATCTCGCACCACATTTTTATTAATACACATCATCGTCATCGCGTTTAAACGATCATTATCCCATAGCATTTCGCAAAAAAGTCTTGATTCATTTAAGTGTTGAAAAACAACGCTCTGATTCAACAGTGGTCATCGGGGTTGTTAAAATAATTTTACGTATTTTTATAGTTTCCGGGAAAGTTTCACTGAGATTATTTTGTAGCAATAACGAAAGAAAATTTGTGGCTGCAATTATTTGATAAAAATCCGGACACGAGCAAATAACTTCTAATTCTGTTTTTAATCTGGTTTTATTCAAAAATGGATATGCATGACACACGGTTTCCAATAGGTCACTGGAAATTGTTTAGAAAATATTGGCATCGATTTCGTGTTAAATAATTCAGCGGCCTGTAGATGGCCACGATATGAGAATCTATCCTTCATCTGTGTTATATATATTTTTGTAAATGTCTCTTGTAAAACGTCGCGTAAATGTCCGGTTTTGAGCACTCTTTGCACAAGTTTGCGATCAATTTAAATTGGGCAATGGCCTACCTAATTCTTTAATTTGTACTTTGTCCACAAGAGAAAGTCTACAAAACTCTATTTTCAATAAAGAACTAACACTATTCATTTTTATTAAATATATTCTTGGAGAAACACGGGGCAAAATCGTACATACGTACATATCGTACATACAAAGAACAAATGCTACTGTCTAATCTGTCTATTCAATATCAATTTATATACATATATATATATATATACACTCTGTATATATATACTACTCTCTGTTCTCTCTGAACTTCTTTAGGACGTTAAAGAAGCGCGACATCCAATAGATCGGTCGCCTGCACTCTATGAAACACTCATCTCATTGCATATGTACTGTATATATGTATTTAACTTGTACTGGCATTGGATAGCCGTTGAGAATAAATGACACATATTAGACGATGAAGCAAGGAGCGAACCGAAGAAACAGAAGATATACTGCATACGGCCGCTCTCACCGATTGCTTACAATAGAGTGAGATGAGTGCATATGCATTTAACCTGTACTGTGTGGCTGGGTGGCGCTGAACACGCAGCGGATACTTATAAATACTACAACCGTTTTTTATGTTTTATTTATAGTACGTACTCGATTTTTTTTCTATGTGTTGAATTTAACAGTGAAAGCGATGTTTGTGTTTGCACGGCATAGTATGGTAGTGTAATAAATAAAAGTGCTTTTGTGCTTCCAGAATAAATGTAGAATCCAAACGGGGAATATTTCGAAACTACCGATAATGATACTACTACTCATTTTTGTGGGAATTAAAGATAAGAGAAGTTAAGGGTTAATTAATACAGAATATATTATGTAATATGTTCAGATGGGTTTTATTTTCGCATTCCCACTTAAGAGATATTTTACTAATATTACGATTACAACAAATATCCAGTAAAATATTTGAAAAGTCCAAATATTTGTTATAAAAAAATTCAAGATATATGTCAGCAAAATTTTATAAGTATATTTGGGATTGCATATTAATTATTAATCGTTTTAAAGTAATTCTACTTGTCTATATACTAGCAGATTTCAAATTGTTTCCCCAAGTAAACATGAAACATAAAAAAAAATCGCGACAGGTGCGGACACTTGTTTTATTTGTTATCTTTCCAAATACAATTGAATTTTAAATTATGACATTGTTGGTCGCCTATATATGTATATAGAAAATTATATATATTGCATTTTTAGAAATGGTACGTGCAAAGGCAACAGAAATGCACAAATGTTCGCAATATTCGGACGGTCTATATATAGTTTTTGCAGGAGCTTTGAAAACGTTTTTTCATTGCAATAAAAAACTTTATGGTGAAATTTCAGAAGAGTTATTTTAATTTTTTTTAGAAAATCTGTACATGCTTTCGTTTCGAGCAGATCTAGCAGAATTTTTAGAAAATATAGCAATATTGAAGAAAAATTATTGTTAAAATAAAATATTTTCTTACATACAATAAAGTCAGAAGGCAACGTAAACAGTTATTTCTTTATGTCCATTCGAATTTAGAAATATGTGGAATTTACATTAAAGAATGTTTAGAAAGAATGAAGATAAAAAATCTTATAATTTCCGCAGAAATGTAAAAGATATTTAATTTAAAAGGGCAGAGAATTGAATTAATAAAACAAAGAGGTTTGCAGTACAATAACGGAAACTCAGATAATTATCCAAAATATCATATAATATACGTCATTCATTGCTAAATATTTATTCTATACAAGCAAATTAAATTTTCTCGTCTTTTTCAACGAACCGCGGACCGCATTCTGGTGTCTTCATAATAAGACGTTTTATTTAATTTTTCCCTCAAGCAACAAACCTGAAAAGCATTTATACAGAACTTTCTGTAATAAGTACGAGACTTATTTTTATATTCATTTATTGCTAATGACGCTAAAAAAAACTAGGTCAAATGAGGATTTTATTTAACTTTGATCCAAAGAGATTTTTAAGATTAAGTATGAGCATTCAATTCTCAAAGGCATAAGTTAAAATTGTTGGTCTATTGCCACATAAGTATCTTTTATGGAGCAGTTTTAAAAGAATGAATAAAAAATTGAAAATTTTTAAAGTTTTCATGTTTCTGTCTATATTTTTGATATTCCGGCCTTTCGTGCCTATAAGTATTTTTATTCAAGCAATACACACACACATATATATATATTTATATATAAAAAATCAATTCATACAAAGTCTCGGCATAATTTTAACCATTTAAATAAACAGTTGCACTTTTCAATATTATTATATACATCTTTTATACATTTTTTTTCATTTTATGATAGCAATATTTTTTTTAGCATTCGCCAAAAAAATCGTCTGGAACAGACATTCCACCAGGCACTTTTCCATTTTCTTTAGAAAGAATAATAAATAGGACACGGCTCTTGGTCTCTGCCACTTTATTTGTGAAATATTTCAGATTCTACATTTGTCTCTCATTATACTAACAATATTACCACCAGTCACAAGGCTTTGATATAGATATATTGACCATTCTTCGAGGGTAAAAAGAAGAATGGTCTCAACGGTGAGGTATTTATCTAGTTTTTTTCATAGGAACTATGTAGTTTTGTTCCTATAAATGCGTGGAACAATAACACGACAGATTCAATCAACAAGATTTTTTTATTTACTCTTAATCGTAACTAAAATTAATTATTCTAATTTAAAAGTGGACATTTAGTATTGATCATTTAGCATTGAAAATACTAAAAATGCTTTTAAACAAATAAAATACAGAAAGATAACAGTAATACAAAAGCAATAAAAAAGATATATAGAAACTTTTATGTTTTTTTAAAGGCGGTGAGAAATGTATTTAAATTAACTAAAAAACTATATTGTTATGAAATTATGTACATCTATCAGTGAATTTATTATAAATAATTTATTATTAAAATCCAGCTGCGAGGTATTGAAATATCGCAGACAAGATCCACATGTATTATAGCAGTAAGTAAGGCTTTGCGGAGGATCTATTTTCTCAAGAATATATACGAAGAGCCACACTGCCTGCGTGTAGACAGGTATAAGAAAAACTTACCCTGAAATTCCAAAGGACTTTTATCTCCTCTGTTTGAATAGGATTATTCCAAAGAATAACTTTTGGGGGATATTTTAAATAATGTGTTTGCATTTGTCAATGGTCCTTTCCCATATATCACTTACATTTTCTAACTATTGAAGAAGTAAAAAGGTTCGACGTGTGAATGGTGGATTTACCGAGTTCTGTATATACAAAAAAGCAATTTTTTGTTGCCTTTTCTAGATAAGCAAAAAATTGAGATGGCCAAATTTCGTAATAAGTATCGATAAATCCACATTGATTTAATAATTCATTTTAAATTTACATTCCTGAAGAATGTGATATAAATTGAAAATAGTAAATCTTAGTTTACACTTGAAAAATAGCATTTTGTTTTATTATAACGTTAATTTATTATGTTTTATCATAATGAGTCGGGTGAGTCCTAAAAAGCAAGTTAGCTTTGAGTGAAACATTCTATTTTTAAGCATTGTTTATTTAACTACAACATAAACTTTTTACTGTATAATCGTTTTACGAATAAAATACAGAAAACTTACATCCATTTGATTTGTAATTGATTATTTTTTGTTTATTTACCATCAGCTAGTGCTGTCGCCAGTTGTGAAGGAAGTAACTATCAATCATTTTTGTTCTAGTACAAAAATGGAACGTTCTATAGTATAATGTGAACAATCTAACACAATTAAAGGAAATATATTTAATGAATAAAATTCCAATTTTAAAATTTGTTTCTATATATACTTTTACTCAATATCTCCCAGCGCAGCTAATTTTATATCTTCGTCTTAACTGGCAATATAGTGGCTAGAAAAAGGCCATCCAAATTTTATAGCAAATTGACTAGCCACTTTAGCCACCTTTTTTAATTATCCGAAAACCCCGAATTTGACTGTGTAAAGAACCTCTCAAGAGTGCTACCACTTGATGAACCTGTCAAAATTTAATAAAAAAAAATTACCATTCTTCTTGAGAAATGGCAATTTGTATAAGAACAAATAAGCGAATAGGTTTGTATTATTTTAATTTTGCTTGTATCTTACGTATAAAGAGTGTAAATTTTGTTAGTTAGTTAAAGAGTCCGCAATCCTAAAGATTGGTTGGAAACAGCACGCCATGCCGATCTATCCTGAGCTAATCCCTTCATCTCCCTACAGCTATTCATCTCAACGTCTTCAACTATCTGACTCACATACTCCAATCTAGGCCTACCTACCCCTCTCTTTCCCTCCACTCTACCTTCTATGATCAATTGCATAATCCCCCCATGCCTAAGAATATGCCCTACTAATCTGTCTCTCCTACGCTGTAACACTCTCCAGATATTTCTCTTCTCCCCTACTAACTCTAGTACAGCTTCATTTGTTACTTTATCTTCCCAACCAATCCTCATCATCCTCCTATAACACCACATTTCGAATGCTTGTAATCTACGCTTCTCTTCCTTTCCTATAGTCCACGCGTCACACCCGTACAGTGCTACACTCCAAACATATACCTTCAGTAATCTTTTTCTAATACCCAAGTCAATATTTGATCTTAAAATCTGTTCTTTTTCTACGAATGCCTTCCTACCCTGTGCTATCCTACACTTTATATCTACCTTGCTTCGATTATCTTTTGTGATTCTACTGCCTAAATAACAAAAATCTGACACTTCTTCGATTCTATTATCTCCTATTGTGATCCTCATTTTTCTACTGCATTCCTTTTTGTCACACCTCATCACTTTAGTTTTACCTATATTTATTTTCATGTTAAAATCCCTAGTCAATACTGCCTGCATACCATTCAATACCCTTTCTAAATTCTTTTCGCTTTCTTCCAATATAGCTATATCGTCGGCGAATCTCAACATATATATTTTCTCTCCCTGTACATTCACACCTACACTATACTCTTCTTTTACTTTGTTTATTGCATCTTCTAAATATAGATTAAATAATAACGGTGAAAGTGTACATCCCTGCCGAACTCCCTTCCATATTTTTGCTACCTCTTCTTCCCCCTCAATTCTAACTAAGGCAGTTTGGTGTTTATATAAATTAAAAATTATTCTCCTATCCTTATAATCTATACCCGTTTCTTTTAAAATTCTAAACATTATGTCCCAATCTACATTATCAAATGCCTTTTCTAAATCTACAAAAGCTATGCAAGTTACCTTTCCTACCCTCTTTCTTTTTTCTACTACCGTTCTTAGTGCTAGAATCGCCTCTCTCGTCCCTCTGTTTTTCCTAAAACCAAACTGATCTTCTCCTAGCCTTTCCTCTACTTTATTTTCTAATCTCCTATAAATAATCTTTAACAATATCTTCGATGCATGTGATAGTAGGCTAATGGTCCTATAGTTCTCACACAAATTAGCTCCTATTTTCTTCGGCATTGTTACTATTCTACTACGCTGAAAATCCTGTGGTACTTCTCCCTTCTCATATATTTTACAAACTAACCTGTATAATCGCTCCTGCATTTTTTCCCCTGCGTGTTTTATTAATTCGGCTGGTATCATATCAATCCCCGCTGCTTTGTTATTCCGTAAATCATTTAATGCTCTATGAAACTCTGACCTAAGTATGCTAGGACCTAAGTCATCCTCATCTATCTGTTCCACATTTTCTAGCTCCTCCATGTCCTGCCTACCTTTATATAAATCTTCAAGATACTCCTTCCATCTTCTAGCTTTTTCCTTATTTTCTGTGAGTTCCTTACCCTGCTTATCACATATAATGTTACCCTTTGGTTTTACTTTAGAAAAATGTGACTTAATTTTCCTGTAGCCCAAATCTACTTTACCTCTTCTCATATCCTCCTCAATATCCTCACAGTTTCCTTTTATCCACTCTTCTTTCGCTAGCTTGCATTTCCTATTAATTAAGTTCCTTAGTTCCTTATATTTTTTCTGTCCTGCTTCTGTGTTTCCTATTTTAATTTTCCTTCTTGCTTCTATCATTTCAACTATTTCTTCCGTGATCCATTCCCTCCTACCTGCCCATTTCTTTGTGCCTAATACTTCATTTGCTGCTGTAGTTAACCCATTTCTGATTTCCCTCCATTCGCAATCTATGTCGCTCCTAGATGTTCCATTAGCCATGATTTCTACTTTCTGATTGTACTTTTCACATACATCAGCTAATTTTAACCTATCGACATCTACTCTGACCTGTTTAGACTTCTGTAATTTCTTGAATTTCACCTCTGAGTCCAGGACTACTAAATTATGGTCACTATCAATATCTGCTCCAGGGTAACTCTTACAATTCTTAATCTGGTTCCTAAACCTCTCTTTAACCAGTATGTAATCTATCTGATACCTCCCTATATCTCCTGGCATTTTCCACGTATATATCCTGCGCTTGTGATTCTGAAAAAGCGTGTTTGCTACCACTAGCTTATTCCTAATACAAAACTCTACCAATCTATCCCCTCTATCATTACGTGTTCCTATTCCATATTCTCCTACTATTGAAACTTCCTTTCCCTTACCTACTACGGCATTCCAATCTCCGATTACAATTAGATTATCCTGTCCTTTAACGTTTGCTAACCTAGATTCAATCTCCTCATAAATGGATTCTACCTCCTCATCATCGTGATTTGAAGTTGGCATATATACTTGCACTATAACTGTGTCCGTTGGCTTCGTGTCTAATCTAATAGTTATAATTCTATCACTAACTTGGCAATAACTCTTTATTCTACATCCCAACTTTTTGTTATTTTCATAAAATAAAATGGGTTATAGAACGAGTAAGGTGCATCAAGGAGCAAGTAAGGGTTGTGTGATTAATGTTTCAACTTTATGCTTTCACCATAATAAACGACATGAGCAACATATTCGTCGAGATGTATTATATGTACATTTTATATAATGTACTGAAAGTCTGAATAGCGTATACATTATCTCGAATATCTTGCATACATTCAGCAAGATAAAAGACGTTTGGAATTCGCTTTGATATTACAAAGGACTACATTCTATATAGAATAGCTGTTAATAGTTAAGGGTCTAATATAATGCCTATGATGCTCTTAATTATTCACCCACTTTTTATGTACGTCTAAATAAATGTAAGCATAAAAACACACCGAAAATAACTAGCATTCCAAAGAAAACGACAAATGCAGTCCACGTCAAAGAGCACAAAATGTACGTAATATAATTCACGTCAAAGAGCACAAAAATGCAGAACTACCTTAAAACAACGTGGAAGAGCACGAGAAATGCGCCAATAGAGCAATAAAATGTAAAGACTTTTTCGTTATAAAATAGTTATAGCTGAAAATCGCATGAACGGCTGTTTGTAATTTTAGTTTATTAAAAATAATCATGAAAAATAATTCGAGTTAAAACTTTTATAGAGATTTGAAAAAAGCATAAAAGTATAAAATCGTTTACGTATTTTTCGATGAAATCTTAAAAAAGAAAATTGAATTTTTTGTTTCGGATACAAATAAGGGAGAGTAATTACTTTTAGAGAGCTGCTGCAGGTCCAACAAAATACTACTCTAAAATGCGCACATGCAAAGTCCTCACTTTATATAATCTGTTACAATTTTTAATCCGAGCATACACGTCATTTTTCTACACGGACGCTATAAATTACAGAAAAATATTTATGTAGGGTAATGTAGCTGTATATATGGTTGTCACTTTATATACAACCCAAACTAAAACCATAACTTTCGTTTTTATGCCATCCGCACTAGTTTTAGTGGCTCGTTGTCACTATAAGTTTAGCCGACGTGGTTGTACAAATAGTAACCCCGAATTTATTTGCAGCGGTGGATAGTTGAAATCCTTTTTAAGGACTGGGGTAATTTACCCCCACACAAGTAGCTATAGTATCTCAAAAGGAAGACATACCATAACATCGAACGGACTCGATTTCTTAGTTGTATTGGATTGAGCGACCGAAAAGATATTTTATGGCGTCGTTATTATCGAGAGCATGTTGCGATTGTTAAATCTATCCCTATGTAATTATAGATTTGCAAAATACCTTTAAGAAATAAGGTATCGAATAAACGATTTTATTGTATCGGTAAAGCAAAATGACAAAAATCAATTCTGTTATTGTAGAGAACAACCAGAAGACAAGATACATAAAACTATGTATATAAAATATGTAACTTGATCACTAAACAAAAAATGTATCGACTCATTAATAAAATTTCTAAGAATGTGTGATAAATGAGTTCGGACTAATGTGTAGTTCTCTTGGCGAAGAATTACTATCAAGAATTCGTAACGTTTTAAGGTAAACGCTTAGAACAACAATACCTAGCGAGATCCGACCCATGAATTACTTTGGAGGTCATAGTTCTTTATGGGTCATATCTTTGGGGATAGAATTGGAGATTTGAACAAGCCAAGATCTAGTGGAGCACGCGTTAACATACAAAGAAGCAAAGTGACGCGTAGTAAATTGATAAAAAATATGCGTGAGACTCTCGAGCGGTAGAAATCAAATTTCTTAGCTCCTAGGAAAAGTTGATTTTATGCATTGTTTTTTTTTTCATTTGTTAACATTTTTTTTTTTTCATATATTTATATATATTTTTTCACTGTGAAAAGTGAAATGGAGAAAAATACAACTACAGACAGAGTACGAGCCTTTGGAGAACGGAAGAAAGCGAATAAACCGCCGAGAAAAGTGCCAACAAGTACCTTGGAAAGAAGTAGAGAGTATCGAGCCAGGCAAAGGGCGTTAAAGAAACACGGTGGACAACATAACTTTCCAACGACCTCAAATACACTGGATGGATCGATACCGTCGTTAAGTGAGGACACAGTGAGTGGTATAAAGAATTTGAATGCCACTGATTCTACACGTGAAGATACACGCGGTGTGAGAGATCAACGAAATGAATCTGATACAGCTGAGCGAGCCATCGACAAATAGAAATGCACCCACTAGTGCATCATACACAAAATTTACATTCTTTCAACCTGCTCATCGCGAATTTGATAAACAAATTGTTAGCTAAAAGATTAAGCTGTGTTTGTGTAATATATAATAAAAAACATATCATAGCGCGTAGCGTGCATTTCACTTTTCGTGACGTTCAGGCCAATTTGCCCTACCGCGCTTAAAGAAGTTTCACTTCAAAAAATGGAACGATTTGATTTCGTCGGAAAACAGTGCGTGAGAATATTGGGTTGCAATTGGGTGACATGTGTCAATTATTTTCTTCTTTTTTAATAATTATGCGACAAATAGGTAATGAAAATAATAATAAGATTATAAGCTGTTCTAAAATTAATCTGTTCAGATTATATAATTTTATCGCGAGTTTCCGAGTGTGTAAAAATTGGTGAAAAATATTAAATATGGTAAATATGGTAATAAGATAAATAAGATAAACGTGGTAAATATCAATAAACGCATAATATATCAATAACTGCGGGATATAATAGGAAATATATATGGGTAAATATTAGAAATTTTAAGAAATAGCAGAAATGGGGAAAAAGTCTGTATTTTGGAAATATGTGCAGAAAATTTTCGAGTTGTCTGCCCCTCAATAATTTCCTTCTGCGCGAAAATTATAGATTATATTCGCTGTATTACTTTGGAGCAGTAAAATTTTATTATAGCTGCTATAATAAAATTCCCAGATTAATAATATGTTGGTTATATTTAGTCCAATTCTTTTAGAATCCCTTAATATTATATATACGAGGAAATTCAATGATCATCGTTCTTCTTTAAAACATGTTAAAATCCATATTATTAAGTAATCATAAAAAATAATTTGTCGCTGATGAAGTAAATTTAAAAATATTTTTTTTTTAAGGATGGGTGCTGAAGGCTCTCCCATCCGTAAGGCTACTACATATCCGTATTTTCAACTACCAATTAATTAATTCTTCAACTGTTACTATGTCCACTGAGTGGAGATATTTATGGACGAAGATTTTGCATTAGACATACATGGTCCGGACGGGATTTTTCCTCAAGAAAATATCTCTGTCCGGAGCGGGATTCTAAAGTAAATATTGTAGGAATATTGTAAGAATGAAATTAAAATTTTTGCAATTAAAATTGACTCACCGGTTGGGCTAGGTGTTAACTCCTGCATCACGGTGTGCACTTGCATGTCGTGTCGCTTGAACAACGTTGTCAACTTGCGCTGCAATACATATTTCGCGGACGTGGCGGCTTTAGTATATTCGCGTACACCGAACGATTTGTACGGTACCACCATTCCAACATGGAGCTGTCTAATGGCGTCTGTGTCACCGCCATTGCCGTTTGTGGCATCGACATCGGTGGACTGTGGTGTTGGAATTTGTACTGAAGTACGAATATCGTCGTCCTCTTCCTCATCTAGGTTAATGACCTCGTCAAAGTCCGGTGGGAAGGTACTGGTGGTCGTTCTGGAAAACATAAAAAATAAGTCTTGTATATTGCGCCAAAAAGTTTTGTCGTTCTTGAAGTTCTTGAAGTGAAACTTCTATACGCGCGTTAGGGCAAATTGGCCTGAACGTCACGAAAAGTGAAACGTACGCTACGCGCATGCGCCGCGTGTACTGTGTGTATACGTAACATAAAGCAACCAGTAGACGCTTGCGTATTTTATTATATATTACACAAACACAGCTTAATCTTTTAGCTAACAATTTCCATTGTGAGAAAAGTGAAATGGAGAAAAAGACAAGTACAGACAGAATGCAAGCCTTTAGAGAACGGAAGAAAGCGAATAAACCGCCAAGAAAAGTGCCAACAAGTACCTTGGAAAGAAGTAGAGAGTATCGAGCCAGGCAAATGGAGTTAAAGAAACACGATGGACAACATAACCTTCCAACGACCTCAAATACACTGGATGAATCGATACCGTCGTTAAGTGAGGACACAGTGAGTGGTATAGAGAATTTGAATGCCACTGATTCAGGTGTGCCGTCTACACGTGAAGATACACGCGGTATGAGAGATCAATGAAATGAATCTGATATAGCTGAGCGAGCCATCGACAAATAGAAATGCACCCACCAGTGCATCATACAGAATATTTAATCCAAACTCCTCTTTATAGATTGTACGACATTACAGTTAATAATTCATTCTTTGATGATCAGAGTGTCAATCAAAATCAATCAAAATCAAAATCAAATTCAAATCGTTAACAAATGGACAAAAAGCAATGTATAAATTCAACTTTTCCTAGGAGCTAAGAAGTTTCACTTCTACCGCGCGAGAGTCTCACGTATGTTTTTTAAAATGTTTTTCACATTGTTTCTTGCTCTTGAGAATGGCTTGGGGAAGCCGAAACTAGTAGAGCAGCAAATTAAATAGATTGTGTACACTGAAATTGTGCTTTAATCTCATCGATATCTATAAAACAAGTGTATACTTACTTATTACTATGACTTATAAAAAATAATGTTTAGGAAATAAGTCATTGCCGAGGTTTTTGTTTTATGTAACAGAATGTTTGGAAATGACAGAAAATTTTATTAAGATTGATTCATGATAGTATTTATTCACATAGTTTAAATTTGGAAAAAGTACAAAAGATGAATGAAAACAAGAATTTGTAGAAAGGCAAACAAAATATTCATTCAAAATGAAACCATGAACGAAATTTCCTCAACAAAATTCAATGAGTTGCAGTTCATCATCGATTTTAATTGGGATTATTTCCAATTTACTGTACTAGGAGTTTATTCATTTTCTAATCTGAAGCCAACCGTATCGAGTTTCGACTATCTATTATACAAACAGAAATCTACATAGTGGCCATTCAGTATTTTGGAACATTAAGTTCAGCTCTGAATTTTATACTAAAAATATTTCGTAAATATCCCTTTGAATAATGCCTTTCAGCTGTTAATGCTAATAAAAATACAATATTTTTAGGTGAATTTCATATTTGTTTCAAAAAGTTAACGGAAAAATATATTCGAAAGAACTTGCTAACGAGCATCGCAAGCATTTTCCTTAATTGCGAAGTGAAGCAAAAAATAAGCAGATTACACATTATTTTTAATGCGTAGTTTTTGAATCTTTTTTTTAATCAGTTGACGATTTAAAATATAATTTGTTATGAAACAAACACAAATTTTACTTTGCTTATAAATTGAATACATATTCACGTTATTTCTAGTGCTGAAATTATTAAAATCCTATAGTAACAATGATTAAGCTCTTCACTGTACCGTTGAAAATATATATGCAGTAGTCATTTAAAAGAACTCCATTTAGTTTGTTAGCGAATAGTGAACTGAAGAGGCATTATATAAATGGCGCTTATTTAAATATTAAGAGAAAACTTGTAGATGCATTTGAACAAAAATCTAATTTTTAAATTACTTATAACTAATAATAAATAAATAATTCGAAATTATTATGACAATATAGTTAACATCCTCTTATTTATTTTGTTAAGCGAAGTAAATTCGATTCTCAAAATGTTTGTATTCTACAAAACGGCTGTATTAAGATAATTCCGCGGGTTTACAGATCAATATAAATCAAATTCTGTATTTTACAAAGAAAACATATTTTTCATATGAGTGAAATCGCTGAGGTTGGATATATATAATAAATCACAAGAAGTTTTTTAAATTCATCCCAATGGAAAATGTCAAGTCACGGACGGAAATACGAATGAGGTATCACCGACAATTTTCCCGGTTTTAATCGAACCCTATATTGGAATAGATTACTTTTCCACTCAATTTTATATATAGTTATTGATAAAGCACATCGCGTATTGATATTATTTTTATTTTTTATTTATCGTCAGAGTTGGTTGAAAGATGAAACTTATGAATTGAAAAAACCCACTCGGTGATACACACTCAAAAATTTCGGCTAAGTTTTTTTTTATTGAAGTAAAACTTCTATAGGCGCGGTAGGGCAAATTGGCCTGAACGTCACGAAAAGTGAAGCACGCTACGCGCATGCGCCGCGTGTACTGTGTGTATACGTGGCATAAGGCAACCAGTAGACGCTTGCGTATTTTATTATATATTACACAAACACAGCTTAATCTTTTAGCTAACAATTTCCATTGTGCGAAAAGTGAAATGGAGAAAAAGACAAGTACAGACAGAGTGCGAGCCTTTAGAGAAAGGAAGGAAGCGAATAAACCGCCAAGAAAAGTGCCAACAAGTACCTTGGAAAGAAGTAGAGAGTATCGAGCCAGGCAAAGGGCGTTAAAGAAACACAGTGGACAACATAACCTTCCAACGACCTCAAATACACTGGATGAATCGATACCGTCGTTAAGTGAGGCCACAGTGAGTGGTATAGAGAATTTGAATGCCACTGATTCAGGCGTGCCGTCTACACGTGAAGATACACGCGGTGTGAGAGATCAATGAAATGAATCTGATATAGCTGAGCGAGCCATCGACAAGTAGAAATGCACCCACCAGTGCATCATACAGAATATTTAATCCAAACTCCTCTTTATTGACAGTACGACATTACAGTTAATAATGCTTTCTTTGATGATCAGAGTGTCAATCAAAATCAATCAAAATCAAATCGTTAACAAATGGAAAAAAAGCAATGCATAAAATCAACTTTTCCTAGGAGCTAAGAAGTTTCACTTCTACCACGCGAGAGTCTCACGCATATTTATCGGGAATATTCTTGGGAATGGAAGCAGCAGAACACTTTTAAGTATTTCGGTTTTATGCAAAAATAATCTTTTTCATGATTTTTTTTTAAATATCTTTACTATACATCTTGAGTTATAATCGCTTGATTCATTGTCATATATTGAAATCATTGATGCAGGATCATCGTTACAATATGCAACTTAGTGACGTTGTGGCAATTAGGAAACATAATCAACATAATGTGACAGGTTAAGCTTTCAACTTGTATAATCACTAGATACGTGCTATAATTACCTATTAATCTACTAAGTGTCAAAAACAAAGCGAGGTAGAAATCCTGAGACGGAATTTCTAACGCGATAAATGATGAAGGATAGTATAAAGCAAGCTACAGCTTATGGAATCTAAAGCAGTGGTAGTCAAGCGAGTGTTATATGTAAAGAATTTTTTATGTCGCAGTTTTTTTAAATAACGAAACGTTTCAAAGACAGCAATCAAAGTTTGCATTATTTCCTCTTCTACATCATATTTAATTACGACTAGTGAGTGTCATTTTCATTTGTTTCCATATCATTTTCCAAATTAAAAACTTTTCCAAGAATATGTAGAATTACATAAGAAATTGTAAAATTGCATTTATATATGACTTTTGAAAAAAAGTCGGCCAAACCTCTAAATTGAGTATATTTGCTGAAGTTTTGGTCCGTAAATAAAAAAAAATTGATGTTTCTGTCAAATTTCTGTAAATCATTAAAAATTCGTTAAGTATCGACAATATCTCGCCCAATGCGATTAGAAAAAAAATCATATTTATTCGGGAGAAAACCAAAATTTCCGTTATCCATACATATCATAACATTTGAAAAAATGGAAAATTTATTTGAGTATAGAATGTTATGCACTTCGATGTTGAGAGTGCCAACGAAATTTTCGCACGCAATACCTCTGGTACGCGTGCCATAAGTTTGCAAAGCTTGAACTAATAAGGCGAAAGGAATCGTGTGTTTGTTGTGGTGATTGAGCTCCTCTGATTCGGCTGAATAACTAAATGAGATAATCACAACATGAGGGTTTTGCGTGTATTCATTATATGATACGAAGAACTATTTTCAATAGAGTGTGTCTATTATTAAGACACGATGAGGTGCAACATAAACAACTAAGTACATCTTTTCAATTAAAATGAAATAATAATACGACTAAATTTAAAAAAAAACATTGCCGAGGTCGCATATTCGTTCTGTAAACGCAAAAAGTCTTTCCACATCTGTTGTTATTGGTCACTTTAAAATACTCGCTAGTCTTTGTCCGCGTACATTATTAAATATTCTTGATCCATTGACGTATAACATACGTAGTATTTTTCATTAGTCATTAATTGTAAGTTGCATAAGTTAAAACTTAGAAGAAAGGAATATTCGTCGGTGATCATTTTAAAAGCCGAAGATACGCCAATTGAGTAATTAAGGGCACTAATTGGATCTTCAGTCAGTCTGTGAAGAGGCTATAAGTTACTTCCATAAGACAGAAAGGCTTTTATGTAGTCATTTCAAAGAAAATCGATAGTCGCATATATAACACACGCGAAAGCCGAAGCAAAAAATATATATCGTCCTTTTTAAGGATATTGAAATTTTATTAGTGCGGGTGGATACCTTTACTTAAAGGAAATTCAATGGCAAGGATATAAAACAGGAAATATAAATACGTTTTTATTGTCAGCTAAATATTTTATAATATAAAAAAAATACATACAAAATATATAAAAATATCAATACCTGGACGTTCTAGTGCTCGTTCCCAATCGTAGCCCATTCCCCCGTGCACTTGACGCATTCTTTGCGCCTCCCTGCCCAATCTTCAACCCACCGCCCCTTTGGACGGTGGTATCCTTCCACGCGGGTCCACCAGTTACTACCACCGCAATCACAACCGTCACACAAAGCACTATCGCGTTCATCACGAAAAAGAACAAAATATGTAGCCAACCGAAAATCAGAACAAGATGATGTTGGTAAGGAAAGCGGTTTTACACTTGAAATTTTTTCGCAAGATATTTTTATATGATGCCTTCTTCGGTCCGGGATATATGCGAAAAATTAGTTGGAGAAAACTAATGAATCATTATTTATTTGCATACTTGGTCCAGATTTTGATTTTCGCGGGTTGCATGAATTTTTATCTCACAGCGTTTTTTTTTTAGAGTTGTGAAGTTCGATGTGATAGATTTTTGACTTCTTGTGACGTAATCAACCGACGTAGTTTATATTAATTAGTATTGGTTATAATGAACGTGTAATATATTAAACATTCGTATTATCATTTTACTTGCACTGTGAATTTTGATCTTTGATAATTTTTTATAAGCACTATACATACACAGTAATATATCTTCTTTTATGAAATTTATTGATAGAATTGTCGATTATTCGCTTATTAAATATTTTCGTGTATTATTTTATATAATTTGTTTGATTTTCAGTCTCATATCTCATGTAATATATTAGATACATTTTTTTTTGATGTTACTGTAGATGCTGTATATTTTAAATTTCTATTTCTATTATTATTTTGATATAATTGATGTTACATTTTTAAATTCCAGTCGTTAAAACGTCCTATACGCATTTGGCAATTTATTTTTGTACGGCACAATATTTTTAAAAATTAATTAATATTAGTGTATTAATAATTTAAAATATGTTTAGATTATTTTTGTATTTAATAGATTTTAAAGTTTCAATCTTTAAAGCTTTAAAGTCAACCTGAAATTTATGAAACATATTTTTAACATCTAACAAAAATTAACATAAAATTGTGAAAAGTTAATTGAAAGTATGATTTCTGTAATATGGAATAATTCAATAGAAAAATTCGATTAAGTCGATTAAAATATTTTTTCATTTTAGGACTATTAATAAGGCATTAAAAATAATATAACCTAAAAATATTAACCTATTAAAAATTGCATGAAGACACTAGCTATTGGGTAATTTAAAAATAATGAAATTTTAATAAAGGCAGCAAAATCTTCATATATTATTAGAAATATCTACTGGTAACGTAGCGACGCTATGTTGTGGAGGTTCTGGTTATATAAAATGAAGGATTTGCAACTGATAAAAGATTCTTTTTACGGCAGCGAAAAGAGCAAATTAATGGCGGGAAAACGTTATTAATAACAAATAAATGATTATTATTTGAAACGCCTAGGTATATAATATTGAAGTTTCACAGCATATTGCTGTAATTAATTTCATATTATTGCGACAAAATTAAAACAAAACTATTCGTCAGTTATTAAACCATTAATAATTTCAATTTATTTGCCGATACTAATTAAAATTTGTGCAACGTTCTAAATCATATTAGTTAATTGTTGCGCGAGTTACGATTTTAATTAATTCAATGCTACAATCGTAAATATTTAATCAGTATCTAAATTTAATACCAAACTGTCACTAGTCATAAACAAGTTATTTGTAATACTTTCAAATTGTTCTGTGAATATATTTCAATTTTTCAGACCTTGTTCAATATATAAATTAAATTTCTCACTTTGCTCACAAAGTTTCACAGACAACATGGACTTGTAACTTTCTTTTAGAATTACAAGAAAGAAATTAATAATTTCATAAAATTGGTGGCACCTTTTCAGTTAAATTAACAGTTAATTAACTTAAAATAGAAAATTTGTTCATGAACATTTTTCGAAAACTGTAAACATTGTTTAATTTAGTAAAAGCTAATCGAATCGAACTTTAGTTAATATTAAAATTTTGATTCGATTGGAAATTAGTAAAAATGTAATCAATCATAATTCGTACGCTAATTTTTAAACACCTTCACTTTAAATTATACCTACTAATGCAACACTAATTTTTATTTTTATTTTCACGCATGTAATATTATTCTTCGCTTAATACAGCAACAGAAAGTAAATATTATCCTTTTAATCCAACGAAACGCACTTCCCGAAGAAGCATTGTTACGTAATCAGTATAGCACAAATAACCAAACTGGAAAAATGCAGGGAAACAAAATATGTCGATATCTATTTCTAATTTATTACATTACACTACTATTTAGTACATAAAAAATCAGTCATGTTATTAACAATAAATTTACGAAGTATCACATTTTTTTACAGCATATTGTATTTACATTATACATTAGTCGTGTTGCGTAATTTTATCGAATAAGTAATAATATATAAAAATTACGTTTGTTTGTTTATATTACAGTTAATACTCGTGTTTTTTGTTTGTTTTTTTATTCGACTCAATATGAATCAATCTTCCAGTTAATAATAACCGAACTTATTAAATAAGTCAGGGACACGTTAACGTAACGCGAAAAGTGGGAGTAACTACCCAATGCAAGCGAATCGCTCGCTCCCGTTTGTTCCCGACGCTTGGCGTCTGTCTCCGTGTGTTGACGCGGCCGTTTCACCCCGTATACTAAACCTTCGGGATCCAACAACATCCACACCGAGCACCAAGGACGTCGCTTTACACACGCTTCAGCGTATACGGTATACACATAGTAAAGCATAGAGTAGAGAGTCCTGTAGGATATTGTGTCGCCACTAGCAGTTTTTCCCGTATGATATGGATATGGGATATACGCCCAAATGTGTTCGGTGCGTGTTCGATCCTCTGGTCGGGGATTTTTTAATTTTTTGTATTCCAATTTTTACATATACTGTATTAATGTCACAAAACCAAAAGGTTTCGTGTCACTTTTTATTTGTAGTAATCTTTTAATTATATTATATCTTTTTATTTTATTTTCTTCCGTTCTTACAGTTTTAACAGTCGTTGTGAAAGTATTTTATAAATGTTGAAATCTAGTTGCATTTGTATGTCTTCTATTTGGAAAATTTGCTTTGTATATTTTACTGGCCAATAGATGGTTCTAGTGGCACAATCCTAAACACCAGATCATGTCGATCTTCTCTTGCAAAGAGTATGCCATATCTTTATGGTATTTAATGTAAAGTAGGTTTAAGTAAGCTTTAATTATCCAATCACAAATATTACAGTTGACTTTATCTTCCATGGCAATTTTAAAGATTTTTATAAATTTTAATTGAATTGTTTGTTTGGATGCTGCATTTTTCAAAAATATGTCAATATATCAGAAACTAGTAGTTTTACGATAGGACATATTTAATAAAAATAGTTCTATTACAATCGTATTATCTTTCAGATTATAATATACGGGGTGTTCCATTTAAAAAATCGGACTTACCTTTCAAGGAAAATGCCCCAATTGAACATGACTCTTGCATGTGCGTGTATGTTTTAGGAGAAAAACCGATTTAGAATAAATAATGCCATTTTAGTGGTTACTCTGATTTAAAACTGTGCTACTTAAATTCGCTACCTAAGTAAGTTATGATTTTTTGAAATTGGGCTTGCAATGAACCAATTTTTTACAAAATCTTGGCAACGCCGCATTCTAACAAATTACAATTTACGTGCTTATAAGTACTTGAATGTCTGCTATGAAATGGGATCAAATATACATAGTGTTCCATTTAAAAAAATAATACCAGTTTTAATTATGCTTTTATGATTCATCCTGTATATTTGAAATTAATTTTAGAGTGTGCAACTCGTAATTCTATCTAAAATTGCAATTTTTCGCATTTCTATGTGAATTAGTTTGGGCAGGTGATTCCGATTCGTTAGAACTGCCCAACCCTATGTTAAATAACAAAAAAAAAAAATTTTTGGAAATTTTAATAAATTCAGAGAATATTTCCTAGTTTAAATAAATATTTCCATATTTATATCATTGATGCTGTCACTTGTTAAAAAATGTCATATAACACTTTCATCCATTCAATTACATATGGAAATACAAAGATAAATATAACGACAAATCTATAATTTGTTAAAAGAGATTCAATTTCATAGTAGTTTAGTGAACCAGGATCGGACTTTGTATTTAAATGTATGTTTATTTCTTGTTTCTCGGACTCTTTCAGGAAGTAAATTGTATAATCTGGGAAATAATCGCATTCAGTGTTTAAGGGGCTGGAGTCTCGCAAGATCTCAGCGCTGAGAATTTTGGCTAATTTTTATGACCCTTCAGAGCTCTATGTAGGCTGGACATAGCAAATAAAGGCAGCTACTGATTATATATAGGTGAGAGTGAGATGAAAATTATGAATGCAAGAACATGTCTTGATTGGTGGAATAAAGTACAATTCATATTTTGCTAAATAAATAAGTAAAGTGCAGGTATACGCTTTCGTATACATTGATATATACGCTAGGCCGGAGTTAGAATTCAATTATTTATTAAAAAATAATCGCCATCATGAAAATAAATATTTTTCTAACATTGGAATTTAAACAAAAATCAATTTTTTTTATACTATTTCGAATTTTATTTTAAAAAAATCCATTTTCATTGATATTTATAACGAATTAAATTCATCATCAATTTTGGTAATCTGCACAGTTACTGCAAAATCAATTTTTATCTTCTTTTATCAATAAATTGTACGTCGCAATTATTTACGTCAAACAAATATTTGTAAAACGTTGAAAAATGTAATCTCTTTGATGCATCAAATTAAATTTGTTAGTGACATCGCAAGATGTCTTTGCACAATTTTATTGTTGAGACTGATAAAAAAGAAGAGACCAACTAATTTGAAACTTTTCAACTTGATATTAATTCACAGTAGGGTAAGTTAATATAGTAGATAGATATGGCAGTTAGTAGTTATATATAATAACATTATTGGTTTCAATACTGCGAGAATAAGATAAAGTAAATCCATTGGCTTGCGGTTATTGAATTTTCGCATTCTCTTCTACGTATACCATCAGATAGCATATCGATATAATTCAACCATTCTTGGCAAGTTCGTAAAAAAGTCGAAGAAGATACGGGAAACTAATAAAAGTAGAAACGAACTAAATATATAAAACGAAAGAGATAGTTTCTAGTCATGATCTGTCATTAAAATTCATTCCTCTATATAAATTTACAATTTTAAATAAATTATTGTTGAAAAAGTTATTTTATATATTTAATTAGAGTATAGTATTATGAAATTCTGCACCATTCTTCGAAAAACTAACTTAAAAAAATAATTTAGAAGTTATATAGAAGTTAAATATTGTGATGGCGTACAGTTATATTAAAAACTTTGGAACATTATTAAAAAAATTTTAAATATCAAGCCGTCGAACGAATAATGGTTCATGTCCTAGAGCTCTGCACACTATATGTAGATAAAGAATGGCACCAAATGAAGTTGACTATATGTGGCATTTTCGATACCATCTGGTGAAAATTTCCCAACGGGTCACCTAGCTGATGGTATACCATATGACCGTATAGAAAAGAGCCTAGGGTTAAATCACAAAATACGAAAAATAGAAGGGAAACTGTAAAAAAAAACACAAATGTCGGCTGCAAACGTAAAATATAATTACCGCGTACTGTGAATTACTTTTACAAAACGCGATATTAAGATAGATAACAGTTTTTGAACTAAATATATCCGCAGAAATTCTTTTTGGAGTTTAAAGTGATCCACTCGCTTTCTCCACCTTTCTCTGATCGCACTTTAAATGTGGAGGAATTCAAAATAGAAGACGACGTAAAAAGTGGAAAGTGGTAGCCGGCATTCCCCATACAATATTACCATCCTCCAGACATACCATATACGCGGCATTAGGGTTAATGCAAATAAAGTAAAGTAAAGTTAAAACGATAAAGTAAAGTTTTAGTCCGCTTTTACATCATCTAGAATACGGTAAAACTGTTCACCTTATCTATTTTCGTTTGTGATGTTTGTCTGGCAAGGTTTTATTTGTTAATCCTTTAATAAAGCGAGATTACTATAATACATTTAATAATTCCATTCAATTCTCCTTCGTCGTGCTTCAGCACTTGTTGCATTTTTCAACAACTTGTTAAAACTAAATTACAGAATTTAAATTCTGCATGGCATTTGGATTGATTTATTGATAGAAACGGAATAACTATATAAAATGTCTGGTGCAGTCTAATGAATTTCGTAATTGTCGTCCGTCTGTCGTTTGAAGTTTACACAAACGCCTGCAATTCTGTCGAAGACATAGTTAATGAGTACACAAATTTTAATTTGCTATGATTGAAACTGCGTTAAATTGAAAATATCGAGCAAAGGAAACATTATTGCTTTATTTAATTGAGCATCTTCATTGAATCGAGATAAAATTATCATTTTTAAATACCTAATTAAAATATCGATTAAAAATTAAAAACGATAATATTCAATCTAGTTGAGATTCCTAGAAGATTTGTAGATTTATTTTATTTTCATCAAAGAAAAAGAAAACCGGCACAAGGCTTTTTTTGCTGTTTAAGGTTCGTATAATATGTTTTAGTATTTTTTATACGTTAAAATACTTTGTGCCTGGCCAAATTTATCGATCATCTTTGTATGGAATAACATAACTTCCCCAAACGGGCCATCAATTAACTTGCCAACGAGTAATTATGCAATTCCTTGGCATGATTGACAAGTTTAATACAATAAAGTGATGACATATAATCTGTGGCGGCTCGTGCCAGTTCAATCTGTGGGGGGGGGGGGGGGGGGGGCATCTCTTAAAAAATAACATAATAGTGAGAAATCTTACCTAAAATGGATGCAAAATGATTAAATTCAATCATTTCTTGAAAGTGAATTCCACTCTTCTATCTTTCATTGATATAAACTTTTCCAAAACTTTTTCGTTAAAATTGTAAATATCTCGCACCAAATTTTTTTAATACACATCATCGCCAACGCGTTTAAACGATCATTACCCATAGCATTTCGCAAAAAAGTCTTCATTCTTTTAAGTGTTGAAAAACAACGCATTGATTCAGCAGTCGTCATCGGGGTTGTTAAAATAATTTTAAGTATTTTTATAGTTTCCGGGAAAGTTTCACTCAGATTATTTTGTAGCAATAATGAAAGAAAATTTGTGGCTCCAATTATTTGATAAAAATCCTGCACGCGAGTAAATGACTTCTAATTCTGTTTTTATTCAAAAATGGATATGCATGACACACGGTTTCCAAAAGGTCCACTGGAAATTGTTTAGAAAATGTTGGCATCGATTTCGTGTAAAATAACTCAGCGGCTTGTAAATGGCCACGATATGAGAATCTGTCCTTCATCTGTGTTATAATTTTTTTTTGTAAATGTCTCTTGTAAAATGCCGCGTAAAAAATGTCCCGTTTTGAGCACTCCTTGTGCAAGTTTGCGATAAATTTAAATCAGGCAATGGCCTACCTAATTCTTTAATTTTTACTTTGTCCACAAGAGAAAGTCTACAAAACTCTATTTTCAACAAAGAACTAACACTATTCATTTTTATTAAATTATTTCTATTATATATATTCTTGGAGAAACACGTGGTAAAATCGTACATACGTAACTCACAGAACAATGCAACTATATCTATATCAATTTTACTGTATACTAGGCTTCTCTGTTAGAACGCTAAAGAATCGTAGCGCAGAATAGCATAAACAATGATATATATATTCTCGCTGTACAAGCAGCGTGACGTCACGTTGCTATGAATCATCCAAAGCCGCTGGAATGTTGCACACTACCCGTAATATAGTTTCAAGCGGACCGAAGAAATAGAGAAGACATACTGCATACTGTCGCTCTCACCTATTGCTTGCAATAGAGTGAGATGAGTGCATATGCATTTAACCTGTACTGTGTGGCTAGGTGGCGCTGGAATTTGTACAATATATTAACGATATAGATATATTGCGAAGATATACTGCATACGGTCGCTCTAACTCTAGCGCTTCCAACAGATAGGGTATATGCATTTGACTCGTACTTGCTAGCTGCCATATCGTGTGAGTCATGAGTGTTAGGCATGTTCGCGGCGCAAGCTTTATCTTTTATGAAAAATAATGCCGAGATAAAATATCGCAATACAATTATATATCTATGGTGATGCGCTCAATGTTCAGGAGGGGCGCGCGGCCCTGCGGCATGCATAAGGAACCGCCACTGCGCATATAATGTATTTTCACCGTATTCTATGACTGAAATGTGAAGCCCAACATGAAAGTTTTAAAATATCAAATCGAAAATTCGAATAGTTACCGAAGCTTCACAACATTTTTTATCGGCTTAGAAAATATAATAAGTTAAGTAAAAAAAGTTGAATAAAACGTTGCATTCGCAATTTTCTTTCCCAAGGCATTCGCCCAGATAATATAGCTCGATTTTATATTCCAATTTGGTTTGTTAAGAAGACACTACTACACTAAATATATAATAGATCTCTCCGAACGAGCGTTGCGACCAACCGACAGAAATTCAGAAAAAATATTAGTCTGGGCTTTGGGATTATCCTTGCGTAAGGATAATTTATATCCCGTGCCTTATTTAATTAGGACCCTTAATCACTGATGTTATCTTACGCCACACTAGACAGGCATTGTATGCAACGTTGACAGCGGTATTCAAAATGTTATCAGTTCTGCTGTTGGGCTAAGTTAGATCTATTCGGGATATAAATTACAAATGTGTCGAATAGATAACCGTAGTGAAGATGAATTAGAAAAGTTTGAGGATTGATATGATAGATGTGTACAATCACGGATAATTAGATTCGTTACTAACGCAATGAATGCGAATATTCCAGGTTTTTACATTATTCTGCAGACTAATTTCGTGTTACAATAAGAAATAAAATAAACGTACTTTAAGAAATAAATTGGCAAAAATGTTAATGTGTACAATTCTGGTTGTAGGATTCATGGATTGGATAGTTACGGAAAAATGAACGTCTAGGGAAATGAGGGGGCTCATTACAGATTGGCAAATTTTCCTGTTTGTTAAGCATAATTATAAAGTCAAAGTATCTCTGGACTGCATAAAAGTGCATGTTCTTTATTTTTACGTAGTATTAATGTTGGTAAAGTCTATTTGTCACGAAAGTTTGTATTGTTAACATGAGAGTAAAAATAGTACAGCCAAAATAGCATTCATTATAGAGTATGTACACTATATATACATGGCGTACAAAAAAATATTGGTGTCCGTTACGCATGAGTATAATGCGCGCTGGACTCGAATTTCAAAAAAATGCAGACAATTGGTGATGACTGAACAAGTGTAGCGTTACGTAGATTTCCATAGCGCTTGCTAGAGCTGTATATTTTTAATAATACATTTAGGGTGTATTCTTCATTTGCCAACACTGGAAAGTGAAGGCTTTTCAATATGGAACAAGATACAGTTTATATTTATTGTACAACATTAGATGTCAGTGCCATTTCAATCTGGGGGGGCACATTTCTTAAAAAATAACATAATAGTGAGAAATCGTACTTAAAATGGATGCAAAATGATTAAATTCAATCATTTCTTGAAAGTGAATTCCACTCTTCTATCTTTCATTGATATAAACTTTTCCAAAACTTTTTCGTTAAAATTGTAAATATCTCGCACCACATTTTTATTAATACACATCATCGCCAACGCTTTTAAACGATCATTACCCATAGCATTTCGCAAAAAGGTCTTGATTCTTTTAAGTGTTGAAAAACAACGCTCTGATTCAACAGTGATCATCAGGGTTGTTAAAATAATTTTACGTATTTTTATAGTTTCCTGGAAAGTTACACTGAGATTATTTTATAGCAATAATGAAAGAAAATTTGTGGCTCCAATTATTTGATAAAAATCCGGACGCCAGTAAATGACTTCTAATTCTGTTTTTAATCTGGTTTTATTCAAAAATTGATATGCATCATGACACACGGTTTCCAAAAGGTCCACTGGAAATTGTTTAGAAAATGTTGGCACCGATTTCGTGTTAAATAACTCAGCGGCTTATAGATGGCCACGATATGAGAATCTGTCCTTCATCTGTGTTATAATTATTTTTGTAAATGTCCCTTGTAAAACGCTCGCGTAAATGTCCGGTTTTGAGCATTCCTTGCACAAGTTTGCGATCAATTTAAATCAGGCAATGGCCTACCTAATTCTTTAATTTTCACTTTGTCCACTTTGTCACACTAACACTATTCATTTTCATTCAATTATTTCTATTAAATATATTCTTGGAGAAACACGTGGCAAAATCGTACATACGTACATATCGTACATACACAGAACAAATGCTACTGTCTAATCTGGCTATTCTATATCAATTTATATACATATATACTAGACTACTCTGTTCTCTGAACTGTGGCTGTGGTTCTATGGCTGTTCGTGACGTCAAGTTGCTATGACTAATCCCAAGCCGCTGGAATGTGTCTTATATTAGTCGATATATGGGACAAGCGAACCGAAGACATACTGCATACGGTCGCTCTCACTCTAGCGCTTCCAACAGATAGGATGAGATTTGACTCGTACTTGATAGCTGCCAAATCGTGTTATGTGTATGTACGGTGTTATATGTATGAGTGTTATGTATGTTCGCGGCGCAAGCTTTATCTTTTGGGAAAAATAATGCCGAGATAAAATATCGCAATACAATTATATATCTACGGTGATGCGCTCAATGTTCAGAAGAGGCGCGCGGCTGCGGCCTGCATAAGGAACCGCCCCTGTTAGATGTATTTAGAAATAAAATCAAACACCATCTAATAAATAATTTGTAAAACAATTGAAGTATGTATATTGTTGTGATTGCGCTGTTCTATTAGATACTGTATATTATTTTTCTAATTAATATGTGAATAAAATTGGCATATAACTGATTGATGTACCAATGAACGTATTATTATTATTAAGACATACCAAACAATTTTTTTATTGCAATTCTCTGTATAATTTCGCAAATTTGCAAGTTCGAATTAATTCTAGATTAAATCGAATTAATTAAATCATCTATTGCGTATATAGAAAAATAATTAACATATGTCTATGTATAAAATTCAGTTTTCCTACAATGTAGATATAATGCAAACGTGCAAGGGTTGAAATTACCCCCCAAAGGGGCAGACCCAGCTCCTGACATCGTTTTCTTTCTCTACATCAACTAAGCCACAAACCATGCAGACGAGTCTTTGAGAAAGCTTACAAGTCAACCCTAAAGTAAGGACTAGCGTATATAGAAAGTCAAGATTATCCAATATTTTAAAATTTCTATGAAAATCTGTCAAAATTAATCAGGCATTCTACTCAGCTAGAGTTATAAACTGTATTCATTGAAATAATCACGATAAATTTCTCACAAAAAAATAAAATGAAATGATGTTAGTAAGAACTGCAGCTACCTACAGCTTTTTGTATCCATTCTGAACGTATCGCATTTGATAAATGTGGGTCTTTTTTAATAAATACAGGTTATTGTCAGCAAAGCATTCCTTGGTGGCTTGCGCTAGGTGCGAACTCGAGGAGACAAAGGCAAGGAATTTATTATAATTTTATGTCGCCCCGTTAACTAAGCAGTTGATAAATATCAAAAGCCCCATTATGCCATAGAGGAGTATTATTTTCCGCATCAGGGGTATATTATAACACGGTATGGATGGCGTAAACAAAATGATTATGCTTACATTAAAATGGAAGACTAATATAATTTTAAAACAAATTTTGTTGACATTGTAAAATGTAGGGACCGTTATACTCATAATTAAAACCAAAAAAAATACTCAAATTTATATTATTTGAACCACTGACAAGAAAGTACATTTACATATGTTTACGACTTTGCAGTTTTCTCGATAAATTTGACATCTTATCTCAACACCAATACGAATTAAAAAATAATAAAAGTACCAATGAGGCTCTGCTGAAGCACATATGTGATAAAATTCAGAATAATTTTGACAAAAATATAAAAACAGTTGCAGTGTTCATGGATCTGGCAAAAGCTTTTGATACTGTTTCCCATAGTATACTAATAAATAAACTAAAACATATAGGCGTTAGAGGAACTCCATTGTTAATACTAAAAAATTACCTAACCAATAGAAAACAATTAGCAAAAATTTGTGACATTACTAGTAATTTTCAAATAACCGAGTACGGTGTACC
Source organism: Leptodirus hochenwartii (assembly GCA_947310635.1). NCBI lineage: Eukaryota > Metazoa > Arthropoda > Insecta > Coleoptera > Leiodidae > Leptodirus > Leptodirus hochenwartii. The sequence goes on along the minus strand of OX371179.1, from coordinate 37,692,609 downwards.
TCAAGGCACCGTACTTGGTCCAATTTTGTTTCTTATTTACATAAATGTTAATGAACTCAACTAATTTGGAAGCGGTATCCTATGCTGACGACACTACCATTTTATGTCAGGGTGACACATGGGAAATTGCCAAAAATAAAACTGAAGAGGCCTTTAAGTGTGCTCAGACTTGGCTTTTTAATAATAAATTATCATTAAATATCACCAAAACTAAATTCATTACCATTTCTCCCAGTAGTACAAATATCCCTACTCACATGAATAAACTTTGCTGCGATGATAATGATAGCATTTCTAGAGTGGAATCAATAAAATATTTAGGAGTGCTCTTTGACCAGCATTTAAAATGGAACGTTCACTCTGAATATATATCAAGAAAAATTCGATCGACTATTCCAAAATTTTATGTCCTCCGAAATATTTTAAATAAAGATGTCCTATTCCTAATCTATCAAAGTTTAGTTATTTCATTACTCCGGTATGGGGTATTATGTTGGGGATCAGCGTATAATAATTTTTTTTTTTCTAATTTGCGTTTCTAATAGAGCTATTAATGAACCCAAATGAGTTCGTTTATAGCGAATTTGAGTTCGCTTATAGCATAGGGCAATTTACTGTTTCAAAGTTGGTAGCTCGACCTGCCAGTTATCAAACGTCAAACTACAATAGAAAGCAACAAATAATTTGATTTTAATTTCGTCCCTGAAATGTACAATTGTACGTCAAACTACAAAACAAAGCAACAAATAGGTTAATTTAAATTTAATTGACAATTTATTTAAATATTTCAAATGTGTCTATAGCTACTACCAACAGTCAAAAAATTCCCTAAATTTTGAAATTTCGATTTTTTTATTTAAAAATGGCATAAAAGACTCAAATTAGAAAAAAAAAAGTATAAAAAACTCATTTCATAAGTCATTTATAACACTCGTTCTTTAGAAAACTCGATGCTACGCACCTCGTTTTCTAAACTTGAACTCGTGCAATAAAATCTGCCTTATGAAACTCGTTCTTTAATATATATAATACTATAAGACCACTTTAAATCACACAAAACTATATATTAAAAATTATTACTAAAAAAGATCGTTTATACCCTACAGAATAGCTTTATTCCCAAAGTAAAATGCTCAATGTGCGTGGAATCTACATTCTAGAATTGACAAAATACACGTGGATAACAAGTTGGTTTGTCATGAGCATTCCACAAGAATAAAATACAATAAATGTTACGTCATTCCCAGATTCAGTAACAGTGCGAGTCAACGCGCATTACATTATTATTCAGCTAAAGTACACAACGCAATTCCTCTTTCTATACGGGTACTAAATAAGAAAAATTACTTAGTTGAAATAAAGAAATATATAATAGATAATTTGCTCGCTCTTTGTAAAATATTTAAATGAATGACTGTTATAATTTAGAACATATCTTGACAGTATTATAAATATGTTTTCTCTGTTCAGCTATCTATCGAAAAATATATATTATCATTTTTATTTTATTTTTCTAGTTTCTCGATGTAAGTTTGTTTTTATAATTTTCATTAACAATATACTTTCCAAATTAAAATTTAATCATATATTTACCTCGTAAGAATATTTAATACTTAATTTTCATATACTTAAGGCACGGATAGGAGAATATTTCTCCTTTGTACCTCATAAACCTTATTTACAATTTGTGAATTTATTATATTATATAAATAAAAGTAGTAAAAAAAATATCTGAACCGTAGTTATTCTCGACTTTGACTTGGGAAGGACCACTTTTAAATTTTTTTATAATTACAATCTATTACATAGTTTTCGAGAAAATCTATATGTATCAATCATTGAAAAAGATATATAAAACTTTTACAGCTCACGTATTAAAACAGGCTATAATTTAAACTTAAAACTTACATAACGTGCATAAATTTATTCATACATTGTTTCATGTTAAAGTTCGAGAGTGTTCTAATTGCGAATGTTATAAAAGCTGTTATTATACTCTCAGTACAATCCATCCATTTATAAACATTACATTGTAACATTGTTCTTCAATTAAAAATAGTAACGAAGAGACCAAAACTATTGAATATTAAAATTAACCAAGTCTATTGTATTAATCAAAAACATTTGAATGTTATAACGCAGTCAGCCTGCACAATTGCCAGGGTGCATAATTCACAAAAACGGGATAAATTAAAATTTGCGAAAGAACACTAATAATATTTAACGCTGCAAAAAAATAAAAGTATTCTCAATTCTTACAATTATAACTTACCATTTGAAGTCTGTCATGTCACGGAGGTTAGCGAAGTTTGTCGGTGACTAACGACGAAGCCGTCATTTGCCTCGGGTGATTTTAATTAAATTGCGTTGTGCAAGATGTAAATACTGAATAATATTAAGACTTTCGTATAAATGTCCCGTACACGATCAACATAGACAAAGCTCGGATAGTTAGTCTAAATTCACAATAACAATTTAATCACGTTTCTAATTACAAATGGCGTAGTGTTCGATGTAAAATTTCACAAGCACAAGTCTGATAACCTATACATAGCGTTTCAATATGAATATTTTGAAATTTGCAAAGAAACTATGCAGAATATGCGATATTTATGCACAATATACAAAGCAATTCTTTACTTGATAAAAAAAAGTACTATTTATAAGTTATTATACGATTTTTATAGCAGATTCGTAAATCAGGAAAACATCAAACACATCTGTTGATAGACGATATTATATGTCAAATGAATATGTAAAGCGAGGTTGCCAAATCGTACCAATATATATTATTTAATTAATTAGTATAAAATAAAATAAAATAAAATAAAATAAAATAAGTGTAATAACATCGAGGAACAACGAATTAAAAATTAAAAAATATCGCAGTATATAGTTGTTTACTTTATTTATTTCATTATTTAATTCGGATAATCTCTATCATTCTTAAAATGTCAGTATTCATATCAAATATGCAAAGGATATAAAAGAAATCTGATATTATACGTTATTCAACGAGCTTATTTAAATTCCAGAGACGAGTTTTTAGAGGATTTAACAACACTGAGGGCATTTTTAATTTTATGCCTGTACGCTTGACATCATATACGGACATTTTTTACATTCCCTGAACGAATAACTTGTACCGTCTAAATAAAAATAATCAAAGGTTTAACAGGAAACGCAAATATTATTAGAGTAGCATATTTTTCCAACAGATAATTGTATATCACACTAAAAATCTGTAGCTATAAAAAATATTGCAATATAATAATATTGTACGTGAAGGTTGTAATGTAATCGTACGTCATTTTTGTACAATATAATTTTTAATTTTTTTATTTTTTAAATTAAAAATTCTTTATATTTCAATTTATCCAATTTAGCACTATTAACGAACTTTCCGTAATATTGTTCATTTCGGACTAGACCAAATTTCTAGCATTTTTAGATACTAAAATATAATATCCAATAACACGAGTATATATTATAAAGCTACGTGTATTAAATTAAATCAAAGATTAATTCGAAACATTTTAAAAATAATCACTACGGTGTTAAATTATAATATAGAAATCACCCAAATACCGTAACAAGCATTAAGTAGCTAGATGTACATTTCAAGCGCTATGCGCCCATCTTCAGTAGCACAAGATAAAACTAAATAAAATATCTCTGTCACGAATCGTGATTGATATACTATATATATTGCTTGTTACTTAATGCTTGTTACGGTATTTGGGTGATATTCTATATTATAATTCGAAACATGTTTAGCTTTTTCAACAGATAGACCCAGTAAGGATTTTGTTTCAGAATTTTAAGCGGTGGTGGCATTGTGTTACGTACACATACTAAACATGACATTATAAATTATACTGAAACTGAAACATGGTCCGCTATTGTTGGGTGCAAGTGTAAATAATGGGCTTCGTGTCAAAAACGGACTATTACGCATCATTTTACTGTTGTAATTTCAAAAAACAATTACGGTTCTATAAGCACGAGATAACATTGATTTCGCTTATAAAGCACAATTGACGAGTAATTTTATTTATGTAATTTGCGAATGGACTATATTCTAATCGATTTTAATATACAGCAACTTTTTAAGCTAGCAGACGATTAACTCGTCTGCTAGCTCATTAACTGAGTTAATTTCATATCTTTACATACATATGTATAAATAAAACGCAATTTGATATTGAACAATTACAGATTTCCTCTTCTTTTAAAATTTCGTGAGATTTTTTATGTTTAAAAACGCTGTGAAATTTTTCAATTCAAAATCATTTAAATGGGTAGGCTGTTGTAATTTTACAAGCGATATTTGATCAAAATTACAAGAAAACCACACTTACATTATTGTCGTGAATATTTATTAATTTTAGTAAATTCATTTCGCAACCGTATTTAATAAAACATTTATGACGTTGGAGAAACAAACTTTTAATAATGATTTTTTAATACCATCGCAACTTAGCCATAATTTCTAACTTAGGTTCTTCCTATGCAAATAGTAGAGTAACTATAGTTTATCCATAGACCTGTATTGCTTGCATCATTCTCTTCGCTATCTTTTAAGTCTTATAACTAGTTTACTAACTTCAACTTTAGTAACTCGACGAGATGCTCAAGTTTGGCTATTTTCCTCGTTGTCGCGGTATCTTCGCACTGAGTCCCAACAACTTCAGGATCGTACACTTTGTCCTCTTTCCACCACTTCGTATGTGGTTCGTGGCACTCTCCAAGAGAATATGTTGGCATTCCAGCAAAGGTAACAACGGGGACGTTACCATAATTAACTCTGTGGTCTTTTGTGTTGCTGTCAGATTTTACGAAACTGGTGCAATAGGCGTTCGTTGTCTTTAGAATTGAGTGCGGCGTCTGATGTTGAGGAGTGGCACCTTCGGATGGGGATTTTTTCATGGATTTAACAAGCTCCCGAAGGATGCCGTTTTGTTTTAGTAGATGGTTGTGCGCCGGAAGGGAGCAATTAGGCGAATTAAGAAGCGATCTAAATTAACAAATGCACCGTGGGAATTACTGATTTGTGGGAACAAAAAAAAATGGATAATTATACAATTGAGAAAAAAAGTATTAGTGATTTTATTATAATTTACTTAATTGGACTAAATAACATACTCGTATTGGTGTGAAAATGAAGAGAAATGGAAAAACATTCGCAGAAAGAGCAAATTTTAACGCATTTCTTAGTAATATAATATTATACTTCACTTTAAATGACCAACTTCTCCTCTGGAATATTTATTTTCCTTTTCTGATTCTGATAACGCTAGAAGAAGTCGCCCATTTTCACTAGAAAGGCGATTCTGATCTTCCAAGAGATCTTTCATTTTCGATGAATTCATCTTAGAAAATTGAAATAGTTTCGCTTAATTAGCACAAATATAACACATCATTATAGACATCGGCAAGAAATCTAATTGCTTGAGCAAGCAAATTGAAGTATGTTCTTCACCTCGACTTGTTTCTTGAACTGATCCTTTTGGCTACTTATATTATTCCATTCTCTTCGAACGCAAACTAAATCCTGGGCAGATCTATCTCGCGATTCCTTTAGAGCAGTTATTTGTTCTTGATATCCAAGGATAGTACCTTGGTGATTTGTTGAAGATTCTTCTTCATCTCGCTTCATTTCATCATAATTTTTAGTTTGTGTTTCAAGTTTGGATTGTAAATCATCAATCTAATTAAAAGAGTAATATTGCATCATTAGAAATATCAGTAATAAACTCGTTTTTGCATTGTTTATGTTGACATAATTATAAAACTGGATTTCTAAGCAGTTGGGTCACCCGATATCATAATAAAGACCGAAGTAGTTGTTATATTGTACGAGGGTCAGAAGGAAGAATAAATTTTGAGGCCCCCTTCAAATAAGAAAATATAAAAATAATGTAATATTTAAAATATGTCAATTGATTAAAAGGGATTAGTTAGTTAAAGAGTCCGCAATCCTAAAGATTGGTTGGAAACAGCACGCCATGCCGATCTATCCTGAGCTAATCCCTTCATCTCCCTATAGCTATTCATCTCAACGTCTTCAACTATCTGACTCACATACTCCAATCTAGGCCTACCTACCCCTCTCTTTCCCTCCACTCTACCTTCTATGATCAATTGCATAATCCCCCCATGTCTAAGGATATGCCCTACTAATCTGTCTCTCCTACGCTGTAACACTCTCCAGATACTTCTCTTCTCCCCTACTAACTCTAGTACAGCTTCATTTGTTACTTTATCTTCCCAACCAATCCTCATCATCCTCCTATAACACCACATTTCAAGTGCTTCTAATCTACGCTTCTCTTCCTTTCCTATAGTCCACGCCTCACACCCGTACAGTGCTACACTCCAAACATATACCTTCAGTAATCTTTTTCTAATCCCCAAGTCAATATTTGATCTTAAAATCTGTTCTTTTTCTACGAATGCCTTCCTACCCTGTGCTATCCTACACTTTATATCTACCTTGCTTCGATTATCTTTTGTGATTCTACTGCCTAAATAACAAAAATCTGACACTTCTTCGATTCTATTATCTCCTATTGTGATCCTCATTTTTCTACTGCATTCCTTTTTGTCACACCTCATCACTTTAGTTTTACCTATATTTATTTTCATGTTAAAATCCCTAGTCAATACTGCCTGCATACCATTCAATACCCTTTCTAAATTCTTTTCGCTTTCTTCCAATATAGCTATATCGTCGGCGAATCTCAGCATATATATTTTCTCTCCCTGTACATTCACACCTACACTATACTCTTCTTTTACTTTGTTTATTGCATCTTCTATATATAGATTAAATAATAACGGTGAGAGTGTACATCCCTGCCGAACTCCCTTCCTTATTTTTGCTACCTCTTCTTCCCCCTCAATTCTAACTAAGGCAGTTTGGTGTTTATATAAATTAAAAATTATTCTCCTATCCTTATAATCTATACGATTACTGGGAATTAAAAGGGATTACTGCAAATTATATAAATGTAGATTAAAATATCTACAATAATTAAAAAAAAAATGCTATTGTCTAATAAAAACATTAATTATTCTAAGAGCACAAATATTATTTCAAAATAATGCACTGTGATATATTTCTTGAATTCCAGTAAAATTCCAAGTTTTACAATTCATCCTTACAACCAATTGCTATTTCATGGTTTCGTTTTAATCTTTCAAATTTGTTCAATTACACGTAATTGCTTTTCTGTAGCACGATCCTGCAATTCCTGTATTTGACGCGTATACTCGTCCTGTCGATCCTGCATCATCTGTCGGTGTTTACGTTGCACTTCCGTTTCCTGTCGGCTGTAATCGAGGCGTTGTTGCGCTTCTTGCTCTTGTAAAGTATCGACGAGCCTGCACGAATCCGCCTTTAGCTGCACAGAGGAGTATAATACAGGCAACTTCTATGACACAGCATTGTTAAGAGTAAAATAGTAATCCAAGTTTAACAAATTAATAATGTTAACTAATAATTTTTATTTAAGGACATATTTATTAAAGATTAGACAAATATCGAATGAAGCGAATTAAGAATTTCTAAATAATGAGGATAGATTATTTATAAGTAAATACTAACTAAAATAATTATTTTAGTGTGATATTTCAATAATTTATTTTTCACTTAAAAATATAGTTTAAAAAGTTTGTAGTTTTTCTTGATTTGTATTTATTTTCAAAAGTAAACATTAAGATACTCTAACGAACTACAACTAAAAACATATTTAGTGATAAATTTGATTAAGATAAGAGAAATGGTAAAATAAAGTTAGATTTTTTACGCGCTGATTTTCTAGCTTCTCTTGAACTAGTTGTCGTTCTAAGGCGTCGTGACGCTGTTGAAGACGCGTCTGTTGCACTTGCAAGGTGACGATATCCACTTGGTTGTTTTGCATCACCGTCTGCAAATCGATATATGCCGCATTGCACCTACAAATGACGTCATAATCCACAGTTTTAATGGCAACTGCTACCTAAATTATTTCCTATAAGGTTCAATGTATTTTTGTTCGATTTAATTTCAAGAAACATACGTGGTGCTTTATAATTATACGTACCTTTAGCAATGAGATTTCGTTTGTATTATCACATAAAAATATATTTCATATTCATACCTTTCTATTTCACTATCCTTGATCTTAAGAAGTGAACAATTGTATTTAAAATCCTTTTCCAAATTTAGTAAGTCCTGCAGAAGTTTCGGTGAAATTAGTGATTCGGAAACGTCACCCATTATTGTCACAACTAACGTATAATGCGAATATAGGAATAAAACAAACACATGTTCAAATTTTAATGAAACACAATCACCTTTAAATTGAATTGATACTTAGTAATCATTTATTATATATTTGGAAATATAAATAGATTTATCCACAATAAAATAATGCAATAATATAATACAATACACGAAAATATACCATAGCGATAGGTAAATTGTAAAAAAAATAAAATGTACGTTTATAGAAAACGTACAAATCCATTTTCTTTGTGAAACTGAAAACAGTTACACAGAATTAAAATAAAACAAACAATAAATTACATCGAGTCAGTATTAAAAAATTACGAAAATTTATCGCTACAAAAAACAACAATAAAACAGAACGAATTATTGGATTGTAATTTATATATTGTATCCTTAGTGTAACTTTGTTATTAAACAAATGCAATAATAGTGAGATGTGCAGATCTGCTGCTAATGTTTCCATAAAACCACATATAACATCGCCATATAAATTGTCAAAAATCAGAATGAAAACAATCCAGTACTATAACATTAGTAGCGGGCCCGAAGAAATACATCAATGAATACAAAATAGCGTAATAATTATACTGGATATGGTCAATTATTAAAATGGAGATATATTGTAGATTAATAATAATTACTCTTAAAAGAAATCATATCATTGATTGTAAGTCGTAGGATATAATCACCACCGAGCATAACATTATTTAATTCAAACGGCACTAGATTGAGCACGATAAGATTGCCTTTAATACCCTTTTTTTGCTGAATAAACGGAGTGTATGAGACTAGCTTCGTGCTCGATAAAACCAATGCACTTTACATCGAATAGTTTTATGCTCAATCCCTTTTATACCATCGATTGATAAATCCCATACCGTTTATACAGAATGATGTTCTACTCGATACTATCGATTATATCGTATAACTTCATTTCAGTGACGGGCTCCTATTATAGAAGAAGGTAAAGACATTGGGAGAAATGAATCGCTACGAGTGCTGTTGGGAATGTTGCATATTTTGAACAACTCTACGGCCCCAATACTCCTCTAGATTGAACGGCTCAAAGTCCCGAAGATTGTTGTGCTCCCGCTCGTCGTAGTACATCGACGTACCTGTATTTTTCTCTACCTCCTGCGACACTTTCGACCAGGACGTAAATATGTACCGAATGATTTCGTCCTGTTGGGCGCAGGAAGGTGTGTTGTTGTCCACCGCGGGTGGAACGGCCGAAGACACTTTGCTGAGGCTGGGTGGCGCTCTTCTACCATTCCCATTCATCTGGTTCATGTTCACGCGAGGTCCACTATAACTGTAACACATACCGTTATTTATAATTGCGGGAATGCCACTGCTTTGTGCACTGCTGCGGTGTTTACAAATAAAGCAGGTTCCCGTATTAAAAACGTACCTCATTGTCCCGTAAGCGCTGTTTTTATACATGCAGATAGTGATAACAGCCGTGGCTCACTGCAACAGGAAATGATAAGAACAATAGTGGGAAATAATTGGTAAATTTTCGAGCACAATAATAAACAAATGCAATGACATGGGTACTTAAGCCAGTGTTGCCGCTGCAAACAAATATGTTGCCGTGATTTTAACTAGTTTAATTGCGGATAGATGGCATCAGTTGCGGCAGTTAAATAAATGATGAAATATTTGTATTTTTTAATAACGTTATATATTATAATAATCAAATTAAAACTATTATAATATACGATGTATCGTAGAGTCCATTATAAACACTTTTATTGAATAAAAATATACAAAATATTTATAATAAATTAGAGCAATACAATATTATAGAAAATATTTACAATACACTTTGTGGGTATTAGTTTACGAATAATTAAAAATATATATAATTATTGTAATTGTTTACAAAAAATGTATTTAAATTACAATATATTTTCTTCAACATCAGCATATATCATAATTCCAATAATAGTACAATGATTAAATACATTTTAATATTAACCATGCATAATTCTAGAACCGTAACAAAATCTACTTATCTCATGAAAAATCATTTAAATTCGCATGAAATTCTTTGGTTCTTGCTTATACATATACCAACATTTATTTGCAATTTCTACTTTTACATGCATATATATGAGACTATGGGATAATGAACAAAAATTGGCTGTTGATATTTGCTAAAAAAGACTACGCCCAAAGACACTTTACCATTTACGTTTGTTTCTAAACCACCATGAAAAATTCTTTTGCATTTATAAAATAGGTAAATAGAAAAATTAAAGAGCGACGCGAAGCTTTTGAATCATTATAATTTTGAAACAATTTATATAGGCATATAAATTTGTGTTTCTATTCTAAATTTATAGTTTTTCTTTTTTTAATATGTTTTTTCGTAAAGAACAACTATCAATAAAAACCAGCACTTATTGGAAGTAAAACTATAATTTCTATTAATCATAAGAAAATTATTATTACAATTTTTGTTCAAATCACAAATTTAAACAAACGAAACAATCCGAATGGCAGTTTCTTGTAACAATTTTCTTTAATGTTGAATATAACGCTTGGGGTACATTTATTTATTTTTAGGAATACATTGTTTTGATATGAGAATATATTATTATAGTTTTCATAGATTATTATTTAATATGCCGTTTATATTACATGGTCCAATATTATATGTTGATAACACAATAAATATTTTATTATTTTTGCTCTGTAGAGCAGATAGTTTTCTATCGATCGGGTTCTTGAAATTTTTTTTTATACATATATTAATGAAACTAGATATTGTTGGGCACGCACTATTATTATTTATATGGGTATATATTCATATCATATCATATAAAATCATCAATAAATAATAACAATTATTATTTTATTGTAACACCATGAAGTCATATTGTAGTTTTAGTTTTACACACTAAAAATTTATACATCGGCCATATATCCGTGCGTTTTGTTGCTAATCATCCTTAATATTATGGTTTCTTCCTTACCAAGACTTTTTTACGAATATATAATACAAAACATATATTTAATACCTACACAACTTCAATACAATTTCAGGTATATAATATTATCATACATTGCTTATTATATTTCAAATATTCTTTTTATTACGCATTATTATGTAAAAGCTACCGTTCATTAATAATATTTCATAATTTTAATTTAAAAAAGCTATAATTCGCCTTAAATGCACGATTTATGACAGCTGTCAGTTTAAATCACTGTAGCACACACCCTCCCCTTCCTCCATTAACGATTCCTCCATCCCCAGCGCCACCAACAGTTCCCCCACCACACTGTTTCGTGCGCATGATCATCAGGTCTGTGCGTATGCTCGGCCTGCGCACATTCGGCGTTACAACTCCGCATGCGTCACTTAACCTTCTCTTCACTGACAATGAGTACTTTTTTATATTGCTATGGTGCGCACTGTGGCTACCAGGTGGCGGTAAAGGACAAGGAGCACCAAAGCTAGCACTGACACGTTTATGATGTCCGGGCGCCATTTCTTGGGGCAGATTAGCCACTAGGAAGAGTTCAAAGAAGATATCGTTAACGTTGTAGTTCTTCTTAGCGGAGGTTTCCACAAAAACGCAACCGGAATCTTGACTCTCGCAATAGGCAACGGCTTCTTCGGTTGCAACAGTTCTGCAGAACAACAATAAAAATGTATTCATGGCTTTTGAACTGTGATTTCTTATTAAACACTTTTTATTGAACAACTCCAAAGTTGATAAATTTATTGTTGGTAAACAATTGCGCAAACATATTGCAAAAATGCACCGTAAAACTGTTCATTATTTCACCTGAAAATTTATATCTATTTACCTCATATCTTTATCACATTTATTTCCGGCTAAAACCATGGGTACTCTAGGTACGAATTTTTTTCTCGTTAGTCCCGAGTTGGAGGCCGCTCCAGCGTTTATTTTTGTCTCCAGGATTTGTTCTCGCAATCGGATGGCTTCTTCAAACGTCTCCCGACTGTCCATACTAAATACGATGACAAAAAGGTCGCCTGTAAATAAAAGAGGAAGTTTACTGAACTAGGTACATCATTATAACAACCGTCTGTGTCTGGGAAACTTTTACGAACGACAAAAAATGTAACGCAATATACTATAGGACAGTTGACGCGCTTTAATGATTAAAATTTTTATGATAAATGATAAAATATGTATAGCATTTTTCTTATTAATGTGTTTTTATATATTTTAAAAATTATCACTACGGTGTTAAATTATAATATAGAATATCACCCAAATACCGTAACAAGCATTAAGTAGCTAGATGTACATTTCAAGCGCTATGCGCCCATCTTCAGTAGCACAAACTAAAACTAAATAAAATACCTGTGTCACGAATCGTGATTGATATACTATTTATTTATTTATTTATTTTTCAATATCGGACTACAAACAGGCTTAGCCCAGTGAAGTGTCCAGTACTTAATGTTCATACATGTATAATACAATATAATATATACATAATAGTATAAGAGAACCATTAATAGAACTATCAATAGTATTATATCAATATTATATCAATATTGATAGTATATCAATCACGATTCGTGACAGAGATATTTTATTTAGTTTTACTTGTGCTACTGAAGATGGGCGCATAGCGCTTGAAATGTACATCTAGCTACTTAATGCTTGTTACGGTATTTGGGTGATATTCTGGATTTCTTGCTATTTAAGATGTTTATTTGTAAATTAAACTCATTTAATTTCCTAAATACCAATAATATATTGCACCATTTAAAGATGAACAAAATTATTAACTCTATGTGGTCTTTACAATTTTGGTTAATCAAAAATTCCTTTTACTACTTTATCAACAATTCCATATAATCAGTACTTTACATTACAGCATATTTGGTTGCATACACGAAGCTTCATGAAAGTTTTATTGCACTTTTGGTCCCAACATTGGCATTACCAATCTCATTGCCTGTAGCAGCAAATTCACCCGAAAATAACTTCGGCATCCCTGCTTGTTTCACCACCCACTTGTTCACAATATTTGCACATTGACTAAAGTAGCGAATACATAAATATGTAAAATACAATCTGAGGCAAGGGAAATGCCCGAAACGAAGCTTGAGGAGAATGGAGATTTGGCAGATTCGTTACGGATACTTGTACACGAGTAATGTTTCCTAGCAGCGAAGATGGAAGCTGCGGTCCTTTGTAAAAGGACCCCCGCATCGTAGAGCAACAACGATTTCAAGAGGCATCTTAAAAGGAACGAGCTCGGTTCAAGAAAAATGACTGAATATATAGTGGCGAGGAGAAAGAATGCATTAGACTTGTGCTATAAACAAGCCACTTTTTTCAGCATGAATATTAAATAAGTAAAAAATGTACGAGAATAATACATTGCCAAAATTTTCTTGTTTCTCTAAAACCTGTTTGGATTTCTACTACTTTTGATGAATATGTTGCGCATTTAAACGATTAAAATTACTAATGAATGCTATAATATAGAATATCACCCAAATACCGTAACAAGCTTTAAGTAGCTAGATATACATTTCAAGCGCTATGCGCCCATCTTCAGTAGCACAATTGACAGTATATCAATCACGATTCGTGACAGAGGAAATTTATTTCGTTTTAACTTGTGCTACTGAAGATGGGCGCATAGCGCTTGAAATGTACATCTAGCTACTTAATGCTTGTTACGGTATTTGGGTGATATTCTATATTATAATTTAACACCGTAGTGATAATTTTAAAAATACTAATGAATGATTTAATGATTTAAGGGGATACCACATATATTAGAACCATATCAGCTGGCAATGTTAACGAGGTACAGTTTTACCGTCAAAACTACATAAAACTTGTGAACATTTTTGTTATTCTGTTCCTCATACACAGAAAGTTTTTGTTAAATTAATACATACTCCTATATAAACATATATTCAATCGAATTTACGTCAATTTTTAGTAAATTGAAAATTAGATAGATATATATTTCATTTTTTCAATTTACAATTTCGTCGCTTAATTAATTAATTAAATAAGATGTGTGTTATTATCTAAATTAGCTATTATTTGTAAAAATGTTTACGCTCAAACTAGTTGCAATAAATTTTGAACGAACGGAATTTATTGCTGAAAAATAAAAAAATTGATGCAACTATTAGAAAATGCACGTTATAAACTTGTTCTAAAACTGGCTTTATATAAAACGGTGTTACAAAAGAGCTACAATATTCGTGAAATATTCTTTTTTACACAGGAAGTAGTAAAACGAAGTTTTTGTAAAATTAGGTTGTTTGTGTTTTGGTTCATGCCCTTCTTATATTATTATGAATAGAAGGCTTTTAGGCTTTTCCATTTTTATCTGTTATTTATATAAGACGCCAAGAGAGGGGATAATACGGTAATTAACCCTTCCAGGAGAGGACTTATCATATTTTTAAATCGAATTTTATTCAATATTAGCATTTAGTCTGATTTTAACGAAGAGAAATATATTTTCATTTTTATAGAATAAGCAAATCCACCTTTTCTGTTGATACAATAAAAAAAATGTCTGCCATTTTTCAACGAAAATATGATTTGAATTAAATGTAATTAGATAATTTTACCTTTATTATTTCTAAGTTTCGAGTTAAAGTGATAACAATGTCGATGTAAAATAAAATAGGCAAGAATTTATTTATTAAAAACACCCATGAGAAATATCATATACGATTTATCAAAAATGTTTATAACGAGGTGTAAGAAACAATAAATCAGCCAATTACGGATAAATTATTCTATACTTTAATTATACAATAAAGTCTTTATGAAAGGTCTTATCTGAAGGAGTATAGGTCTCCTATACTCTAGAGTATAGAGTATAGTATCTTAAGGAGTATAGGTATAGTAAAGGTCTTAAAAAGAATATCCGAGCTACAGTTTTTGCGTTTGACAATGAATATTTACGAAATTACTGTTCTTCTATTCATTGATTGCTATAATTTAATTTTATAAAACTATGCTCGTGTAATATACATTTTATCGAGCGAAAATAAAAATGTTTAGACATTCCGGAAAGCTGCATTCTTTTTTTTTTACATTTGACAGACATTTTAAATTTTGCATGTAAATGAACGACAACAACTTTCACGATCATTTATGATACAATAAATGTTGGACATATTGCGAAATATTCATTGCCTATAATATTGATTTATACGCTTCGATGAATATAAATTGGAGTTTTGGTATATCTGCGGCGAGCCATTATTTACGAGTTCATTGATGATTCATTGCTCATGGCATCAAATTCTTATTATGTTTGCGTGATGTCAGCTCGGCAGGCTGTCAGAGTGTCAGTTGGTGGGTCGATAGAACCTTCCCCGCTTCTGGATTACTAATTTTCCCATCTCTTGTAAATTGATATAAATCACCCCATTTGCGTATTTATATTCTCCGCGTATAATCCAATATTAGATTTAACAAATGTAATTTCAATAGAAAATCTAAAGCGTTCTTCATTTTCTACCCCCCCACCCACACTTCTACTTTACCTTCTATAACTAAATATATAAACCCCCCCGAATGAATTTACGATTTCTAACCATTCTTGGACAAATATTTAACGTAATATACGTCAAAGTATTTTTTTAATCAAAAGTGTTTCATAATTTGTTAGTTGAAAAAAATTATCGATAAACAAATTTGTAAATCAGCCGTTCTAAGTCAAGAATTTTTTTTTATAAATTTATTGCAGTGGTGTAAATTTAACAATCAGCTGTTCCAAATATTCCAACTTAGGTAACAAGGTTCGATAAATATAAATTTTTTAATCTCTAAATTGAGCTTGTTTTTTCTACTTTAAGACTGTCAAAAATGGAACTCTTATTACCTATTAGTAGGTAATACCTCTAAAATCCGTCATTACCTAATCTGAACCTTTCATAATATATGTGGAATATATTGCGTCTTTACGACCATTCTGTAAAAAAATTCCTTGACTAAAAAAAATACAATAAAATTGTATCGCTTGATGCATATTCCAAATTTGAACGAATAAAAATTATGATCTATGATTTAACTATGATCATCATAGATGATCATAGTTAAAACGATTACCCTGTATATGTATATCCGGTAGAAAGTGGCTTGAGTGTCAATGAGTGTTTTTGTAATTTGCATGCTAAGCAAATCATAGAATTAAGACGCGTGCAGACGGTAATTAAAATAAATGTTAATTCGCTGTTTATTTATGGAACCTAAAATTTTAATTATACTTATTGAAGTAGGGACAAGAAGATGGCCATACTGAAAATTTGGATTAATCACTTTTTGTTATGTAAACAATTTATTTTGTAAAATGTAAATGACGATATTTTCAAAAAAGCAATTTGTTCCATAACATTTAATTTTAAAATGTTTTTGGTATTTGTCCTGTATTTTTTTATAGGAGCCGAACGGAAACTCGTATTCCTTAAAATAGGCAAAAAATAAGGAAAGCAAAATAGCGTGAAATGAATTTAAATCTCTTCATCTATATATGTCTTACCACTTAGAAATATCGAACATTTTCCTATAATATTTCTCGCTTGGAACGGAGGAAATAAGCCATGGGAGTTATTTTACATTGCGGAGGAATAACGTAGGCATATAACAGAAGTGCACACACTAATTGACGTTTAATTAACGGACAATAAGTTGCGCTGGCGGCCGTAGGAGCGCTCGCGTCGCTGCGCTTCTTTCATTGTTGACACAAAGATGTGGAATGGAAGGTAGATTAGAAGTAAAAGAAAGAGATGAAGGAAATGTAATAATCTGTTAATCCCAATCTAGCGATTATTAAATGTTAAATATAGTTGTTGGTACATCAAAAAATCTTAAGACGTTTTGTGTTAATAAAAAAATTGTTAATAAAAACAAAATCCGCAATTATTTTGTGCATTTTAAATTTAAATATTTGATTATAATACATCTCAAAAAGAATAAAATTAATATTTTGTAACTCAAAGGTGTTTTATAAATTCTAAGTCAAGAATTTTTTTTTATAAACATATTGCCGTGAGGTAAATTAGACAATCAGATGTTCCAAATGTTCCAACTCAGGTATTAAGAATTCGGTAAACGACGTGTTAGCTTTTGGCAGAGTTTAATAATAAAAAATATATTAACAAAAAGAAGCCCAATTTTGAGATTAAAAAAAAAATCTTTCATAGCTAATAGCTGATCAAAATCTGTCTTTTCCTAAACTGAATCGTTCTTAATGCCCGTTAAAAATATTACACCTTTTTGATTTTTCTGTTTTCTTTTAAATTTCTTTTCTAAAATATACCGCGTTTCTTATGTAAAATTAATATAGCATACAGGCTCTTTAATGTTCATACAGTTACAGTCAATTTTTCAATTACATAATAGGCAATATTTATAAAATTGTATTGTAATACTTTCATCATTGCAAGATGGTCTTAATCAATCTTTAAACATTTTTATAACATTTAGGCTAAATGAACCAGAATTTGGTGGTTCGTCACATTAATTATAATTGCATCGTTTGCAGCAAATTTAGCAACTTTTTTAACAGTTAATAATATAATATAATCAGTGATAATAATATAAATACCAGATAAAATAATTAATCCCTATTAATTATTCCATTTTTATGAAATGAAAATATATCATAGCGATATATTCACTTAAATTCTTGTCGATTTGCTTATTCAGACCACTATATTGATTTTAGCGACATTTCACAAATAAATAAATAATCTAAATGCATAAATAATGACCATTGCACTATTACTCCATTCAATTTCTACATAGAAATTCGACTGTAAAATTGTATGGAATTATATACACCTGTTAAAAATCCAGAGAACCTCAAAATGTTATTATATGTCCAATACATTAGCTCCTCAAATATTGCGTGAAATTTCTCAAATAAAATTATTTTGTCCGACAAATATCATAAATTAATTTATAAAAAAAATTCTTTGCCTCTCTTTAACATATATTCTATTAAAATAATACATTTTCTATAGAAAAAAAATTATATATATAGAAATAAACCGATTTTTATATTTTTGTGGAAACACTTTCCATTGAGCATAAGAATAAATAAATTGAAGTCATTATATAAATGAGTCATACTCTACATAAATGTTGGTTCGATTTTCATTTATAGGACTTTTAAATTACTATCTCAATTTAGCTTTACGGGTTGCAATGCTATAAATTTAAAGGACTATGCTATAAAGGACGCTTTCAGTGTTTATAAAATACCGCCCATGCTTGACATTTAACATTAATTTATTTTATAATTAATATCACGTATTTTGTATAAAAATATCTAGTATAAGATTGCTTATACTTACCTCAAATAGGAAAATATTTCCAATTTCTCTATTATTGTATTTATAAAAATCTAAAACCGATTTGAGTACAGTTCTTTTTTTTAAGTACTTATTTCTTTTGAAATAAACAATTCCCAGAAGAGCTTATATATTTCCCGCATGGAAACTGTTATTGGCAGATGAAAGCACCACAGATTTAGGGCCGACTAGTACGTAACAGTAATCTTCGTATGTCAATTTGCTTTAGGGAAGCATTCGATCAATGCAAGAGGAAGTAACATATTGGTTGGTCGTTAATTCTCTGATGATATTCGCCATTTTCATTTTATATTAATCGAAAGTGAAGACATCTACAAAATAGATGCGCATTTCGAAGGCAACACTCCTATAATCAGTAGGATAATAATAAATAAATTCATCACCGTGATTTCTACATACATTTATGGACGTTTAGCTTTCGACATGCGCATCGGGCTAACGAAATTTCGTAAAACAATTTACTGCAGAACTAATAATTGTTCGAAGTATAATTAGCACTTTTCGATATATTTTCATAAAACTTGTTTTTCATTAATCCGACTTTACGTAGAATGATAAAAGTTTCTTATTGTATTGATTTTGAGTCTTGAATATAAGGCGACAATTTGGATCAAATTATCAATAATTCTTGTATTGAAAGTGTTCCTGCACACGTTGAATATTTTACGAGTCTATTTCTATTTCCTTACTGTCAGCGATGGTGAAAAACGGCCTTTGTTAAGCAACTTTGTTTGCTTTTGGTTCTGCATTATTCCAGACACGGTCCAACTGGATAATAAACCGAAACCAACACATCAAACTTTCTCATTTGTTCTAGTGTAAAAGGATTACTAAAGTTTGTTTTGTGTGATGGAATTACAGTTTATTGTATGTATTCAAATATAACGTTTGCACTAATATTTTTGCGTTCTTATTTTCATTTGCGTAGCATCGAAGAGTATTTAATGTACTTATAAAAGAAGATGGGGCGAATCGTAAACGCTGGCAACGACAAACAATCTTTTCAAAGAGTATTTAAAACTATTCAAGAACTGCTGGTAGTTTTACTGAAGCATTAACAGATTGGCAGATATCATAAGAAGACTAAATATTGAAAAGGAGCCGTTTATTGAATAATATGGTAAATTGCAGAAAGAAATTAAATTGCAGATCATATTATTGAATTTTTAAAATAGAAATTCATCAAATTATAAATCATTCATTTGATTTGCTGTAGAGGCATATTCGTTTTTTATATAGTTAGTTAAAGAGTCCGCAATCCTAAAGATTGGTTGGAAACAGCACGCCATGCCGATCTATCCTGAGCTAATCCCTTCATCTCCCTATAGCTATTCATCTCAACGTCTTCAACTATCTGACTCACATACTCCAATTTAGGCCTACCTACCCCTCTCTTTCCCTCCACTCTACCTTCTATGATCAATTGCATAATCCCCCCATGCCTAAGGATATGCCCTACTAATCTGTCTCTCCTACGCTGTAACACTCTCCAAATACTTCTCTTCTCCCCTACTAACTCTAGTACATCTTCATTTGTTACTTTATCTTCCCAACCAATCCTCATCATCCTCCTATAACACCACATTTCGAATGCTTGTAATCTACGCTTCTCTTCCTTTCCTATAGTCCACGCCTCACACCCGTACAGTGCTACACTCCAAACATATACCTTCAGTAATCTTTTTCTAATACCCAAGTCAATATTTGATCTTAAAATCTGTTCCTTTTCTACGAATGCCTTCCTACCCTGTGCTATCCTACACTTTATATCTACCTTGTTTCGATTATCTTTTGTGATTCTACTGCCTAAATAACAAAAATCTGACACTTCTTCGATTCTATTATCTCCTATTGTGATCCTCATTTTTCTACTGCATTCCTTTTTGTCACACCTCATCACTTTAGTTTTACCTATATTTATTTTCATGTTAAAATCCCTAGTCAATACTGCCTGCATACCATTCAATACCCTTTCTAAATACTTTTCGCTTTCTTCCAATATAGCTATATCGTCGGCGAATCTCAACATATATATTTTCTCTCCCTGTACATTCACACCTACACTATACTCTTCTTTTACTTTGTTTATTGCATCTTCTATATATAGATTAAATAATAACGGTGAAAGTGTACATCCCTGCCGAACTCCCTTCCCTATTTTTGCTACCTCTTCTTCCCCCTCAATTCTAACTAAGGCAGTTTGGTGTTTATATAAATTAAAAATTATTCTCCTATCCTTATAATCTATACCCGTTTCTTTTAAAATTCTAAACATTATGTCCCATTCTACATTATCAAATGCCTTTTCTAAATCTACAAAAGCTATGCAAGTTACCTTTCCTACCCTCATTCTTTTTTCTACTACCGTTCTTAGTGCTAGAATCGCCTCTCTCGTCCCTCTGTTTTTCCTAAAACCAAACTGATCTTCTCCTAGCCTTTCCTCTACTTTATTTTCTAATCTCCTATAAATAATCTTTAGCAATATCTTCGATGCATGTGATAGTAGACTAATGGTCCTATAGTTCTCACACAAATTAGCTCCTATTTTCTTCGGCATTGTTACTATTCTACTACGCTGAAAATCCTGTGGTACTTCTCCCTTCTCATATATTTTACAAACTAACCTAATGCAACAATACTTGTGATTGGAATGACAATAACAATTTGAGATTAATTAATAGCAGTAAAGAAAATAATTATTTTTATCGTCACGGTATTTTTTATATATTATAAAATTAATAAAAAATCGAAATGATTGAACAATTATAATACTTTCATGGATTATTTTATTCAATTTTAAGTATGACGAGATTTTAATATTGAATTGAAGAACTACATTCTGAAGTACGTAGATAATGGATTTATAAAATTTTAGTTCTACTGAGAAAATACCTAGATAGATATGTTATTTTTTATATCTTGGCGGACCTAATTCATCCTCTACTGCGCATAAGGGTTGAGCTTCCAGTACCATTGTTGCCATATATGAATAAAAAAACTTCAGTACAAAGTGCACAAATTGTAAACTGCATAGTAAATTTCAGACCGAGAATATTTAATGTATATTGAATATATTCGGCTTCGATTAAAGTCCAGTATTTAGTAAAAAGTTTCCAGTTATTTATTATTTGTTTTTATCAATTATGCTAATATAATACTCTCTGTATTTGCTGGCTGTCGATATGACAACATTGCAGTAATTTTGACCACACCCTCAAATGACAAAAATGCAGTGACGAGCATCTCTTCACGAGCATAAGGTTAACGCTTAAGAATAGAGAGGCGATTCTGCATTGTATAGTAATATTATTGGTCTTATGCATAAACTTGTCTTAATTTGTAATGCGTAGTAGAAGGGGCTCTCCACTTAAAATAGCCTATATATGTTTGTATATAAATCTAAATCAAGCAAAAATGGAGTTTCGTAACATTACTTTTTCACAAATTCTCTTCGGCGCGCTAAAGCACATCAAACCTAGTTTGTAAATAAAGTTAATGAGTAAAAAAAAATTCTTGATGTATCTCATTTCTGGCGATTTTATAGCCGATTTTTTCACCTAGTTTTTAATGTTTCAATCTCTCTACGATGGTCTAATATTTTTATATAAAGCATATATTAAATTTAACTGCGAATTGTTCAATTTTACTCGAATTTAGGACGATCTGTCCATTTGGTGCTTTATTTCCACTAAAAATTCCAATTGATTCACTCGCAAAATTTCGCTCCATTTCAAAAATTTGTAACTGTAGCCAAAGGACATTTTAATTTCATCGCAATTTCAAAAGAAAAAAAAAACCGAAAAGAAGATTTCGAGCACGTAATATTAGCGTATAGGTAAAGGATATTTTAAAGTATTATACATATAGTTACTTTCGAAGTAAAATTATGATTTAAAATATGTACAATTTTTTCTGAAATCTTTTAATTTGGTAGTAGACAAATATTCTTTTTTGAAATTAACATATTCATTAGCAAATAAACGGAAAGGAAAATAGAATTAGAATTTTTATTAAGCAAACAAAAAGATATAAAATGTTAAACGGATTAAATGTTATAACGTATAACATATTTAATACATAAAAAAATAAAGATTAATAAAAAAATGACAGATATAGAGAAACATAGATATTTTGCTTCAAATAAAAGCGTTTGAAATCTAAAAGAACAGAAAAAATACTCTCTAAATGTCCCAAGTAATTACTATCCATTTCCTTTCCGGTCATATTATTCATTATTCACGCTTTTATAAATTATACGATTGGGTGTGACAATAAAATTAATATTCTAACAAGGATATTGAATTTTACTGTTTTTTGTTGATTAATATGTCTTCTAAAGAACTATCGGCGTGCAGTAAGAATGCTCTAAATAATACAATTTTTAAAATATTGAAACGAACAAATAAGAGATATTTATATGGACATAACCAAATTCATAAAATAAATGTTCACACAACCAATAAACGAATAAATTGAATTAAATGGGCTACCGTGACGATAAAAATAATTATTTTCTTTACTGCTATTAATTAATCTCAAATTGTTATTGTCATTCCAATCACAAGTATTGTTGCATTACTCAAAACAATACGTCGCGGATGGATATTATGAAAATTCGCGGCTGCGGAAATTGCAAATTTTTGCGCATTGTTGCCTTTGACATATGTTAGATAGTGAAATTGTTACGCACCTGTCAGGAATGACAGGCGACGCATGGCCGGGAACGGGTGATTGCCGGATGTGTCGAGAATGTCCAGCTGATGGATTTCGCTCCGTATTCTGTACAGTTTCCGGTGGAAATCCTCAATTGTCGGCGTGTAACTGTCCACAAACTTGCCACCCAGGAAACGTGACACTAAGCTTGTCTTTCCCACTCTGGCTGAACCTAGAACATTTCAGGAGAGTGCATAGTTATGAGAGTGCAATTCAAACAATAATCGACATGCTTAATACAATGCATTATTTATACATGCTACAGCATGGTATAAATAATAACATGATGTTTGAAACAATATTCTTTCAACTCAACAACGCCATCATCTGTTATTTATTATCAGCTGAAATAAGGTAACCGATTTCTTACAAAAGATTCGGACAGCTTCCGCTCATGAACATACATTTTCGTAGCCAACACTCTCAACGATAGAACTTGAATAAAAGTTTCCTGTTTTCAAAAATTATCGGCAAACGCCAAGATATGTTTTCTTTCGTAACTTAAGAAATAATAAATGAGTTCTTATAAACATACCAGCGCTATTCATGTAATCGTAGAAATAATTTATAAGTACATTATAAAGAAGCAAATATTTTCTTCTCGAGGAAATATAGAATTATAAATGTTTTGGACAAACTTTTCAGCAGTTTTGCAATTTTGCGTGGGTTGAGATGGTTTAAAATGTACTTATCACAGGTCAAAAGATGTCGATGCGATGATTTTATAATAGACTTAACAAGTTATAAATATATTTTTAAGGGCGAATTTACAAAATAGAAATAAATATATTTTATAGAATATCACCCAAATACCGTAACTCAAAGCATTTAATAGCTTGATGCGTGACTAGCAGTGGCGGTTCCTTTTGCAGGCCGCAGGACCGCGCGCCCCTCTTGAACATTGAGCGCATCACCGTAGGTATATAATTGTCTTGGCGATATTTTATCTCGGCATTATTATTCCTAAAAGATAAAGCTTGCGCCGCGAACATACATAACACTCATGACTCACACGATATGGCAGCTAGCAAGTACCAGTCAAATGCATATGCCCTATCTGTTGGAAGCGCTAGAGTTAGAGTGACGGTATGCAGTATACCTATATAGCTATACTGCATATACTTCGCAATATAGCTATATCGTTAATATGTAGTACAAATTCCAGCGCCACCCAGCCACACACAGTATAGGTTAAATGCATATGTATTCATCTCACTCTATTGCAAGCAATAGGTGAGAGCGACCGTATGCAGTATGTCTTCTCTATTTCTTCGGTCCGCTTGTATTGTATAACGACCCATGTACATAAATTCCAGCGGCTTTGGATGAGTCATAGCAACGTGACGTCACGCTGCTTGTACAGCGAGAATATATATCGTTGTTTATGCTATTCTGGGCTACGATTCTTTAGCGTCCTAACAGAGAAGCCTAGTATACAGTAAAATTGATATAGATATAGTTGTATTGTTCTGTGAGTTACGTTTGTACGATTTTGCCACGTGTTTCTCTAAGAATATATTTAATAAAAATAATTTAATGAAAATGAATAGTGTTAGTTCTTTATTGAAAATAGAGTTTTGCAGACTTTCTCTTGTGGACAAAGTAAAAATTAAAGAATTAGGTAGGCCATTGCCCAATTTAAATTGCAAACTTGTGCAAAGAGCGCTCAAAACCGGACATTTCACGACGTTTTACAAGAGACATTTACAAAAATATATATAACACAGATGAAGGACAGATTATCATATCGTGGCCATCTACAGGCCGCTGAATTATTTAACACGAAATCGATGCCAATATTTTCTAAACAATTTCCAGTGAGCTATTGGAAACCGTGTGTCATGCATATCCATTTTTGAATAAAACCAGATTAAAAACAGAATTAGAAGTTCCGTCCGGATTTTTATCAAATAATTGCAGCCACAAATTTTCTTTCGTTATTGCTACAAAATAATCTCAGTGAAACTTTCCCGAAAACTATAAAAATACTTCAAATTATTTTAACAATCCCGATGACCACTGCTGAATCAGAGCGTTGTTTTTCAACACTTAAAAGAATCAAGACTTTTTTGCGAAATGCTATGGGTAATGATCGCTTAAACGCATTGGCGATGATGTGTATTAATAAAAATGTGGTGCGAGATATTTACAATTTTAACGAAAAAGTTTTGGAAAAGTTTATATCAATGAAAGATAGAAGAGCGGAATACCACTTTCAAGAAATGATTGATCAATTTGCATCCATTTTAGGTCAGATTTCTCACTATTATGTTATTTTTTAAGAAATGCGCCCCCCAAGATTGAAATGGCACGAGCCGCCACTGGGGACTAGTGATTAGTGACCGAGGTATTTTATCTATATTTTATCTTGTGCTAGTAAAGATGGAGGCATAGCCTTCGAAATGCGCATCTAGCTATTAATCTTTTTTAGTTACAGTATTTGGGTGATATTCTATACAATTATTTAACATCGTAGTGAGAATTTTAAAAATAAGAATACTAATTTTTACAATACTAGGTGGTTGATTATAATTTGGACTATTTCAATATTTTTTGTATTCTCGAACTATTGATAAAATTGACAACAAGTGAATTTAGTCACACTGTATATAATTATTATTCTAATATAATAATATTCTGATATGCTTTTGGTTTACCGACTGTAGCCTTCAGCACTAAATTAATTCTAATAAATTTCTAACTTAATGCTTTTAGAACGCAATTATTGCAGGTTATGTTGCGGTAGACGGGAATATGTCTTTAAGGTGTGTAAACTATTAACAGTGCGATCAAAATAATTTAGTCTCATTTAAAAAGTACTAACGAATATAATGTTTAATTAGTTTAAATTCTTCATTCTTTAAGGCCAGCGACTCCTCATACGAAAAGCAGGGTTTCGGCAGCGTATTTCCGCATTTGAGAGAATTGGCAATAATGGTACAAACCGTTTATATATAACAAGCACAATCGACCAGATAAACTATGTTCTATAAATAATTTAGAACCACAGTTGGCAGAGTTTGTCAAATTTTTGGAGACGCAGATTTTAAGTAATTATGTAATATCCCGTGTTTAAAAATATGTCTCCTAAGCTGTGAAAGGATACGCATATGGTTTTTTTTCTTCACTTTTGAGCATTATTTAAGTATTGGACATGCTGTATATCGTGTGTATTTATGTATAATATTTATAATACCTAGGCCAGCTTGGTATTTGAAATTCAACAAGTTTACGAGGAGCGAGGGATAGTCTACATACACCACCACGTAGACTTGTTTGTTTTCATTAACGTTTCAGCCAAAGGTTCAGCTTCAGAGCTCTCTATTCCAGCCAGAATGTTATGAAATTGAATGAATATTAGCTCAGGATTCGGATAATCTCTCGCCATGCCGCTCCACGGATTAGCTTTGAAGTAATCAAAAATAAAACAACAACAGGAGTTGAGGCTGCGAACAATTTGTTTAAAGGACATTGTCAAATATTCGTATAAATGGGAACTCATACAATGGTAGACTTTCGCAAAATTTTATTGCTAACCAAATTTTACAGGACTGTAAAAAAATGGATGGAATTTTATATGCTTTTAAACAATGCGCAGAGAATGAAATATAATTTAATAGTACATTACTTTAATATAAAAATTTGTTTACTATATTAAAATTATAAAATGCTTTCTTTAAGGGACATTTTGTGTTATTTTGATGATATTTCTTTCATTGCTTTTTACTCTTATTTTAATATCTAACAAAAATTTTATATTTACTATTGTAATTTTGATGTTACGTGTTTATTTGTTGATATTCAAAATAGGTACACGTTTTTATTTCATTTCGATCTGTCTTGGTCGCAATTGTAGAAAAGGTAAGAACCCAATTTTCACACTCTCTCCCCCAAGCAAGAATTGATGGAATAAATATGTAAAATACGATTTGTTTGGTCTTCGACACTATACGCATTCATACCATTTGAAATTTCTCTATTTGTTTGTCAAGAACGGTACAAAAGGAACGAAGTCAGAGTTGGAATCCAATATATTACATTTAAATTTTGATTTATACATCTTTTTGAAGGATTTATCAATCTGTGATTTCTACTCGAAAATCCTTAAACCCTAAAATAAAATCAAAATCATCAACGTGTGAGTTCGTATTTGATTCTTTGATTTTTTAATTGTAAAAATTACAAAAATCGTTAATTCGACGATTTTATGTTATTGTGTAAAATCGCATTAATTAATTCGTAATATTATATTATTAATTAGACTTAATTTAACATAATTTTTAACATTTTTCCATAATTTAACATTTCATTGTTAAATTATGGAATATTCCAAACACTTCTCTGAAACAAATTCCTCCTGTGGATTCTCTCCCTCCGGATCTAGAAAAGTTGTTTTGTTTCGCCATTTATTTTGTTTCTAACTGCATTGGGGAGAACACGAGTCGAAGAGACCCCAAAGCCGCAGTTCCGAAATTTTCTTGCAAACGTGGCGAACAAATATAAACGAAAGGTTTAGAGATGTTTGCATGTTTGCATGCAGAGATGTTTAGAGGTTAGTTTTGATCGAAAACAGATTAGTTCATATTTTAAATTATCCCAAACGATATAAAGAAAATTCCTAAGTTACAGCTAAAAAAAAACATAAAGTGGTATTAAAAACATAAAAACAAAAAGCAAAGAAAAAATTTTCAAGAGAAATAAAAAAATAAAAGCTCTCAAAAATAATTAAGGAAAATAAAATGTACACATTTATCATTTTATGCGCTGAATTCGTTTGTTTTTCTTTGCTTTTTACTTGCAAGGTAAGCATCAGTATCGAAAAACAATTAATGGTAAAAAATGTCTCGTGTAATATTGCTAGTAAAAAATCTTTGTCGTCTCCAATTTCGTATAGAACAAAACACCTAATTTCATTTACTTTGTGATAACATTGTTATAATAATTCCTTATTCAGTTTCGTGTAAAAGCCGAAGTAACATACAAAAGCCACGTCATTATCTGTTACAGCAAACTTTTAAATCAAATCCTAGAGAAGTGGTGTTTCCAGTGTTCTTAATGTAACAACTTTCTTCCTAAATATGGATTTTATCGCGAAGAGTGTATTACATGGCTTGTGCTCAAGACAGGAATCAAAAAATGTCTCTCATTAAAAAGGTCTTTGATTAAAAAAACGAGTTGTTAAATTTTTGAAAAGTATATGGCAAACTAAAGGTTGTAAATTGATATATAATATTTGGTCAGATCAGGCAAGCTTTGGTCAGGTCAAGTCATTATTATTACATAAAATCAAAACAATTGACAATGAAAATCCAAGAGAACAAAGTATCATTTTACTTCTTATAAAATTCTACTACATTTATGCGCATTTTCAAAGCTTTTTCAAAAAATACTGAATCCACTCCTGTATGCATGATAGGTATAGACTTTATTTAACAGGATTTCGGAAAATAATTATAAACCCTACCATTGGGTTATAACAAAAACTTGATAATAATATAATATTTTTTCATCTTGTGATGTTCATCTTGAAAGTTATTAAATTTTGTTTGTGCCGTCTCAACATTGGAAGTAAAGTTAGAGCTTACAAATGACGTAAAAAATATGAAGTTCTAAATTAATAAATTTATATGATATTATCCGAAATGAGTTCATATACTGGATGATGTTATATAATAATAACACTATTTAAACACTTGGTAAATAATATACAACATTTTAAATAAAAAACATATGTTTATCGATTTGTAACATCAACACAGATCGAAGTTACATGTGACATATTAATCTGCAGAGGACCCTCTTTAGAGAATACGCTCTGCTTTGATGAATGACAAGCTTTCATAGTATAAATGATCCACATCAATAGCAAAAAGCTTTCTCTCGTATATTCCAGTTTATATGGATGTGTTTCATTTCAATTTAAAAAAATCGCCCTTTAATGCATTCATTAAAGTTCAAATGTTAACCATTAACGTTCCTGAATCAAATGTACGACTGCGTGGTAGTAATAAGTTTACAGTTCATTTACAACATTAAACAAAATGCGGCCTTTCGTAAATAAATGCGTAAATGGTTTGTAACATAATATTGCAGCTTCAGGTAATATTACCTCTTGTCACAGAACTATTTGAATTAACGCCCACGTAAAGCTGTGGACCAAACTCCATCAAAGCTCTCACTATAAAATATATATTGCCCTATATAGAATGTATTTGCTTCAATAGTAGTTTTAAGTAGTTCGATTATCTAGCTTTAATCCCTTTATCCCCCATTCTATAACGGAATATCCGGGAAAATGTCAAATGTCGAGTGGTGGAGACTTAAATATGCCCACCCTTATCCACAAATATGTTGCACATACATAGAGATGCATTCTATTGTAGCGATGTGTAGTTCACTCGCGAACCGTTCAATCTGAACGGTTCAATCAAATGACGGGCGTACTGTGACGATATTTTGCAACGACCTATAGGTCACTATGACCTAGTTTGTGAACTATGAACTACGTGGTGCACGGTGTACGAATTGATGTACTTGTACTAGGTCGTGTACTAAACCGTTCATGAATCACAACGATTCGTAAACGATGCAGTATAGTATACATTACATATACAGTACTAACATTTATTTAGTGATAAAGTGTGTTGGTGAACGGAATGAAATAGGAAACTCGATGCAATATTGCAACAACAGCATTGCCGAGCCGAGTCACAATTTATATGTTGGTATCAGATTTCATTTGGAATAATATAATTAATATATTCGCAAGATTAAATATGTTCTTAAATATGTCATGCCATAGCAAATTTTTGCAATAATGCAAAAATAAACATCTAAATCTTATAGTTCTTCTATTTCATACTGAATGCAATGCAATCACTTAATATCAAATCAAAGCTTTGAAGTTTAACAGAGAAGATTCGGAATATAAAATATAAATTATAACGCCAAACAAAACGATTCTATCTAGCTCATTTTATTATAGTTTGTACATTTAATTTTTAAGTGTTAGTAAAGTAGTAAACATTTTCATCAGTAACTACCAATAAGTATTTTAAAACTTCGGATAAATAATCGTGAGTACCTAGAGAAGATTATATTTCTTTATATATATGTTTTGTATAAATTATAAACATTGTTGTCTTGTCTTCCTCATTCTTAATTCAAAATAAATATTGTAATATTTCAATTTATTTACTTTTTACCATTTAATATTTTTATAAGGGATTATTTTCAGTATGTGCATGTATTTTATATAGGTCGTGAACTAGTTCATTTTTAAAAGATGTAGTAGTTCACGACCTATAGTTCGTGAACGGTACATTGAAATGAACTACGAACTACGAACTAGGTCCTCAAAGTGACCTACAGTTTGCCATCGCTATTCTATTGTGTACGAAGTAGAAAATAAAATACATAAAATGATTCGTATTTGTGATATATATGAGATAGATTAGAAAAAAACATTGAATTTTGATTTTTTAAGATGGTTTTTTAAGACGATTTTTTATCACGATGATTTTCTATAAAACGCAGGGTATGTTTCGAGTCAAGAATTTTTTTTTTAAAGAAAATTCGTAAGGATGTTATATTTTTAAACTCACATTAAGAAAGCTTCAGATAATGATTGAATTTGGAGGTTAGTTACTTTTTAAAATAATCTCAAACAGGCACGTCTTTTTTGATATATATTTTATCTACCTTCAGATTGCAAAAAAATAATACAACATTGGAAATTTTTGCCGAACTCTTCGTACACCTATGTTGGAATATTTGCAATTCATTTGGTAACAAATGAAATGTCGAAGGACTATGTTTATCAAAAAATTTCATGACTCACATATGATTATTAGTCACTTTTTTAAAATAATCTCAAACTAGAACGCCCTTTTTGATATATATTTGATCTACCTTCAGATTGCAAAAAAAATAATCCAAAATTCGAAATTTTGCCGAAGTCTTCGTACCTATGTTCAAATATTTGCAATTCATTTGGTAACAAATGAAATGTCGAAGGACTATGTTTGTCAAAAAATTTCATGACTCAGAAATTGTAATATAAATATGAATACTTTATACTTTTCGACAAATAATCACATGTTTTCGGCAATGAATTAGCCAAATTCTTCGACTCACCGAGCACCACCAAACGGTAGCAGTTCTTTGCTGGTGGTATAACATCCTCACAAGATCCCGTATTACTGTTATTGTGATGATTTCCAGTGGGTGTCCCTGGACTGCTCTGCGTCACCCTTTGTTCCGGTTCCCGGGTGATTATTGGTGACGCGTTCTCTGAAGATCCACCAGTGCCGGCGTGAGCTGAATGCATGTCTACGTTGACCTTTGGCACTGTACCTAAGGTTACATTTTTAATGTTTCATCTATAAGATTACAAAAAGATTCATTCTTTTCAAGTGAATTTTTACAAATAGATTCTTCTAACTAATTACATCACCCTACTCTACTCTATAGGAAAACTCAGTGGGAAAAACTACTTACCTAACTGTCGTAGATTTAGAAAAGGCATTCGATACTGTAGATTGGGATATAATGTTTAGAATCTTAAAAGAAACGGGAATGGATTATAAGGATAGGAGAATTATTTTCAATCTAACTAACATCAAACTGCTCTGGTTAGAGTTTAAGGTGAAGAAGAGGTAGCGAGAATAGGAAAGGGAGTCAGGCAGGGATGTATTGTACTACCAACTATAAAGATTATTCAAAAGGATCTAACTGCTGACACATAAAAGATTCGATCGTAACAAAAACATTAGCATTTTAAGCATAGCTCATTTTAAAGCAAAAATTCTCAATATTCAACACTTAAACCCTTTCGAACTAGTCACATTAAACATCTAAACGGTTCGCCGATTCCATTAACAAATAACGATCACATTAATCATAATCACCGTCACTCCCTCGTTACAACGCACCGTTTGGGGGCGATTTGGTATCGTCGCCGTCGTTGTTGTTTGTGTACGTGCCGCCAGATGCGCAGGAGTTGTTCTTGCACGTGTTGAAGACGCACAGCCAGTGTCGACAGATGTTCAGGTCCATTATAATACCAATCGGAAGAACAGGTAGGGTGACAAGAGCCCCAGATGTTTCGATAGCGAATTTGGTTGTGGTTATTGTAGCGATAATGTCGACTGGATGTATTTGTATCGGTTTTTAAGGTAGTTGATGTTGATGAGTGGTGTTGATGGTTAGTGGATGTAAAGAGGCACATTACGATGTGAAGGAACTGTTGAGGCTGTAGATTTGAGGGTGGGGGTTGCTAGAGCTGTGCGACTGGCTGAAAAAGATATGATTTTTAATATTATGGTGCAAGGTTTTTTGAATTGTTTTAAATATTTTTAAGCCAAGGGACCAATTACAATTGTAAATTTAAAAAAAAAAAATGTATTAATGATCTTCATGTGCTGTCATATTATAATACAATAATACCTAGTGCCTTATCATAACCATTGTAGACTATTTGCTCTTTTAAATCAGAGATCTAAATTTCGCTTCTTTTGTAATGATTTGAGGCCTCTTCATTATATTTTGCATATACATTTTTGTGCATTGTGCATAAATACAGAATATTCTAATTGTAGGGTGACTGACCATTAAAAGAAACAATGTACTTTTAATATAACAAAAAAGTTTTGTAATATTAAACACGTTTTGGTAAATTAAGAAATAAAGTAGTTTATATTTACACAAAAATATTTGATTAAAAACGGCGATTTTTTTTCCAATATTATTTAATAAATGGCAATTAAAATTACGCAATTAAATTCTCAACCAAAGAGATATAAAATCGATAAATTCAATCGACCAGGAGTTTACAAATGAAGTTGTCCAAATTGAAATCCTATTTACGAGTACATTGCTCAAGCATTTTTGTTTGATTTGATGAAAATTTTAGCAACTGTTTATACAAATAATAAAATCTAATTAAAATTTTTTGAAAGACAAATTAAATTCTAAATACATGTTCGCGTAAATAGACGATCTGGAAATTTTATGTATTTCGCTTAGAAGTTTAAAATTAAATATACTAGAAGCGTTTGAAATTTATAAATACAGAAAACCTAATTATAATTTGACCATTTTTCGATTGTTCGATTAAAGCTCCAGTAAAAAAAATCTTCGAGTGTTATATTTGTTATATTTTAATTTGTATTATTGATCTGATCGTTTTCGAATAGCAGGGGACCATAATTGTATCTTCTTCAAATATTTCTTATAATAAAAACGAAGTAACTGTTATATTTCTAAATTTATTTATCACAAGTACATCTGTATCCATAAACATTCCATTTTAATAATAATAAAATTTATATGGTGAACTAATATTTAATTATTCGTTTAAAAAATAAGATATGTTATTTTTGTGCATACTCCGAAAATATTCAGTGTAATATTTTCATCTTATGATGGTACATACAAATTTATATAAAGACACTTTAATAATATAATACAGTTTTGTAAAAATACACAGTGTTCGTTTTAATTACAATTTCATTCACGTCTGCATAAAAGTTCATGCAGTTAAAAAAAAAATTTGGATGCTAGAGTGATCTCATGGCAGGTTCAATTAAAATTTCCCATACCCTTGTGTTATTTAGTTAGTACATATTATATCATTTGATAATTATAAAATATCATGACGCTTTTCGCAATTCGTGCAGTAGAATATAAATTAAAATTATAGCGGCTTTTATGCGGTACTTTCATTAATTAGTTCAATTGAAAATGGTTTTGAAGAAAAATAGCGTGCAAAAAGTGGATATCGGATTGCAAGAGCACAACAAAGCAGCACGCCATTAATTACGTTACGCATTGTGCGAAAAATAATCTATGGAAGTTTTTTTTTGAAATGGCTGATAAAAATTGGCGTACTGATATAGCAAAATCGCAAAAATGTTGCGTGTCAACTAGATTTTTTTTAAATATAATAAATCAAACGTTTTTTATTGGATATAAACGGATTAAGCTTGTTACATAATCTTTTCAAAAAGTTTCAATATATTTTTTGGAATAAGCCAATTTTGTTGAAATTTTGTCAAATTTTATGGATTCATTCCAATTTTTTTATTAATTTCTCAACTTGTTTTAAAATGTATTTCCTTATTGAATATTTAACCATTTAATAAAAGCTTCTTAGTTTGAAAAAAGGATTTTTTAATGAATTTTTAAATGCGAACGTAGTCAGAAAATACGTGTAATAAAATATACAATATATGGTTTGTTTAAAAGGCTTTTTAAGCCTCCCAAAATCTGAACAATTCTCAATGTATTGTTATATGTTTTTACAGCAGTATTTGATGTTCCTCAATCCCGTTGGCAGGTTGCCGATTTGGGTATACATCGGGAGCACGATAACGGGCAACATTTAGCTTCTTCTCGTCGAAAGCGAACCCGCGAGAAGGAAGCGCGAGCAAATTCGTGCGCACAAATCTGGACGAACTTTCACATTAAGATTCGTTTCAATTTGCACTGACAGCTGTTACATTGATTTTCAATTCAAAACCATATGCGCTATATGTTCACGTCATAAACAGATCTATTAAAGATGGAATATCGAAGGATAAATTTATGATTATATTTACATCAAAGATTATATAAATGCTCGTGTCATTTCAATCAGGGGGGGGGGGGGGGCATTTCTTAAAAAATAACATAATAGTGAGAAATCTTACCTAAAATGGATGCGAAATGATTAAATTCAATCAATTTTTGAAAGTGAATTCCACTCTTCTATCTTTCATTGATATAAACTTTTCCAAAACTTTTTCGTTAAAATTGTAAATATCTCGCACCACATTTTTATTAATACACATCATCGCCAACGCGTTTAAACGATCATTACCCAATAGCATTTCGCAAAAAAGTCTTGATTCTCTTAAGTATTGAAAAACAACGCTCTGAACAACGCAGTGGTCATCGGGGTTGTTAAAATAATTTTAAGTATTTTTATAGTTTCCGGGAAAGTTTCATTGAGATAATTTTGTAGCAATAATGAAAGAAAATTTATGGCTCCAATTATTTGATAAAAATCCGGACGCAAGTAAATGACTTCGAATTCTGTTTTTAATCTGGTTTTATTCGAAAATTGATATGCATGACACACGGTTTCCAAAAGGTCCACTGCAAATTGTTTAGAAAATGTTGGCATCGATTTCGTGTTAAATAACTCAGCGGCTTGTAAATGGCCACGATATGAGAATCTGTCCTTCATCTGTGTTATAATTTTTTTTGTAAATGTCTCTTGTAAAACGCCGCGTAAATGTCCGGTTTTGACCACTCCTTGCACAAGTTTGCGATAAATTTAAATCAGGCAATGGCCTACCTAATTCTTTAATTTTTACTTTGTCCACAAGAGAAAGTCTACAAATCTCTATTTTCAATAAAGAACTAACACTATTCATTTTTATTAAATTATTTCTATTAAATATATTCTTGGAGAAACACATGGCAAAATCATACATACGTACATATCGTACATACACAGAACAAATGGGACTGTCTTATCTGGCTATTCTATATCAATTTATATACATATATACTACACTACTCTGTTCTCTGAACTGTGGCTGTGGTTCTATGGCTGTTCGGCGCTAAAGTATCGTGGCATCAAATATTTTAAAACAACTATATATTCTTAGCTTTGAAGCAGCGTGACATCACGTTGCTATGACTCATCCCAAGCCGCTGAAATGTGTGTTACATTTGTCGATATATTGCGATACGCGAACCGAAGAAACAGAAGACATACTGCGTACGGTCGCTCTCGCTCTAGCGCATCCAACAGATAGGGCATATGCATTTGACTGGTACTTGCTAGCTGCCATATCGTGTTGAGTGTTAGGTATGTTCGCGGCGCAAGCCTTATCTTTTAGGTAAAATAATACCGAGATAAAATATCGCAATACAATTATATATCTACGATGATACGCTCAATGTTCAAGAGGGGCGCGCGGCCTGCGGCCTGCATAAGGAACCGCCCCGGTATAAATGGCCATGACATAAGGCATTATAGTTCTGGAATTGAATATATTAAAGGATTGAAAGTATCATCGTTGAGAATAGGTATTTAAAGAAATAATCGAAACTGGAATTTAATCATTTTCATCAGTTTTAATTAGAATTGTATGGATTGAAGTGTTGAAAAAAAAAATCGAATTGTCGAAATCGAAATAGAAAATAAAAATGTATGTAATATATTTGATTCTATCCTAGAATGAACGCTCTATCGAAAATAATGAAAATTAATAGACTCTACCATTCCTTAAATAGCGATTCTTCCTATTTTATTACAATATTAACTTAGATGAGTATAAACTTCATTAAAAAATCGTATATTGTTCAGAGTTGGCAAAAATACACACTCATTATATCTGATTTTACGTTTCATACAAGCACAAAATTAAATTTAGACTTTATTGTCATATAGATATCACTCTATCACTCATCCCATATGTAATGTGACATGATAGCCAGTGAAAAGAAGTGAAATTCTAACAATATAACAGAAAGCACTCACTCTTATTACCTAACAGAGAAGTGTATTTCTGTCTCGAACCTTTCTGTAACATAAAACGCTATCATTCAAAGATTTTCAAGCAAATAATGACACAAAAGCTCACGAAGATACATGCCAGTTTTATTGCTCTATTAAAATTTATATAATATATGAGGTGCATTCGTATTTTACGAACGGAAGTGATACCAAAAAGAAGATCGAAATAATTGCTTTTTATGAATTACTTTGTACAATTAATTTAACACATTTCAATTTCACTGCTTAGAATCTCCATTAAATTTTCTTAATCTAATTAGAGATTCCCTGGATAATAATAAAACCGTTGACCTTCCTTGTCGTTATGGAGTCCTCAAGATGCTTCTTAACGACATCCTCACTGAATTTCATATTGAATATACCAAGAGATTGTAGGACATTTCTTATGAATGCAATTCTTTCGGTCGTCCTGTCAATTTCAATCACAGTTTGACATTGACACAGAATAATTATAGTATCCTGGGAGATAAGATCTTAAAAAACTATACAGGATGTCCTGTAAATATAAATATAGCTCAAAATGATTCATAGTCATACGAACGAAGGGATTTGTTCAAGCGAAAATTGATTGACCCGGAAACAGGTCACCATTCTTAGATTTCCTCTGCTATTGTGGCTGAATCTAATTACACGATGTAGAAGAAGAGGGTGCGTGTAAGCGCAATAAAACTATACGTCTTCGCATTTTGACAGTGAAGAATGCCGTGGTTTGCGGAAGCTGGAGGACAAGTCCTCTAGTAAGGACGACGATAGGGAGGTCAGTGAGAATAGTGGGATTGTATAGGCTCTGTTCTGTAAAGCGACCAGTGGGGATAATGTAATAAAGTGTTAATGCAATTTCGAAAGAATCTGCAGCCAGGGGAGATTGAAAGTGGATTTATTCGTTTAGCGTTCAGTAAATTTAAATGTAACGAAGTTATCTGCGTATTCCTGCAAATTTTGAGAGAACAAAGAAGTGTTCGTCCATGTGACTTAGAATAATTTTTTTTGTACGTAAACTTGGTAAAACTATAAAGTCCATCCAGGTAATATATTGCAAAATCTACTACATAATTAAATTCAGTTACAAATAATTTTAACATCGAGGGATTCTAATTTTTGTAGAAAAAAACGAATAAATGTTTTTCATTCTACTCTATATATATACAGGGTTGGGCAGTTCTAACGAATCGGAATCCCCTACCCAAACAAATTCAAATAGAAATGCGAAAAATTGCGATGTTATATACAATTACGAGTTGCACACTCTAAAATTAATTTCAAGTATACAGGATGAACCATGAAAGCACAATTAAAACTGGTCTTATTTTTTTAAATAGAATACTATGTATATTTTGATTCTATTTCATAGCAGACATTCAAGTACTTATGAGCACGTAAATTGTAATTTGTTAGAATGCGGCGTTGCCAAGATATTAGCAATTTTGTAAAAAATTGGTTCATTGCAAGCCCAATTTCAAAAAATCATAACATACTTAGGTAGCGAATTTAAGTAGCACAGTTTCAAATCTGAGTAACCACTAACATGGCATTATTTTTTGTAAATCGGTTTTTCTCCTGAAACATACAGGCACATGTAAGAGTTATGTTCAATTGCGGCATTTCCCTTGAAAGGTAAGTCCGATTTTTTAAATGGAACACCCCATGTATTATTATTTTGAAAGATAATTCGAATATAAGAGAACCATTTTTATATATTTTATATTATATTATATATATATTTTTTTATTCAATCACATTAATAAAATTCAAAATCCAATAAATTATGAACTTCCTATTTTGTTTTTTTGAATGAAAAAAATTAATGTCATAATTTTTTTGTAAGAATTAACTTATATAGTAAGGAAATTATGTTTAAGTTTTATTTTTAATTTTATTAGTGCTCATCGCTATATCACAATATTTTCCCAATATCCATTGAGAAGATTAAAACATTTAAAAAATATATCTTTTCCTTTATAAAAGCAATGCTATAAGATTTGGTTTTAATTTTAATTAAGCTTGGGTGCTATAATTATAAGAATTCCTAATATAATGGACGTACATTTATATACGCGGTAGCAAATATCGTTTTAGTATAATTAATACTCGGTATAATTTTAAAAAGTACTACTTTTATGCTGGAATGAGATTAATAATAAATTATTTCACATTATCTTTTCAAGATTTATTAAGCATCGTACCATTAACAATAACATAATAATGGTACTGTATTTTATTATTAATTTTGGATTATGAACTTCTTTGCCCATGCCGCTGTTTTGGTACTATTTTAGAAATATTTTTATATATTATACTCCCAAGTATTTATTTATGTATTTATGTATTTATGTATTTATTTATTCAGTTTCATGTATATATACATTTTTCGCTTAAAGATATATGGCTTAGAAACATAAAATCATCATTCATAATATTTGGGCAAATTTTATATTGACGAAGATATATGATTATATTATAACATACTGACGTTAACATACTGAAAGCATATAATCCTATATACCGACCAACGGTCAAATGGCCATGTCTGTCTGAAAATGACCCATTGGTATTTACACAAAGTATATACAAACAAATAAAATATACACAATAGGTTCGTCCATGCGTGGTGTATTTATAATGTTGAACATGCGAAGACAAGGAAATTGTATGGATATACAATTATGATGATATCAGTGGGGGCTTGTGCCATTTCAATCTGGGGAGGGGGGGGGGGCATTTCTTAAAAAATAACATAATAGTGAGAAATCTGACCTAAAATGGATGCAAATTGATTAAATTCAATCATTTCTTGAAAGTGAATTCCACTCTTCTATCTTTCATTGATATAATCTTTCCCAAAACTTTTTCGTTAAAATTGTAAAAATCTCGCACCACATTTTTATTAATACACATCATCGCCAACGCGTTTAAACGATCATTACCCATAGCATTTCGCAAAAAAGTCTTGATTCTTTTAAGTGTTGAAAAACAACGCTCTGATTCAGCAGTGGTCATCGGGGTTGTTAAAATAATTTTAAGTATTTTTATAGTTTTCGGGAAAGTTTCTCTGAGATTATTTTGTAGCAATAACGAAAGAAAATTTGTGGCTCCAATTATTTGATAAAAATCCGGCGCGAGTAAATGACTTCTAATTCTGTTTTTAATGTGGTTTTATTCAAAAATGGATATGCATGACACACGGTTTCCAAAAGGTCCACTGGAAATTGTTTAGAAAATGTTGGCATCAATTTCGTGTTAAATAACTCAGCGGCTTGTATGGCCACGATATGAGAATCTGTCCTTCATCTGTGTTATAATTTTTTTTGTAAATGTCTCTTGTAAAACGTCGCGTAAATGTTCGGTTTTGAGCACTCCTTGCACAAGTTTGCGATAAATTTAAATCAGGCAATGGCCTACCTAATTCTTTAAATTATTTTCAATAAAGAACTAACACTATTCATTTTTATTAAATATATTCTTGGAGAAACACGTGGCAAAATCGTACATACATACATATCCTACATACACAGAACAAATGCTACTGTCTTATTTGACTATTCTATATCAATTTATATACATATATATATATATAAGTTCTCTCTGAACTTCTCTAGGACGTTAAAGAAGCGCGACATCCAATAGATCGGTCGCCTGCACTCTATGAAACACTCATCTCATTGCATATGTACTGTATATATGTATTTAACTTGTACTGGCATTGGATAGCCGCTGAGAATAAATGACACATATTAGACGATGAAGCAAGGAGCGAACCGAAGAAACAGAAGATATACTGCATACGGTCGCTCTCACCTATTGCTTACAATAGAGTGAGAGATGCATTTAACCTGTACTGTGTGGCTGGGTGGCGCTGAACACGCAGCGGCACCAAATTAGCGATATATATATATACCACGCGAACGATGGATATAGATAGATACAGCATCGGTCGCTGCTGTGACTTGCAACGGATACCACAACGAACGCCACAACGAACGTTGTGTTAATTGTTATCGCGGCGCAAGCTTTATCTTTTAGGAAAAATAATGCCAAGATAAAATATCGCAATACAATTATATATCTACGATGATGCGCTCAATGTTTAAGAGGGCGCGCGGCCCTGCGGCCTGTATTAGGAACCGCCGCTGATTATGATGAAATATTCCCAAATATAGTTCTGTGGATTGTCAAATCACATTTAATTGTTATTTCTATATATTTAAGCTTTAATATGTTAGTATTTATATTATTGTGTATCGAAATTTTTGGAAAATTAATTGATTTCTATAATATTAGCTTCATATGTTATTTTAGAGTAGCAGAATGTTGTTTTATGTAATTTGGTGATTAAATAATATTTTACTAACTTTTCAACCGATTTAAAAACTTCTGAATATGGCAAAAGTAATTCTCAAAAATCATCTTTCAATTTAACAAAATTGGAACATATTTTAAAGTTACGTTCTTTGTTGGTAACGAAAAAACCATAAAATTGTTGAAAAATCGACAAACTAATTATTACACGAAATCTTTTTTTTCAAATATAGTAACTGCACGTTTTAAATTGGCAATTTTAGAGAAATAAAAACTATATTTAAATAATTTTGCCACAAATTTATTTTTGACATTTAATTATCATTTTAATTCTTCACTTTGAATGTTTCCATAGACAAAAATAATGTCTCTTGTCTTGGCCAATTTGCAAATAATGCAAAAATAAACATCTAAATCTTATAGTTCTTCTATTTCATGCTAAGTGCAATGCAATCACTTAATATCAAATCAAAGCTTTGAAGTTTGAACAGAAAAGATTCGGAATAGAAAATATAAATTATAACGCCAAACAAAACGATTCTATCTAGTTCATTTTATTATAGTTTGTACATTTAATTTTCAAGTGTTAGTAAAGTAGTAAACATTTTCATCAGTTTTTCACCAATAAGTATTTTAGAACTTCATATAAATAATCGTGAGTACCTATAGAAGATTATATTTCCTTATATATATGTTTTGTATAAATTATAAACATTGTTGTCTTTTCTTTCTCATTCCTAATTCAAAATAAGTATTGTAATATTTCAATTTATTTATTTTTTACCATTTAATATTTTTATATTGACACAAGAAGAGATTATTTTCAGTAAGTGCGTGTATTTCATATAGGTCGTGAACTAGTTCATTTTTAAAAGATGTAGTAGTTCACGACCTATAGTTCGTGAACGGTACATTGAAATGAACTACGAACTAGGTCCTCAAACTGACCTACCGTATGCCATCGCTACTACCTACCCCTTCCTTTCCCTTTTCTATAACTTCTATAACTATTTGATTAATATCCCTATATCTAAGAATATAACCTACCCGTCTTTTGTCCGACAATGAATAATTTAAACTTCATACTACCCTCAATATTATTCCAATATATAACTCAACAATCCAATTCACGATTCAAATAACTATCAGAATACGTCAAGTGGATATAGTTACTAATTACATCGGGCTGTATGTTACATTTATAATTAATAAGCGCGTTTGTTATTAGTGGAAGTGAGTATTATGAGACGTGTACTGACAATCGTCGTCTCCTTTACCACCAGAACGCTCATTTACTCATTAAATTGAATTTTGAGGAAGTTATCTTCATGTATCGCGTTACGAAGACGTCGCGAGCTAGAGAACAACGTTAGAGTTACGTTGGGACTGTCATTTTCGCTCCCTTACCACTTCAGTTCGAAATGTCCGTTCATAATATTATTGACATTAAAAGAATTATTGAAATGATTGCACAGCACTAGTCTAATATTTTTCCATTCGATTATCTGTGCAGGTAACATAAATATTTTAAAATGTTGAAAAATCAAACGTAAATGTTGCAAAAGATATGCCACTACATTTTTGTATTTCCATACACGAAGAATTTGGGTAATGTAAAAAATGTATTCAGAAACGGGTGATGGTTTTTTAGAAAAAAAACACTCTTTCGCACAATTGTGTAAAAAAATGGTATGGTTTTGTACTTGCATGTACATTTACGAAGATTTTACCTTCGTCCCTGCAATTATCCTTCATATAAAGTATAACATGAGGATGTGTGAAGCATAAAGAAATGTTTGTTATAAACTGTCGTATTTATTATTTCCACTAAAATTTATAAAACACTGAAATTTTGATTGTATTAATTAATAACATATTTGGCTATATTTATAGTTAATCTCGATTTCAGAATAAGTTAGATTTTCGTATATTAATGGTAAAGCAATTCTGTTATAGCATAAGAGAAATAATCAACATTAATGTGACAGACAAAATCACATATCGCATTACCATTTAAATAGATCTTTCCATTTGCAGCGAGAAGATCGTATTAACTAGGACCCATCTGTAAGGCAGAAGTTCTAAATAAATATAACATGCTAGAATAAAATAAAATATATGCACATTACATATAGTAGAAAAAAGAATGAGGGTAGGAAAGGTAACTTGCATAGCTTTTGTAGATTTAGAAAAGGCATTTGATAATGTAGATTGGGACATAATGTTTAGAATTTTAAAAGAAACGGGTATAGATTATAAGGATAGGAGAATAATTTTTAATTTATATAAACACCAAACTGCCTTAGTTAGAATTGAGGGGGAAGAAGAGGTAGCAAAAATAGGGAAGGGAGTTCGGCAGGGATGTACACTCTCACCGTTATTATTTAATCTATATATAGAAGATGCAATAAACAAAGTAAAAGAAGAGTATAGTGTAGGTGTGAATGTACAGGGAGAGAAAATATATATGTTGAGATTCGCCGACGATATAGCTATATTGGAAGAAAGCGAAAAGAATTTAGAAAGGGTATTGAATGGTATGCAGGCAGTATTGACTAGGGATTTTAACATGAAAATAAATATAGGTAAAACTAAAGTGATGAGGTGTGACAAAAAGGAATGCAGTAGAAAAATGAGGATCACAATAGGAGATAATAGAATCGAAGAAGTGTCAGATTTTTGTTATTTAGGCAGTAGAATCACAAAAGATAATCGAAGCAAGGTAGATATAAAGTGTAGGATAGCACAGGGTAGGAAGGCATTCGTAGAAAAGGAATAGATTTTAAGATCAAATATTGACTTGGGTATTAGAAAAAGATTACTGAAGGTATATGTTTGGAGTGTAGCATTGTACGGGTGTGAGGCGTGGACTATAGGAAAGGAAGAGAAGCGTAGATTACAAGCATTCGAAATGTGGTGTTATAGGAGGATGATGAGGATTGGTTGGGAAGATAAAGTAACAAATGAAGTTGTACTAGAGTTAGTAGGGGAGAAGAGAAGTATTTGGAGAGTGTTACAGCGTAGGAGAGACAGATTAGTAGGGTATATCCTTAGGCATGGGGGGATTATGCAATTGATCATAGAAGGTAGAGTGGAGGGAAAGAGAGGGGTAGGTAGGCCTAAATTGGAGTATGTGAGT
Source organism: Leptodirus hochenwartii (assembly GCA_947310635.1). NCBI lineage: Eukaryota > Metazoa > Arthropoda > Insecta > Coleoptera > Leiodidae > Leptodirus > Leptodirus hochenwartii. The sequence continues at coordinate 37,648,259 of OX371179.1, read as the reverse complement.
CAGATAGTTGAAGACGTTGAGATGAATAGCTATAGGGAGATGAAGGGAATAGCTCAGGATAGATCGGCATGGCGTGCTGTTTCCAACCAATCTTTAGGATTGCGGACTCTTTAACTAACTAGCACATTACTAAATCAAGTTAAGAAATCACTGCTGTTAAGAGAATTATTTTAGTTTTAGTTTTTTGAAAAGAAAAAATAGCTTTGATGTAATATGACATATATAAAATATGTAACGTGTAAAATATGTAATATAAAATATAAAAGGTCTTCCATTTTGTACATTTTGATTGATATTATAAAAATATATAAAAACCTGATATTTAAATGACATTCTTTTGTAGGAATTTGAAGCTTAACAAATTTCATAATATAAATATCAGAAGCAGTGTTGTCCAACAATTTATAATATTCTTACATAAAATGGATTCATAAAAAAATAAATTCTAATATTTCATCAGATATTATCAAAATGTTACTTAGCTATTGAGATACTTCTATTTTAAGTTCTTTTGAGAGAAAATTTCTAATGCTACACGTGTAAGGATGTATTCATATATAAATACAACAATTCACTATGCAATATGAATACAAATTGTGTCAGAAACAGGTCTGGAAAAGATCAAAATATTTATGTAACAATAAATAAATCTGTCCGCCTCCAAATAATATCCTTATATTGTATTTGCTCCTTTCTGCTCATATATTGCGCATCATAATAAAAACATGAATTCAAATCGATCATTTCGTTTTAGAAATTCGAAATTGCTTACAGTACTTCAAAATATTTACGTAATATAGTTAAGAACTTGTAATATTTTCTTATGTAGTTTCGTTTTCAAGCGTTCTTTTGAATTAAATTTGCATTATAATATGATATCAACTTCTCAACTCTAAGCTGCTTAAATTTTCTTTTGTTGTATGTCTTGGCTTTTGGATTATAACATAGAAGTAGCTAAGAATACCTTTATATTTCGTTTATATGTTGAGAGTTCTGAGTGCACTGCATTTTTTATTACGGAAAAAATGCTTATAAACGTTCAAAATCCGGTTCTTTGATTTCGAGGATTATTACTAAAAATGTATATATATGGTATATATATATATACCCACCAACAAATAATATCAAAAGATTTTTGATATTATTAGTTTGAAATTTTATAATAGGTATTCAAATTTTATATTTGATTTTTATATGAAATTTATCAAAATTAGTTCAAAAAACATATTTTTTATAAACAACAAATTAAGGTTTCAAAAAATTTCAAAATATAAAATGTATGTTTTATAAACGTCGATTTAAAAATTGATTGATAGTATTTTTAATAAAATTTAGAAATTCGCATTATTCGTAGTTAATAAATTGATCGTGACATAAATTATTCATAAAAGTTTTGATAATTTTTTCTATAAAAAGCAGTGTTTGTAACACTCGATTTTTTTTACATTATATATATATATATATATATATAATGCAGTAAAAAATAAATGAAAATGCGTTTCGCAATAATGATATGATAGGACAAGTCATTTTTAGGCACCCGGTGTTAGAATTTTATTTAAATTTTTAAAAAATTTAGCAGTTTTACAAGATAGTATTTGTGATCCAGGTCATGTATATTGCTTGTTAGTTGATTATTTAAATTATAAGTAAAAAATTGTATGTTTTGTAGCGAAATGTAAATACTTCATAATCGCAAAAATAAGAAAATATTTTGTAACATATTCTACGAAATTTATAAGAAATATCTCACTAACTCAATAAAAAATTATCAAAAAATCATCTGTAAAACATTCATATATTTCTAAATCACCTTTTGGTCCTGAATGGATATTTCATCCATTGCTGAATCAATAAAAAATCTTATTTACTTTTTTACAGACCATTTTTTGTGTTTATTTTTTACTGAAAAAAATTTAATACGAGTTCATATTTCTATAATTACTTTAGCAACATTTTTATTTATCAATATTCTTAAAGTGACTAATAAAGGTAATATTTAAAACATTAAGTTCCCATTAAATTTTCCAAATTTGTTTTTACTAATATATTTTAATATTAGTTCTTATTTCACTACGAAATTAGACAAAAAATAATTCTGTATCAATTTTTCTTTCTATAAAAATAATTCAGATTGTAATATAGCGTTTTTGAACATATTAACATATTTTTAAGATCTAAGAAACATCTGTAGGGAAACGTATTTACATAATTTAGTCCAGTAATTATATAAATAGATATTTTTTGGAAGAAAGGTAAAGGTACGTCCTGTTTTTCAATAATAAAAGTTGACAGGATATTTTTTGCACAGATATTTTGGATGGCGTTGGCTAATTGGTCACCCTATATAGTGACGACATATAAAACGGGTGACGTAAGTAAAACCGGTACAGATATAGTTTGTAATGAGACTCTGAGAAAGCCCGGTCATAAAAATTGGAGAGCTTCTTGAAACATAATTAAAGGGTGAATGTTGGTATGAATGTGTGCGGCGAAACCAAATCCTGGAGGAATTTACATTTAAATGGACCCTTTTGAATTAATGACGGTAAAATGGGTAGCTATCGCTTACATGGACAGAAAGTTACAAACCAATATTTTAAGTTTGCAATTATTATGTTACAATTTTGCAAGGGTGAGTGCATTAATAGGAAATTGGAAACTAGATTATAATGAAGGTACAGATTAAGTAGTTTAGATTTACTTAATTTTTGTTAATTAATTGCTTGTTTACAACAGGTAAGCGAGTAAAGTTGAATACCAGAAGTATCAGCTTTTAATTAGTCACTAAGAATTATCGAAGTAAACTACAAGAATACTAGCTATATATGTGGATTTATGTTTTGGTCAAATATTCACCAGTTAATCAAGGATCATATAAATTTTTTTAACTAGCTGTAAATTTAACAATCTTCTATTTTTAAAGTGAAACTTCTATAGGCGCGGTAGGGCAAATTGGCCTGAACGTCACGAAAAGTGAAATGCACTCTACGCGCATGCGCCGCGTGTACGGTGTGTATACGTGGCATAAGGCAACCAGTAGACGTTTGCGTATTTTATTATATATTACACAAACACAGCCTTAATCTTTTAGCTAACAATTTCCATTGTGTGAAAAGTGCCAACAAGTACCTTGGAAAGAAGTAGAGAGTATTGAGCCAGGCAAAGGGCGTTAAAGAAACACGGTGGACAACATAACCTTCCAACGACCTCAAATACACTGGATGAATCGATACCGTCATTAAGTGAGTGGTATAGACAATTTGAATGCTACTGATTCAGGTCTATACGTGAAGATACACGCGGTGTGAGAGATCAACGAAATGAATCTGATACAGCTGAGCCATCGACAAATAGAAATGCACCCACTAGTACATCATACACTAAATTTCATGCAAACTCCTCTTTATAGACTGTACGACATTACAGTTAATAATGCTTTCTTTGATGATCAGAGTGTCAATCAAAATCAATCAAAATCAAAATCAAATCGTTAACAAATGGACAAGCAATGCATAAAATCAACTTTGCCTAGGAGCTAAGAAGTTTCACTTCTACCGCGCGAGAGTCTCACGCATGTTTTTTATATAAACATTCGTGTGTAATATATTCTCACTTCAAATTTATAAATGAGCCCGTCAAAAAATACACTATTTTTGCATTGCAACCACACCTTGTGCTCAAATACACTCTTCGTTGACAACAATGTATACATATAGTCATGTAGAATGAAAATAAATACATAAAGCATCAATGGTAAACATTACGAATGTATGTTCATTAACAAAATGTTTGATTTTGACTTTGACATAATAAGGAATGAAAATATCGGAACCCTTCAATTCAATTTTCCATCATTTATTCAGGGATTTGTTCGCTGTAAATACTACACGAAGCATTTCAACTTGTTGCAATCAAAATGAAAACTATTCCTTAGGCAATACACACGTTGATTCTTTAGAATTGAAAAAAAAAATTGAATAGAACCGAGAATTGTCCCAATTTTGCTTTTATACATTTTTAAAAATATAAAATAAAATGCAATCGCATTGACATCAAAATAAATCCAAAGTGTTTGAGTTTTTGGATTTGAAAATTGGATTTAAATAGATTCATCAAAAACAGCTATAATTGTCGATTTGTATTCTGCAAAAAAAAACAAATTTTGTAAAAAATATAGTTAATTTTCTGAAAAATATAAAGTAAATGGAAAAAGCATATCAACTCAACAACAAACGATGTATTAGCAACATTATTCCAGGGAGGTAATGTGGAAAACCATTTTCACCCAACCAGCTAAAATAAACAACGAAACATATTTCGCCTCAATGTCGGTGAGTTCTTTTCCTAATGGTCAAGAAAAGTGGTCCATAGTTAGGTGATCACTCAAAGAAAAAGATGAACACGTATGTTTTGTTACGCTGCAACGTTCTAAAGAGATAATTTAAGTAAAAAATTGCAAATAATTTGCTTATATTTTCAGTCTTTTATGCTGAACTGATTTCTGGAGCTTCCTGTAAATGTAAATACAGCACTGGAATTATAAACTTTATAGCAAAATACAGAAAACGTGATGATAACGACGTTCGTAACTGCAGATGATGTATTGTGTAATAAATTCCACGTTTAACTGATAAAATTGTACAGCGATGCAAAAAAAATCAACACATTACATTTCGGTAGGTAAATGAATATAAAATACAATATGGCAACAAATACTAACAGATGCATTCATTTTGTATGTGGATCGGATAGTGGAGGACATCTTCGATTTTAGGGGGCAGTTCAAATTTAAGCTGATAATTTTTTTTATATGTAATTATATACTCTATTTGGCGATATCAGAGATTGATCCTTTGCGATGTCAGTAACGGAACTGATATGAGATGACATATGTCGGCTGAAGCCGAGCCTAAAACGCGTAACGGGATATAATTAATATTTATTGACAATTTACCTGATCCCCAATCCCGATAAATGTATTAATAATTCTAGGTACTTGTGATATCTGCAATAAATATATTTTTCGTAAAAGGTTTCGGATCATAATATTTTTCTACGCAATACAATGGATCGAATAATAATTTTCGTATCATTTTACCATATTTTTCAACCGTTGTTCAATTTTAAAAAAATCTAGAAAAACCAATATATAGTTAATAATATTTATCTGAAACGGATGCTAAATTATATCTCTCCATGTAATTAATTTTTTTTTTTTACATATAAATATTGAATTATGAGGCTCCTTTTTGCACTAAATTTTCAATTCAAATCGTAATCTTATACATTTTAGCCTTCATTCATGCATATACCCAATACTACGTGAAATTACCATTTAAAAGGACCTTTTCGTACAACTTGCCTTGGAATAAAACTTTGTAATCAGAAAAGTATTTGAAACTTTTAATAGAATCGTTGCAAATTTATTTCGTTACTTATAAGCTGCCATAAACAGCGATTTAAGACGAGATAAGACTCTTCGTCTATTCTGCAATTAATTCTGTAGTTATTGTTTTTGTTTATTTGTGGCAATTTTGATACAGGTGGTTTTCTTTTTAGCATTATGGCATATACAATTCATTATTTTATATTGATGAATTAATTTTTTTCATTTATTACCAACATTTAAAAATATATTATATAGTTTATCAAACGATATATCATAAAACTCGTATCTAAATCGATATCTATGTATTCATATAGCAACAAATGAAATATATGGAAAGTCCTGTAATTAAAATTAATTGAGTATATCAAACTTTCTTCATCATCTATAGAATGAATCCAAGTACAATGTTCCAGTAGCCACAAATCAACCCTTTTCTGGCATCTGCATGTTTCAACTAATGCTGTAACTTCTAATTGGAAACAATCACGTAAATTCATATTTCTCAAAATAACATAATATACCAGCGCTGTCTTCTCCAGGACCGCGCGCGAAGAATAACTTAAGTGTAATAAGTAGTGCTGTCACGTAATCCGGTGTACCGGTGCACCGGTCCAACTTTTGTTGGGGATCGGTTACTTTTCTTTTCGTAGTACACCGGTACGTACCGCCACACCGCTATGTACCGCCGCACCGTTGTGTACCACCGCGCCGGTGTGTACCGCCGCACCGTTGTGTACCACCGCGCCGGTGTGTACCGCCGCACCGCTGTGTAGTGCCATACCGGTGTGTACCCCCATACAGGTGTGTATTGCAACGCGCACTGCGCACCGGTACACCGGTTTACAAAAAATGGGTCGTTTTAAAATTTAGTACAAATTTTGAAAATACTAGAAATGAAGCACAAAATATTATACAAAAGCAATTATATATCAGCTTTCAACATATTATACTTTAGGTTCATTGTAACATTATAAACATATGGACAATAAATGTTATTACACCAGCGGCTTTTCAAATCAGAACTTTTACCGTACCGTACCGTACCGGTGCATCAACGGATTCGGTGCACCGATTTATTTTTACGTACCGGTCCGCACCATACGTACCGGTACGTATGGTTCGGACCAGTGCACCGGTGACAATGGACTGTACCGGGTTACCGGTTCATGAGAGGAAATTTGACAGCACTAGTAATAAGTCTTTCAAACAGTTTCCGTATTTACATTTTATGTGCCTCAAATCAGAATATGCACACTTATATAGATTAATGTATTCCCGATTATAGAATTTTTTTGCAGTTCAACATTTTGGACTACATAAATTTAAAAGTAATATTTAAAAAAATCACTATTTTATTATGATCCCTATAATGTGGTACTACAAGGAAAAATAAAAATCTCTGTCCAAATTGAAATTCAAAATAAAATTTGCATGTTTTAACCACATGTTTATCAAAAAAAAATATTAGTTGTATAACAAATATTTTAATTCAATTACAATTTTTGTATTTTTTTTTCGTTTGCCAAAAAAATCGCAAGCAGCGTGAGGGCTGTTGGTTTGATGGCGCTCGAATATCCAACAGGAGCGAATATGGTAAAGTGCTTTACATAAATTCTTAAGATTTACCAATGATTAATGAAAGCTGGCAAATGAAAGCAACAATATAATGAATATTAAAGGTAATGTAGAGTTTTTTTTTTGCAATTACTTGGTTTATCTAATTATTTCAGTAAAACAATTTCTTCTACCGCTAAATGCGTATTTCTTGATAATTATAAGTAGTGTTTAAAACCTCATACTTCGACGCAATTTAAATCTACTTCGCTTAGATCGACATTTATATTAGATTTTTATACAAAAATAGTTAATAGTAATAGCTATTCGAAATATCTAGGTTCGTATTTTTTTTATTAATGGATAGAAAATTTATATTAGTCCTTAGAAGGTATATTAAAGAAAATTTTAATACATACCTTCCCATGTACTTATTACCAAATATTCTTCCACATATTTACCAAATTGAGCACCTTAGCTTTTAGTTAACAATCTGTGCACGCATAATAATAATATGTACAAATAATTAAATATTTGTTCGTCCATTCTAACAATATTAGAACATTTTAAACACCTGTTCTTGTTTCTTTTGTAAATAAGGCAGAACTACAATCAATCAAATGCACGTAAAAATATTAATAGTACGCAACAGGACAACGCGACGTTTCGGCAGGACCTCGCCGTTGCAGCGTCCCTTTTTCGTCCTCGCCGGTGCGCGGTCGACAAACGAATAAACGCGAACGCGCCGCTGTTTAGTATTAGCCTGTGCTCCTTGCTACCGTCTGTTGTTTTGTGCGATGTCCTGATGTGTACATATATCAGGATGTCTTCGTTGATGTTGCCATCGAACTGCTCATGTTTTCAAAATAGATTGTTGCGTTTTTTATAAATAGTACAATTATTTAAATATTACACGTAGTACATATATTATTTTATAAAAATTCTACTAAAGATATAATTCTATATATATATATATATATATGAGTAGCTTTTTCAATTATTACCAATATTTTTTTTTGGTATGAACTTTAACTATATGGCCACCAATTTATACAATGAGTTTTATTATTTGTAAATCATATTTAATAATTTTTTGATATTTTTTTAACTTTCAAATTCTTCCACACCCTTCCTTCACATTATTACGAACAATCCTGAAAATCTCATTTCCGACCTACTTTAACTATTTTGTGACAAATCATTTGGTTTTGATTGAATGAAACATTGAATTTGAAACATTGATCATTTGATTTTTACTGTCTTCATATAACATATTTTAATCTTCTTCATATCGGCACCTTTCTGTACTTAGAGCCCCTACTGGTGCCTGTTAAACCCGTAGCTAAAGACGGTCCTGTATGTGCCAACCTTAGTTTTATTAGATTTACACTCATGTTTCTAAACCAGGGCTCACTTTTATTTTATCTTTAAATCCATGCTTATTCTTCTTTTGCACTCTCCATCTATGCACTTTTTTTTTTATGTTTAGTGGATCAAATTAAGAGATGAAGTAAATAAAATAAGGATACAAGTGAATTTATCGTCGGTTACTTGAAAATAAATGCATGCTAAGAAATGGTTTCGCCTTTCGAAATGCTTGCTGTCATTGTTTGAATTGCTTACATTCATTTCAATGTAAATGAGGCAGTATAACATCGTTCTTCTCCGCTGGCCTAGTACATACCGATCATACGGTAGCCTCGATAATACTCGATAAAACACTCCACAGTTCTCAACACTTTAAAAAAGATCCGGCTAACAAATGATTTTCTTACATGTTATCTTGAAGAAAAATGGAAAATAATGGGGATAATAATAATCTTTAATGTATTACCCCAGGTGAGTAGAGCCAATGGCTCAGAATCTCACCCTGCTACTTCGGTAGCAGGCAAGCCCTCGGATTCTGGGGCGGGCAAGAAATCGTTTTCGTCGATTCTCAGGCATGGGGGGATTATGCAATTGATCATAGAAGGTAGAGTGGAGGGAAAGAAAGGGGTAGGTAGGTAGGAATAGCTATAGGGAGATGAAGGGATTAGCTCAGGATAGATCGGCATGGCGTGTTGTTTCCAAGCAATCTTTAGGATTGCGGACTCTTTAACTAAATGGGGAATATCAATTTCCAGAAAATTAAGCTAAATTTGTACTCGGTAACAAAACATTTTTATTGTAACGTAGATAATTAAAACATACTACTTTCATCATACCTTGCTTTAGGTAGACAATAGTGCTGTCAAATTACTTCTCATGAACCGGTAACCCGGTACAGTCCATTGTCACCGGTGCATTGGTGCACCGCTTACCGGTGCACTGGTCCGTACCATACGTACCGGTACGTATATGGACCGGGACGTAAAAATAAATCGGTGCACCGAATCCGTTGATGCACCGGTACGGTACGGTAAAAGTTCTGATTTGAAAAAGCCGCTAGTGTAATAACATTTGTTGTCCATATGTTTATAATGTTACAATGGACCTAAAGTATAATATGTTGAAAGCTTATATATAATTGCTTTTGTATAATATTTTGTGCTTCATTTCTAGTACTTTCAAAATTTGTACTGATATTTTGAAACGGCCCATTTTTTTGTAAACCGCTGTACCGGTACAGCAGTACAAAGCGGTACACACCGGTGTGGTGTTACACAGCGGTGCGGCCGCACACACCGGTGCGCCGGTACGTACCGGTGTACCACGAAATGAAAAGTAACCGGTCCCCAACAAAAGTTGGACCGGTGCACCGGTACACCGGATTACGTGACAGCACTAGTAGACAATATAAAAACAACAATATCTGACGATGCACATTTTATTATCGTCGATTGTGCACTGATCTCTTTTTGGTAAATCTTTACAATTTTAAGCCTCATATATTTTATATAACCATTACCATGGCCATATTACGAAGAGTGGAAAGCCTGGACCTCTACGATAAAATGATGTAATAAGTGGGAAATGTATCCAGTGAGGCAAAGTTATTGCAGTTTCATACCCTAACCCCATACGAATTGGTTCGTGGCTTGCTAAAGCAATGTTTATTACACAATTATAGACAGATGATGCTCTCGGGATATTACTCTAGTACTAAAGAACCGCAAGTGAGGATCGGGTCCATGTTGGAATGGTCCCCAATGAACTGTCCTCCATATTTATATACCGTGCGGAGCGCGCATTAGTCGTGGTAATACATAATCGAGGTAGGTTAGGTGTATATATATATTATATATATATATATATGTGTGTGTGTGTGTGTGTGTGTGTGTGTGTGTGTGTGTGTGTGTGTGTGTGTGTGTGTGTGTGTGTGTGTGTGGCTTCTTTTCGGTTACTTATACCCTCCAAATGTTTCACAGATCTTACGAATAAACAATAAAATATTGCAGGGGTCAAAAAATATTATTTGTTGCATTACTTTCATTTTTAAAATTATCACTACGGTGTTAAATTATAATATAAAATATCACCCAAATACCGTAACAAGCATTAAGTAGCTAGATGTACATTTCAAGCGCTATGCGCCCATGATAGTATATCAATCACGATTCATGACAGAGGTATTTTATTTAGTTTTACCTGTGCTACTGAAGATGGGGGCATAGCGCTTGAAATGTACATCTAGCTTCTTAATGCTTGTTACGGTATTTGGGTGATATTCTGCATTACTTTCAGTTCACTTAACATATTAATTGATGATAATCGCTAAAATTTATGATATAGAAGAAAAACACACATATATATAATACATAGGAGATCGGAAAATGTCTTTGTGAATCTGAGCATAAGACACGAAATTGAGTCCTCGGCATATATTATGTAAAGAGATTTAGCAATAAAATCAATTTTTATTTATGCCATCCTATTTCCTTTGCTCCTTCAAGTTTCGATTGACCCCGGTCGATGTATCCACCCACTCTAACAGTTGCTTGAACCTAGGACGAGACAAATACAATGTCAATAGACTAGTGTAAATTATTCCATAACAAAAGTATGAGAAACACAATATATACTGAATAACTGTTGCTTTTTATACTAAAGAAGCGAATATGCGTTAAATAAAAAGTAACTGCAATCTGTGATATATCTAGGTGCGAACATGGTGGGTGATATTTTGATTAAAAAAGAATACAAACACCTTAAAAGTGAGAAAAAAATGTGTTAAAATACGAATGAATGCAGAGAAGGTAAGGAAAGGGTGTTAAAAGGTGAAAATATAGATAGATTAAATTTAGGATAAAGCCAGGATTATCGTAAAATGCTTCACAAAAGTGAATTTCTAAGCTTCACGAGATAAAATCGTTGTCTTTTGGGGAGAATCTGTATATATGTAAATAGGGGTTGTGTGTTCAATTTAAGTATGATGCCTTCCCGCATTCGTATAATGTAATTCGTACATGGAATAACCATTTATTCTATTCAGCAACGAATCCTTAGAATTGCGCGGCATAAGGAAGATATCTAGAATAAAAGAAGCGTGAAATTAAATAAATCAAAAGCAATACATAAATATGTATAAAAGATATTATCTTTAAAAGGAACACGTAATACATGAGTGTATTATGTATAATAATATCGATTCGTATATTTCACTTATAAATATTTCATAAAAATAGTAATAAAATATAAATATTAAATAGAACAATAAAGCAGCCAACACATATTATACCTATGGTGCTAATTACTGTGGCGTGCAATATTAATTTGCATTAATGTAATCAGTGGATTGCAAATTAATGATAAATAATTTTGGTCTCAGAATATTGATGATAATATTATGCACAAGAGTATGTGTATAAATAATGAGTCAATATTAATATTATACGCATCAATATTATGCTTGCATTTAAAAGCGTAATAAAATAAACGTCCTGACTTATACAGGAGATCAATCCTAGAGATTAGAAACTCCTTCATTCCCGTAAGCTATTCATCTCACACGTCCTCCACTATCTAACCCACATACTCTAATCTGGGCCTATCTACACTTTCTATTTCTTCTACCCTGCCTTCTATAACTAATTGCATAATACCCCGTATATAAGAATATTTGTTTCTATGGACTTATTCCGGACAATCCTGTCGAAATTCCTGAATAATATGCATACTGCTTCCAAAACATTTTTATAATAATATTAATATTCGTATTTCAAGCGTTCGTACGATGTTTCATTTATTTATTTATTTATTTATTAGTAAAAAGGTTCACACAAATGTCATAATAGACTAAGATAAATCTTACAGAAAATATTATTTCAAATATACAACAATATGCAATCATTCGTAAAAAAATGTTACAAATAACTCATAAATTGTTTTTTTTTTCTACTCATGTCTTTCTAACTAGCAGCGGAGAGTTGCGTTTGAAGAATTGTGTATCATAAATAGCATTAATAACATTTTTATTAATTTACAATATTTGAGTGTAGCGAATGCAAAGAAGATAGCATAAAAAAAATCGAAAAGTGATATTTTACAAGTCTACTCATCGTTTTCATAACGGCAACGATAAATTATGAGAGATTTTCGTGCAGACTGTAATTATTTTTATCAGTTGACATTTATATTGAATTTCCAATGATGAATACTGAAGCGATAATCAAAAATTCGGTTATATTTTCTATTAGACCTGCGCTGAATTATTAAAAATATAAAATATTAAAAAATAAATCAACACAAAATATAAATAAAATACATTACAAATATAATGATTTTTTCTTTATTATATGATATGTATCAGAATTTTAACAAAATCAATTTAAACATTCATTAAATACAATAAAAAGTTTATATTGTTCGTAAAATATGTCCATAAAATAAATAAATCTGTAATTAAATATCTTCGCCATTATATTTAAAGGAAGTTGTCCTTTTGACTCTGTTAAATTTAATAGTAGCTTGATATTTGCAGTATGTAACTTTTATGTCGCATCCTTGGAAATTTTCATATCTCAGAGGATCAAAATACATGTTTTTTATGTCATCATAAATACAATAAAAAGTTAATATTGTTCGTAAATATGTCCATAAAATAGATAAATCTATAATTAAATATTTCCGCCATTATATTTAAGAGAACTTGTCCTTTTGATTCTGTCAAATTTAATACTAGCTCGATATTTGTAGTATACAACCTTTATGTCTCATCCTTTGATATTTTCATATGTCAGAGGGGTCAAAATATATGTTTTTTATGTCCATAATATAGCCTGTAAAAATAGTATTCCAGAAAATTGAGTGTTTGTTTAAATTTCGCTCAATACTTTACTTTAATAGGTAAATATTATAAAGTGTCAAGAGAATACCGTATAATCTGATGTTGTTCCACGTTTGTTATTCATTTAGCAGATAGAATCCGCGGTATAATGACTCCGGGGCCCGGACCTTCCGAAGACCAAAAAAAGCGCAGCGTAACCGATTTTGTGTTCGGCAAAGTAATTGGCGAAGGCAGCTTTAGCACCGTTTATCTAGCCAAAGATGTTAGCTCAAGCAAGGAAGTCGCAAGTAAGTTGTAAAAAGGTTAAAGGTTAGCATTTACATCCTTACGAATTGTAATTAAAATGTCTCGACACTGATATTTTTCTAATTTATTCCATTCGTTGCTTACTTCTCATGCATATTTTCATATATAAAGATACAGTTATAGGAGAAATTGATGAAAAATATTTTACATCATTTAAATGAATTATTATTTATTTAATATTTAATGTTTCATAATTTGTGAAGTCACCCTCGCTTAAATCTTGACCCAATTATCTATAAGGCACATTCGATTTTTATTTAAAACTACGAAATATTACGTAGCATGACGCAATTGCAACTTGAATTTACACTTGCCAAGATCATTTAAATCATCATTTAAATCTTTAGCGAGTTTCATGATTTGGAAATCGTACCTAGAATCTTAAAATATGCACCGATTACAAGAATTTAAATGCACGTTCTCTATAAAATAAGACAATATTCCATCTAGCCATGCTCTATAGGATATTAGAGTATGATAAAGCGTTTTAATACAGACTGTTTTAGAAAATTTAGATAATATATCTTTTTCCTTTAATTTGAGTATATACTTAATTTGGTAAATGTTTGTGTGTATCACAGTCAAGGTTCTGGAAAAGCAACATATAAAAAAAGAAAGGAAGATTCAGTATGTGACACGCGAGAAGGAAGGTCTACTGCGACTGAACGGAACTGGGGGCTTCTTCGTGAAGCTCTACTGCACGTTCCAAGATGTAGAACGATTGTATTTCTGCATGTCCTACGCAAAGAATGGGGAACTACTCAAGTACATTAGCGAGGGAGTATTGAACATAGACTGCGCGAAGTACTATGCAGCGGAAATGATACTTGCCTTAGAAGTACTAAGATCTAAAGGAATTATACACAGAGACTTTAAACCTGAGAATATCCTACTAGATGAGAATTGGCATATACTTATAACAGACTTCGGTAGGAAGACATTTGCCTATTTAAACCATTTTAGATCACTCATTAACTATCACACAAGCTTTTGGTGCATTTGTGTAATGTGTAATGCTAATTTTAGGTAGCGCAAAATTGCTTTCAAATGACGATGCTCAAAATGAGAATTTAGAGGACGAAAATGTACCGAGACGAAGAAATAGTTTTGTCGGAACAGCGCAATATGTTAGCCCAGAAATGTTAACTGACACAAGCGCAACGTACGCCTCTGATTTATGGGCCTTCGGTTGTATAGTGTAAGCTACTAAAAATTTTAGTCTTTTTGTGTTTAAGCGGCTTTTTTTATATAGTTTTCAGATGGTGTCTGGTACGTTTCCTTTTAAAGCCCGCAGTGATTATCTGATCTTCCAAAAGATTCTAAAGGTAGATTTTGAATTTTGCGCCGCTTTTGATTTTGCGGCACGTGATTTAGTCCAAAAGTTGCTGGTTCTTGATCCAGTGGATCGCTTAGGCGCCCAAGACACCATTCCATATCGAAGCATACGGGAACATGCCTTCTTCGAGGGCGCCGTAGCAGACTGGAATAATCTGGGCACTCCGCCCAAAATGAATAAAACTTTAGAAGGTTCGTTGACTTGTAAAATGTAGTTTTCAAGTCTGTAAATTAGCTTGTTACGCTTTCTTCCATTCCGCTTTGAAATACGGAATCGTACATTGGGGTGGGCGTAGCTATGCACAGATGAAACGTGTCTTTGTTATCCAAAAGATTGTACTCGTACTGTTATAGGTCCTAATGACGCCACGGAACTCTTAAATACTCTCGAACCTGGTCTGGACGAAGAGAAAGTTTCTCGTCTGCAACTGGATCTCCTCATCTGCAACGCTACTGGTACTACTGAGAATATTACCCCTCCATCGACGAATAATTTGACACCCCCAGCTATAACGCCCAATGTTAGAAAAAAATCCCAAGCCGCTAGGAACATTATTGCGGAACTTACGGATGAGGACATTGCGCAGAGGCTGCAAATTCAACAGAGCGGCGATATCTATCATGGGTTAGAATAAAATTACATTTCTTTCAGTCCTGCGTACATTTCAGGCATTAGAATCGCTCCAAAAATCATGTGTCAGGTTGCTCTAATTACGGCAAATTTTTATATAGATTTGTTCAGGGGAACCTGATTTTAAAACAAGGCTTCATTGATAAGAGGAAGGGTCTCTTCGCGAGAAAGCGTATGTTCCTATTGACCCTGGGGCCGCATCTGTATTATATGGATCCGGTGGCGATGATCCTCAAGGGTGAAATTCCTTGGAGCGGTGGCGAACTACGTACTGAAGCGAAGAACTTTAAAACGTTCTTTGTACATACGGTAAGTTCGAAATTTTTAGTTACTTTCATTTATTAATTTCACGACATGTAACACTTTTATACACATAAAATCTACAATGTTATAGATTTTGGTAGATATGACAACCAATCACGATGTGATTATTTTACCATTTATGTTTATGTTAACTGTTTTGCCATTTTAAACAACCAATGTGGTTTAAAAATAAAATTCACAATTTCCTCCAAAATTTATGTATTCAGATCATTAGTCAGAGGAAATTATGCGTAATCCGGAAAAGCAGTCACAGAATCTAGATTTATTAGCAAATGCATTGTACTCCGACAATTTGTATTATATTATGTCTGTAAGGCTACTATCCGTATTTATGATAAATGATAAGGAAGAATCCTCGGAGTCGCGTTTTTAAAATTACAAATTTTATATTATTACTAGACGTGGAAGCCCAATTAATTCAACTAATATAACTAAAGTTTATTGTCGCGATAGGAAAAAAAAAAGATTATGTTCAAATTTATATAACAATCTTCGATAATCGAATAGGATCTTCACATTCATATTCTTTTTCTCTTCCTATACAATTGAAAATTGAGCAAATTCTCTTGTATAATTTAAGAAAATATGTATTTGAATCAAGATTAGATTGTAACCATCAGTCAAAACTCGTATATATTTATAAAAATTAGGTTCTGTGATACAACGTAGCGGTATACGTTTTTATCCCGATTTCATAAAACACAATATGAAAATGAACTAAGCGTGAACGTGTACGGATTCACGAAGCTGTAGATTTATAGTAATTTGTAATCATCTGTAATTTAATAGTAAAAAATGACTGCAATATTGATACTCACGCCTGAAAAGCTACTGCAAACGTATGGTTTTTTTTTTCAGCCTAATAGAACATATTATCTCGAGGATCAAAATGGTTACGCCTTGGAATGGTGTAAATGCATCGACGAAGTAAAAGCCTTTTATTTTCCTCCGACATCTAGTTAAATTACATATTTATTGTGAACCTTAAAGTAATTGTGAATATGTACGTAATTGTGCGTGTTTACCCTTTTATTGGGGGTTTATTGTATGAACTTTTGGGAACGTTATACTGTACGTTAAGGCTTTAATAATTTTTTATTGTTTCTATTATCTTAGGCAGTCTTTAGTACCTAAATGTTTCTATTTATTTCTGCTATTTGTAGTAAATTATTCTAGACATTAGTTTACCGTGTTATTTATAGTTGCCGTCATGTTAATGTTTTTAATTGCCGTAGTTTTCTTTCTGATGTACATATATTTTTGATTTATCATCGATATAAACTGTACTCTCATAAATTAATTTATTTCTAACGGTGTTTTAAATTCTTTGCGCAGTTCAAATTATTTTTAACTATGGAAATATATACAGTATATTATAATAATTGACAAATTTCGAAAAGCACGATCCTATGTTGTTAAACTCCAACCAATTGTTTGAGCTACGGCAAATTCAACCGACTTAATAAAATATTAATTCAATTTAACAATACTATAATATACCGAATTTTATAAACAGAAATAATCGCTAATACTTAAGGAAATTTAGTCTATGCTCTACCTATGGTTCAATTTTTTTTATTATTATCACTACGGTGTTAAATTATAATATAGAATATCACCCAAATACCGTAACAAGCATTAAGTAGCTAGATGTACATTTCAAGCGCTATGCGCCCATCTTCAGTAGCACAAGATATACTTAATGCTCGTTACGGTATTTGGGTGATATTCTATATTATATGGTTCAATTAATCTTTATAGTTGAAACCAGTAATACATCATGCAATGAAATTTCAACATTTTAAATTGACTTTACTTAAGTTAACTTTCGTATCATCTGTGACTTAGAAGTAGTAATTTAAAAAATCCAATCGATGGTTTTATATATGAATTAAATCAATATATTCAAATACAAGTGATATTATTCGCTAATCAAAGCTTATAACACATATCCTATTAATACAATTAGAAAATCTATTTTCTTTCCTGTTTAATTAAATATCAAATCATATGTTGGTCTTGCGCATTACAATATTAGGTTCTAGACATATCTTCTATACATACAGGAATTATATGAAATAAAGTGGCGATCTTACATCTCTGTTAATTCATGTTTAATAGATTAACGAACGTGGGCGGTTACATTTGATGCAATTCAGTTCAGTTTCGTATCACTATATACATTAAACGAACACTTTTATTATTATTTCATATTTAAGAAAATACAAATGGCGTATTGTTTCGTGCGAATGTCAGGTGTAGTTGTATGAAACTGTGCATTTTGTTTGTGTTCCGGTAATTGTTAAAAAACAGGGTCTGGGCGGAAACGTTCCCGGAAAAGAAGGACTCTGGGATTCTACATTAGGTGAGTGAAAATTGCCTGAAAATAACTAACCTACGATTGTGCAGATACACCTCCCGCCCACAAACGTATTTAGAGTACTGCGAATCTACGAATAACATCGCATCTGAATTTTCTTCCTGATGGGTTTTACTGGGGAACAATAATAAATAGACAATGATTACTGTAAATCGTCCCATACAATGCAAATAAGCGGATGAACGCGAAATATCGGTGGGATCTTAGTCCCTAACCTCACCGATTGTGCTTATTTATAAATTGCATTTAAAAAGGAAGAGAGGAATTCTTAAATTAAATAGTCTTAGATTTACTTATTGATAATAGTAATACGTTGTCATTATTGCTTTTTCCCGTATAATTGTTTGCTCCTAGATTATTCATAACTTGGGCAAAACGTACCTTTATCTTATCAATTTTATCTTAAGTACTGATTTACAGACTAGTTTTTATTTTACAATTATTTAATTGTAACGAAATGTAACGATCATAGTCATATCGGACTATGATAGTATATCAATCACGATTCGTGACAGGTATTTTATTTAGTTTTATCTTGTGCTACTGAAGATGGGCGCATAGCGCTTGAAATGCGCATCTAGCTACTTAATGCTTGTTACGGTATTTGGGTGATATTCTATATTATAATTTAACACCGTAGTGATAATTTAAAAAATGAACAATAAATTGTTCAATAAAATAGATAAAGCTATTGCGTGCAAACAATTCCTTTTTGGCTTTTAGCAGTACTTAGTTAAATTTCCTAATGCTAAAATTGGATTTCGTTTTATCTTAATATATTCTTGAACTAGTCAAATTTTTATATTTTAGAATTTTTTAATATTGTCATAATCTACTGAGTTAAACATGTCCGGTTGATTATGCTCAGGTTAATTGACTAAAGTTAGGTGTATAATTAGAGCATTCCCAACATGTTCGGAAATTGATATTTTCACATTAACTAATTTTAATGTATGAAAATATGTAGTCTTAAAAGAGTGTGTTCAATTTGTAATCTTCGAGGTAATTTGAATAAATCTTGCCGACTTTTCAATTGTTTTTTGGCTAACATATGCCACAATAAACAAAACAAAATTGAAATCATCATTCTTCGGTGTTCATATAATACACTTCGTAAAAATACGGGCTTGTTGATATTCGTAACGCGGGTTGTTGTAAGACACATCAGCCTTATTCGGACCATCAATCCAGTTTTTGCGGAATAAATCACAATGTTACAACATCACAATATATTATATACCCAGCTAAACAAGAAATCATCTGCGAGGTTCTTTCACGTTTGCGAAATGAGATCAAATACATAGCAAAAATATTACAAGCAATGTACAAACAATAATAATATGCAAATAAAAATCTTGCTCTTGCAGAAGATATACTTATTTAAGTACAGTTTTTATATTTAATAAGAACTCGTAGAAAAACGCATTTTATTCCTTGTGTTATTCATATGAAAAAATAATTGTATTTGATTCCGCTGAAGGTTGTGTTTCTAAGGTTTTTAGAAACCTACCGAAAAACAATGCTTAAATTTTAGAACGATTTTATTTGTTTCCGAATGCTTTTAAATCACAAATTAAATTCTTTTAGTATATAGTATTATGGAACTTTTTAGTGACTAAAATCTACCCGCTGATATTCATTAACGCTGTTTGACGTCGCCAATTCAATATACACAGAAAATTCGGTGTAAATAAATAAAAAATTTTGGACAGTCAAAGCTGGTCCAATAAGGCACATTAGTCATAGATTTATTTGTTTATAAATTGAACGACGGCAGTAATGACGTACGTATAGGTGTGTGACTCATTTCCCTCGATTTAGCCAAAAATCTATTCATCGCACTGTTTTTCTCTGACAACATGTATTACGTATTACTACTGAAAAAAATCCCGACAAAAGTCGTCTAAAACCAAAGAACAGATTAGAACGAAACAGTTGTCGATATATTTATCCTCATGGTATAAAAATAACGTAGCATTACGTGTTTGTATATTTTGTAATTTGCAAGAGTTAAAAATACTTGTGAAATGTATTAGTTTAGAATATTTACAGTATTTAATTTATCCTACATTTATAATTTAATCAAATATTTATAATACATTCCATTTATACAAGCTACTCAACAGCATTTCATAAATTACATTCTGAATGCCAATTATATTAAATAATACTTTCAATTTTCAGATTCCCGATTGATTCAATATACTGATTGAAATTAGAAATAAACTTTCCAGATTCTGCAATTCAGATGTGGAGCATATAATAATTATATTTCTACTTAATATTATTATCACCAGCATAGTCTGAGAGTTACAATGGCGCGCGTCGCGACGTCCACCGAGTGCTGAGCGTTTAAACTCGGCATCGCTCGGTGCCTTAACGCGTTAAACTTACCATACAAAATAAGTAATTATTATGTTAGGCATGCACAAATTGGTGAAACCCGCTTTTATATTCTGGATTTTATCAAGTGAAATTCCATCATATTTTTTTAGAATTCTTATTGAAAACTTGAAAAAGTCATCGGTATAAACTATAAAATCGAAGTTTCAACTTTACCCTGTAGCTATTTAATTTTGGGTACTTTGTAGAACGATTTTATACTAATAATTATCATCCTTTACAATGCTGTAAATTGAATTGTAAAATTATTCTATATTCTACCATTGCATATTCAAAATTATAAACATTACACTATGGATGTGTTCAATTTTGTTTCATCATTTGGAATATATTTATATTTGAGAATCGAATAAGTCAAGGAATATTAATCGTTGGAATTATAATTTGTTCTATAGACGTTTGGCTGTTGATTGTTTTATCAATATATTGTTAGTTTCACATTTTTTTATTCGCCATTGCTTTGCTGACTCTGGGTTCGTTTTAAATGGCTGCAGATTTTTCGCTATCATTTTTAAATTGTTGTTTTTAAAATAGCGCCGTGATCATTATTTGCCCATTACTGTTCTTCTTAAACTCTAACGACTTTACGGTTGTAGAGTAAGTACGTGCATCTAAGCTAGCTGAGCTAAGCGCCGCGGCGCATTGTAGACGCCTGGCGATGCTGCAGCAGCAGCAGCAATAGCTGGCATCCCAAAATCAAGATACGACGCTAACCGGGGCGACTTAAGTCACCGACGCCGATGCCCACAACGACGCTCACCCAGTCGTTGCAACGTCGCTCTGGTAGACAAACATCACCGCTGCCTCGAATTCGTTCGAGAGATGTCCGGTTGGTTGACTTTTGCTTTCGAATAACTCTTAAGCATTTGATAGGGAAACGTCGGTTGTATCGTCATTGAAGGGTGTTGTACCCTGACCTGTTGAACATAGGCAACATGCTGATTGCTGTTCGATTATCCACATTCCATACAGAACTCATGCGGCTTTACAGTGGTTGTCTAATGTCAACATTAATATCATCAACAACTGCATTGGTGGACGCGAGGTGGTGGTGAAGACTGACCTACCCCGACTGAATGTGGTCGTGCTGGGCGGGTGGTGGCGGCGGATGTGCAAAGTGGCGACGTTGTAGTACTTACTCTCTATGTTGACATAAAAAGCACGAAGGAATTGCGTTGATTTGGGTGTGGATGTAGTGCGTCTTGAGTGATAGATAGTCAGCTGCTATATAGAGTATTGTGGCGTCGCCTTTGGGCGACGGTAACGGCGGCTACCACGGGGCGGCCGGACAATGCCCGTTAGTACGGGAGCCTCATCCACGATAGCCACTTCCACGTCTTTGTTGACATCGTCTTGCACGATTCAACAGCAGTCATCCGCTACAGCGGTGTTGCAACAGGCACAACCAAAGGAAGAGCAACACAATCAACTGGGCTCTGGTGAGCCCAAGGCAAAACGCTGCAAACTCTGTGACGGTAGGATTTGTGTTGACATTGATTATAGTTGATACGCCCGTCTTCAAAGCGTTCAACAGTTACTACAAGAAATTTTTGAATAACCAAGTTTTCTGTTGCATATTGCTTATAGTATCGAAACTGCACCCAGCTCGAAAAGTATTTATTGAATTCAACTGAATTTTTTTTTTCAACTGAAACTAACAATAATACTTAAGCTTATTGAAAAATCTCACTAATTTATACTTTTTTTTGATTTGGGTAAATTTTTGTTGAATGAAAAGCATATAAATTGTTTTTTTTGATCTATCTCGATATATTTGTAAGATTATTGTATATTTCTTCGCGATTCAAATTCCTTCTCTACGAAAGTGTCGGCATTTCTTTCTAAATATGCTGTGTGCAATTTCACTTTCGATGAGTCTCGGTGAATATCGGAGTTTTTCTATCTACATTTTGAAATATGGTGGATGATGAGAATTGATAGGGTACTGGGTAGATATGACAAATGAAACCATGCTAGAGTGCGTAGGGGAGAAGAGAAGTATTTGGAGAGTTTGATAAGTAGACTTTTAGGTCATATTCTGAGACATGTGGGCATTATGCACTTATTTATAGAAGGTAATATAGATGGAAAGGAAGAGATAGCTGATTCAAGAACGTATTTTAGATAGTGCAGGGTTGTATAGTTAGTTAGAGGGAAATAGAAAAGTTAACTGAAGAAAGATCGGCGTGTCGTACTGATTCTAAAAACCTATCTAGGATTAAGAACTAACTGTTGATGATTTACCCAATTGGTGTACAGCATTCTTAGAATACATTAAATGTGAAAGAAAATACGAAGAAAATTGCACGCTTCCTACTCGGTATGTAATTTTAAAATGTAATAAAATTGTGTTTACTGAATGGTTGTGAGATTAATCTTGCGATCGTGTAAAAACAATAGAATATTCACTTTTGCGTCATGTTATGATTGATTCCAGAAATATTTCATGTGGGCGTTACAAACAAATCGTCGAGTGAATCAAAATGTATTTAATGTCATATATATTAAGACAGTAAAAATGTTTGCTTTACAATTACTCAATACATTTTCTAATAATACATTTTGCAATAACAATAAATATAAAAGCGAGAGACAGCGTACATATGCTTAGGCATAAAAAAAAAATGGCTAAGTTCCAACCATTGTTCTGGAGATAGAGCCAAAAACTACAGTTATGGTTTTTGTATTGCATCAGTGGTAGATATAATAAATTTTAAGCAAATCTGAAGTTTCGCATTTTCGGTGACGATGACAAGTTCAATTATTTTTTAATATTATACATCTTGTTTTATATTGAGGTTTGCTTTCAAGCAGTACCCTCATAAATCACTATAGTAGATATAAGTCATTATTTATATCTTGGCGGACCTAATTCATCCTCTACTGCGCATAAGGGTTGAGCTTCCAGTACCATTGTTGCCATATATGAATAAAAAAACTTCAGTACAAAGTGCTCAAATTGTAAACTGTATAGCAAAATTCTGATTGAGAATATTTAATGTATGAATATATACGGCTTCGATAATAGTAAAAAGTTTCCAGTTATTTATTATTTGTTTTGATCAATTATGCTAATATAATACTCTCTGTATTTGTTGGCTGTCGATATGACAACATTGCAGTAATTTTGACCACACCCTCAAATGACAAAAATGCAGTGGCGAGCATAAGGTTTCGGGGTGTTGAAGCGGCCAGTATATTTTCAATTTTATTTGTTATCATTGGTCTCATGCATAAACTAGTCTTAATTTGTAATGCGCAGTAGAAGCGGTGGGCCCGCCACTTAAAAAAAAAATAGCCTATACATACAAAGTATTTCCAGCTTCATAAATATTTCTAGGGTAGTTCTAAAATCAGATCTACATTTTGAGCTAATCGTGAGCTAATCAATTAGTTTCACGTGCATCGTTGTGATAAAATTATGAAACTTATCGGAATGCAAAACTTTGTTTCCATTCGATGCAATAAATTGATTTAGCATTTTTGTTTTGCAACAGAAATTTGATTTATTCATAAATATTGGTTGGAGAAATGTATCTTTAGAATATTTTTATTTATTCAAAGTTTTCTGAAACCCATTCTGTTCACATTTATTAAATTCTTTGGAATATATCAATACTAACATATGTACACTTGTGGACTGAAAAATATCCATAATTATATACCGCATATAATCATATTGCGAACGTTATAACATAAGAGCGATTTATATTGTAGGATAGTTCATATACTAGGGCTCAGCTTAAATCGGCAATACAATATACATATAACATACAGGTGTCTTATAATCCCACTCGACGTGATCCTTCAACTAATTTCGTCTCCACCCCATCTCCAGTCAACACCCCTACTAATATGCCCTATATTAAAGGGGCTCGTATTTACTATACTTAGTCCATCAGCCCACACATGGGAGCTTTAGTTGACTGAGTGGAATTACCAATACAGGTGCTTTCTAAAATAGATTGGAGTGGATTTGTATAAGTACAGTGTTGCACGTACCTTTGAGCGTTTTCTTTTAGTATTCTTGAATGGTGAACATCTTTCTCGCTGTAACACTTCTGGAGTCGTCCTAGGTTACTTATGCAAGCAGGAAGTAGTAAAAAAAAAATCATCGGGTGTTCCATTTATTTGCAATTCCGTGTACTTCGCTTATCAGGATGATTTAATGGGAGACAAGTACTAGATGATCGTAGACTAAAAAAAAAAAATGCGTGAAACTCTCGCGCGGTAGAAGTGAAATTTCTTAGCTCCTAGGAAAAGTTGATTTGATGCATTGCTTTTTTTCCATTTGTTAAGGATTTGATTTTGATTAATTTTGATCAAAGAAAGCATTATTAACTGTAATATCGTACAGTCTATAAAGAGGAGTTTGGATTAAATATTGTGTATGATGCACTATGGCTAGGAGAAGATCAGTTTGGTTTTAGGAAAAACAGAGGGACGAGAGAGGCGATTCTAGCACTAAGAACGGTAGTAGAAAAAAGAAAGAGGGTAGGAAAGGTAACTTGCATAGCTTTTGTAGATTTAGAAAAGGCATTTGATAATGTAGATTGGGACATAATGTTTAGAATTTTAAAAGAAACGGGTATAGATTATAAGGATAGGAGAATAATTTTTAATTTATATAAACACCAAACTGCCTTAGTTAGAATTGAGAGGGAAGAAGAGGTAGCAAAAATAGGGAAGGGAGTTCGGCAGGGATGTACACTCTCACCGTTATTATTTAATCTATATATAGAAGATGCAATAAACAAAGTAAAAGAAGAGTATAGTGTAGGTGTGAATGTACAGGGAGAGAAAATATATATGCTGAGATTCGCCGACGATATAGCTATATTGGAAGAAAGCGAAAAGAATTTAGAAAGGGTATTGAATGGTATGCAGGCAGTATTGACTAGGGATTTTAACATGAAAATAAATATAGGTAAAACTAAAGTGATGAGGTGTGACAAAAAGGAATGCAGTAGAAAAATGAGGATCACAATAGGAGATAATAGAATCGAAGAAGTGTCAGATTTTTGTTATTTAGGCAGTAGAATCACAAAAGATAATCGAAGCAAGGTAGATATAAAGTGTAGGATAGCACAGGGTAGGAAGGCATTCGTAGAAAAAGAACAGATTTTAAGATCAAATATTGACTTAGGTATTAGAAAAAGATTACTGAAGGTATGTTTGGAGTGTAGCACTGTACGGGTGTGAGGCGTGGACTATAGGAAAGGAAGAGAAGCGTAGATTAGAAGCACTTGAAATGTGGTGTTATAGGAGGATGATGAGGATTGGTTGGGAAGATAAAGTAACAAATGAAGCTGTACTAGAGTTAGTAGGGGAGAAGAGAAATATCTGGAGAGTGTTACAGCGTAGGAGAGACAGATTAGTAGGGCATATTCTTAGGCATGGGGGGATTATGCAATTGATCATAGAAGGTAGAGTGGAGGGAAAGAGAGGGGTAGGTAGGCCTAGATTGGAGTATGTGAGTCAGATAGTTGAAGACGTTGAGATGAATAGCTATAGGGAGATGAATGGATTAGCTCAGGATAGATCGGCATGGCGTGCTGTTTCCAACCAATCTTTAGGATTGCGGACTCTTTAACTAGCACTAGTGGATGCATTTCTATTTGTCGATTCATCCAGTGTATTTGAGGTCGTTGGAAAGTTATGTTGACCACCGTGTTTCTTTAACGCCCTTTGCCTGGCTCGATACTCTCTACTTCTTTCCAAGGTACTTGTTGGCACTTTTTTTGGCGGTTTATTCGCTTTCTTTCGTTCTCTAAAGGCTCGCACTCTGGCTGTACTTGTCTTTTTCCCCATTTCACTTTTCACACAATGGAAATTGTTAGCTAAAAGATTAATACGCAAGCGTCTATTGTTTCACTTTTCGTGACGTTCAAGCCAATTTGCCCTACCGCGCGTATAGAAGTTTCACTTCAAAATATCGATTTTTAAACCGTTACTTCAAAATAAAAAATAAATATAACACAAATCCAAAGTGATATTATTTTATCTCCTACTTACATCGAGTAAAACAATTATTCACGAAACAGTAAACATTAATCTAGTTAACAGCAATACTACCTTTTGATATAATACATCGTGCTTGAGATTTTAGTTTGCTTTGCTATACCTTTTTATATATTGGATATATCCTGATTGGATAGGAATCCGTGTTGAGCTAAGGAAGGACAACGTGGAGGACATTTGTTGAGATTATATAGAGCTTATATGCATTGGGAAGGAAGGAAGGCACGACCAGCAAGTATGTGAGGACGTGAGTTGTAAGTTAATATATGGAGTATGTAGATAAGGCTGCCGTTTTCAATTAGTTGAAAGCTAGCATATCATTTATGAATATATACGCTTATAAAAGGTAGACCAACGAATGGATATTTAAAATACAGCTGAAGCTATAAAAATTTCTTTTAATTCCATGAATTTGTTTTTTTAGTACTCTATATCCTTTATTCTGATTTATTTATTTATATTTTGATTATTTCAGCGATTATTAAGTATCAAACAACCTATTTTTTATTAAATATCTTCAACGATGTTATATTTTGACATTTTTTAAAAATTTACTTAGCAAAATATATGATATATCCTTATAAGATTGTTATATATTTCCAATTTAATACAAGTGATTATATCACAGCTAGAGTATTTTGAACTTTTGTGGAATTCATTTATATGCCCTCTTTTCTTTGTAAATTAATTATTTTTATATCAGTTTCAAACTTATTACACTAAAATTGGTCCGCCGTGCACTATAACTTATTCTTTACTAATATACCTTTTCTCCAAAATAATATTTAAATTTTTTAATGCGGATGTTTTATACTATATATAATCGGTATATTTGAATATATTTTGCAATCGTATAAATATTCTTGTTGTAATCTGAAAGATTGGATAATAAATTATGGGTACAAAAACGCGAGAGATATAATATATTAATGTTTTTTGTAGCCACAAGAGTGCTATTTTTAACACACCCGGTGGATTAACTCAATCTGTCCCATCCGTATGCGTTTATTAAAAAAACGTTAAGAAATTTTCATTTATTTAAGATTTATATCTATTAAAACAAGGTTATTTTATATAATATAAGAAACCACATTGGAATTTTAATAAAAAAAATCCAAGAAAAATTATTTATCGTAGTTTATATTAATGAGGTAGAAATCCAATTTTCAAATATCTGACTTTCCGCGACATTGAAAATCTAACTCTAAATCTAACTTGAGGTTAAGGTATGTATATGTTGAATATACATAACTTTTCTAAGTTTATTTTGGTAATATGTATTTTTTTTATTTATAACTGAAATTCCGTATAACGATTTCTTCTATTCTTATATTTGATTTTCATGTTCGTTTTTATTGGCATACCGGTTTTCAGTGATTGTAATGTTTCGTTTCAGATAATTTTATTGCGATTGTTACAGATGCAATAACTTTTTTCTGTAAAAATAATACGGAAATAGCCTCGCTAATTGTAGGAGTATCTGAAAACATAATAAATAACAAGTAAAAATTGTTGTAAATATTATTTTCCGCTTGCATATGGTGAATATTAAATCTATGCGATATACCCTGTGTTTCTAATTTAATAGTTATTAATAATTGGCAGATAATTTGGCAACTTTATAGCAATAACATCTTGTTTGATCTTAATAAATATTTTTTGACATTTATTTGTTAACAATAAAAATATGACCATTAAGAATATATAAGAATACATTACGAATCTCGAAACGATTTTGTAGCGTATATTTACGAAAGAATGAACAATATGGTTGCAATAACGATAACATTTATTCAAAATGTACTGAATATATTTTGGCAAGTAATACATTGTGTATGCTACGTTACATTGTAGATCGTTGGCGTGAACATACACACTGTATAATAGTGTGTAATCAAATTTTTCGCATAAACACATTGCCGCTTTTCACTGTACACTAGCGAAGATACTAAATCGCCAAGAAATGTCCAATAATTATACGAAACGTACATCAAATTCATTCTGTAACTTAACGGAAAATGAAGTTTTATAACGCTTTACAAAGCAGAAGCTTCCATACAATATCCAACCTTAAATTTGTCAGTGCGATGTTCAATAATCGTATAGAATATCACCCAAATACCGTAATACAAAGCATTTAATAGCTCGATGCGCATTTCGAAGGCTATGCCCCTTACCTTCAGTAGCGCAAGATTACTACTGCAAAACTAAACGAGCTAAAATAAATATTTTGCGAAAATATATATAATAATTATCGTTTAGTTTGCCATTGGAATATATCTAAATACGTACATTTTCAAGTATAATTTGGGTATAAAATAATAAAAATCAAGTTCTAAAACTTACCACACAATACACAAGCAATGAATCTGGTATACATTAGTCAAAGCGACAAAACAGCTGAAAATCATTGAAATCATCTGAAATTACACAACAATGTTGTGTAATTTCTTTTATATAAATTTCGGGCGAGAGCGACGTCGGCCTCGGAATGATCGAACGAAGAACTAATGATTTGCAGAATTCTGCACAGTTTACTGCTGTATGTTGCAATTGCGGCAGCCAGTGTCGTGACGTATTTTACTGATTTACTATCTTCGTTTTCTTAATAGGGTAGAGTGACGTAGGAATTACATGTAGATTGGAGTAGTTACTTGTGCCGCCACTTGGCCACATGTGCAGTGTGTATTTGACTGATTTACTATCTTTGTTTTCTTAATACGATAGAGTGACGTAGGGATTACAAGTAGATTGGAGTAGTTACTTGTGTCGGCACTCGGCCATATGTGTCTATAGCCTTGTGCAACATATAATGCGTATTAATGAGTACCCGCAAATAATGTCGATAGTATAATAATATAAAATATATATAATATAATAATAATACCAAATATACATATTATAGTATATAAAAACCAACAATTCTATCGTTTCTAACAATTCTAACCAAATAATTGTATCCTTACAATTATTTGTAATTTTGGCCGTTTACGTTAGGCATCTTTATAGAGTTGGTATTTATTGCCGTAAGGTTTTACATATGGATATCGATTTATTTGACTCTGTTGTGACGTTTCCTTATATCAGAAAAGCGTTTGCGATGTGTATGTGTATGTTTACATACAGTGTAGGATTGTTTGACGCATTTAAATTTAGAGCTGGTGCAGCCTTGATGCTCCAGAGAGAAGTTCGCGCTATTCCATCCTCACATACGCATGGTGCACGTACGACAATTATAAGTAAGCGAGGAAAAGGTTGGCTATTATTTATGAAAATGCGTGAACATTCCAGACTTCTACAAAATCTATGTAATATTTCTGGCTAGATATGTATGAAAAGCGTTTTAGTTGTGCAAATCAGCACGGAATCATTCTTTATAAAAATATATATAGATAGATTCGTATTTTGACTAATATCAAGATATAAAGAAGGTATCGACCGAATTATTAATTAAACTATTCGCGAGGAATGATCTATCACAGCTACGATCCTGGGGGATCCTTCCAAATTGGTTCATGCAATGCGGAATATATAATTAAGTTCAACAAACAAAACTCATTACTTAAGATATCTAACATCTTCAAAGTTTCTGTATCATAAATCATATTACTTAATATTATATGCCCCAAATTTTGACCAATATATGAAAATTGCACAATTTAGCATGAGCCTTATTTAAATTTAATAAAAAATGCATTATATACAATACATTGAAAATGTACTAAGTTATCTGAACATGGAGGAAATCGGCAATAATAATATGTTAATTAACAAAATTTTCTTGCTTAGACGATGTGTTAAAAAAATGTTAAGTGGATATAAAATGAAGAAAATGCCATGTACCTACGTGTTTTCAAAGAAAGGTCAAAAATGTATGATTTTATAAAGATTGTAGTGTATAGCATTGAGTTATGTTCATGACGTGGAAGCGTTAAAAATATGTAATGTTACATTTGATTGATTTTTCACTAATATTTTCTGGCTAATAGAATCTGTTTACAAAATTTTATTATATCCTTGCCTGTACGGATACTCAAAATGTTGTGTTTTTCAATTGCCTTTAATGCAAAAATATCGTATATCTTACGACAGACGAAACATCATTTCTGGGCGTAGTTTTATAACTACAAAATTTCCGAGAAATTTGCAACATTTGCGGAAACTTTGGAGACTGCATTTTAGTATCTTCGTGTTTTTGGCAAGTAGTTTTAGCACAATAATTAGAGTATAATTGCATCGGTGGTTCGGTGCAATGGTCCTCTGGCGCTTAATAAATTCCCCGTTGCATTTTCATATCGTGAAGTAAATCGAAAGAAAGTTTGGCAGTATTTTGGGGAGCGCTACCCGATCTTTCTGAAAACACAACAGCAATTATATAACCTATCGTGTAATTAATATATTTGTATGAATGAAGTTATTTTGCTGAATCAAATTCCTTAACATTCTAAATTATTGTTTCATCCATTTTCTACATGATGGTATATAAGACTTTTCCACCACAATTGAAAATAGTTATAAAACACATCAAAAATTATTTTACTTATAATGATTAATCGAAAAACTCCTTCTTTGCTACAAAATTATTTATGCTTTCTTGCCCTGATTTATGAGCGTTATTACTCTAAAGAAACTCTTCTAGATTTTTACATTGAAACAGTTATTACATATGACAATAATTAACAAAGCATCATATGCTAGCTAATATTGCTATTTAATAAAAGAGATTTGCGATTAACTAATTCACCAATAGTATCGAAGTCATAGTCGGAACCAAGCAGAAATTCGTACTTTTGGCACTTGTTGTTTTATTTCGAATATTTGCTAATTATGTTGACAACCAATTTACTACGGCATAGATATTGCAACACTGGCGTCCTCTAAGCGCGCTTAACGATTGATACGGCTTTGTTTAATTGATACGAGTGGCATTGAAAGTTTTCGCGACTCGCATCCGCTAATTCAACCACATATAATTTAGAAGTAAATGCCACGTGGATAATGGAAAATTCGTAATGACCAATGATTTGAAATTCGAATTTGATCAAACTTGTTTATACCGAATAATACATGATAAATGTCAACTTTTTTGATAAACCTATGTTTTATTAATTAGTATATATATATTTTTTTGATATTATACAACCACCCGATTATTCTCTTCTTAAATTATTTTTTATAATTAATGGTAAAGTATCACGAAGGAAAGCTGAGATAAATGATTCGATATTGTATTTTTATCACAAGAAAACGAAATAGTGCGTTCGTAGAATTTTTTGTCGCATAAATTCGGTCATATAAACTTAAATATACTAGTTAAACATACTTAAATATAAACTTAATAAATATAAATAGGAACTTAAATATAATTAGATATAATAGTTATAATACTAGCTTTAAATAAGCTAAGTTTAAAATTCTTAGGGACGAATTTCTATGCCATCGTTACTTCAACGTTATCAAACAAATTGCAGATTATACAGAACAAATCTTTGATGATTAAGTTTGCTATATATTTTATGTTTTAGAGATTATATGTAGTTTAATTTATAATCGTATTCAAAAGGAAACTTGACTATTTTTTGAAAAACTGTTTTTTGAAAGCACAATTTAAAATATCTAATATTCACTGAGGAGTTATTGTGGAAACTATCTAACAATATCGACAAATGTGTAAAGATATATAAATTTTTCGCAAAAGTTACAAAAAATTATTTGCTCTGAAGGAATTTCCATCTCTACTTTTATTTTGCCTGTATAAAATAATACTAGACACGGATCATTTGGCACTAGTGAAATTTTATTTATTTTTGCACATTTTGCACGTTTTATTTAAAGCCACTTTCTAGTTGAGAGTTTAAGATACAGCTAATTTTTTTTTAATTGGCGGAGAGTTTTGGTGGTCGTCTGCGCATATGGCTTTGCTTATCGGGGTTATACAGTACCAGTGGTGCCAGACAACAAAAAATACTTTAGGTCTAAGAATTTAAATTTGTCACTATTTTATAGCTATCGTACAAATTAATTATGACATAAATATGATACTATAATAAGTATTTATCAACATTTCTTATATTCTAGTATAACTTTTGTATTAATTTCAAAGAATTCATTCTAATTGCATAAAATGGTTATAACTGTGTGTGGTGATTTGTCAACATTGCATTTCTTAGGACGCACTAGACACACCTACTTATTCTTTGGAGAAGACAGAAGCGTAGCACTGCTATGTACTGTATTGGTCAAGCCATTATGCCGGTTTTAATTTATGATGCGTATACTTCTGTCATTCTCCGCCAATTTAAAAAAAAAACGCGCTGTACATCTTGTACAATTTATATATGTTTAAAATACCTGTTTTTACGCTGGGCTAACATTAATTCGAACAAAATATGACAAAGAAAAAAATTACTCATATTGAAAACTGTACTTTCAAGGTAATGTTTATAATTAAACGCACCTTGGTTCTTTTTTGTCCGATACTTGGTTGAAAAATCTAGTTCACTTTCTGTAATATATTTTTAGAATATTGCAATTTAAAATTCACGTAGGTGTATCGCTATAGACATTTGTATTTATTTTTGAAAATCTAATTCGCAACGAGAAATAATTATATTTAATGTAATAGACAATGGAGTTCCACTTTTCCTTGAACACACAAATCTTATTTTCTTTATTACTATTCTATTCATTAATATCTGAAATAGCCATAATATTAATTGAGTATATTTCTTTATTGCTCGTAAGATATAATACTAGATATTGATAAAACAATAAATTGAATGCCATTTGCTTTCATAATTTATATAAAATCCCTCCCTATGTAAATTGCAAATTATATCCAGTGCCTTTTATTAATAGTTGCTTTTTCTTCTTTTAGGTACGTGTCTTTGCAATCCACCTAAAGTCGAGAAAATGTAAAGGTAATAAAATTGATTTTACAGCCCGTGGGTAGCATATTTTATTGTATTAAAAATTCAAAACTATGAAAATATGGATATAATTGAGTTCAATTCGAAATACAAGAACATAAACTTTCATTTAAAAACATATATTTTATGTTGAGAAACACTTCGCGTCTACCATATTTACAATATCAGGGCATTTACGGTTTAATAAAGATAGGATAAACGTTATTATTTATTGCAATTTAGACATAATTGAATAAGAATTTATAATTTTTATATTTTATGTTTTTAGTAAGTTGTTAAATTTAATTAATAATCAAGCATTAAGTAGCTATATTATTAATAATCATAATGACAGCGAATTATTTTTTCTGCGATCGTTAAAATGGTACGATGTATTTTTAAATATCAATTAGTATTTAATCAGAACCACTGAAAATTTCAACTAAAATAAAAGATTAATTTTATAACAAAAATTTGCATTTCTTAACATATTGTATCGGCTGTTATAAGTGCTAATAAGAATGTAGCGACTCAAATAGTCCTTTCAAATAATTATAGGAAAATTCGGGATATTAGGATAGTATAA
The DNA here is from genome assembly GCA_947310635.1 of Leptodirus hochenwartii. Classification (NCBI taxonomy): domain Eukaryota; kingdom Metazoa; phylum Arthropoda; class Insecta; order Coleoptera; family Leiodidae; genus Leptodirus; species Leptodirus hochenwartii. The sequence continues at coordinate 37,614,214 of OX371179.1, read as the reverse complement.
AACCTTTTAGAAAAATTGCATTTTTCCTACATTTCCTAAATTGCATTGGACCTACATCCAAAGAAATGTTTATTTTTTTCAATAAAATGATTAATGTCATTCCTTAGTCCTTAAATAAAAAAACGATTATACTGGAATATTTTCAGCTAAGCTAAATAAATGCATATCTCAGATTGCATTTCATTTCACATTGAAAATGAAAGGATTTCTAATTAATTTATGCCGTCTAGCAATTACAAAATGGACCGTATAATTAGAACGGTCATTCGAAATTTTCACTCTTTCACATATGCACAAACATAGATCCCGTGCATATAAAACATAATTCTATATGCATATTAAACAACTGGGATTTGTAAGATAGTGTACACAAATTCGCACGTTTGAAATTGGGTTAAATTAAAATTCGAGAGTTGTGGCATACGTCTTCATATGTCGTGGATTATTGCTCAAGATTGCTGCTACAGGCTGATTTGCGGAGCGTTAGGAGCGTGGCAAGTTGTTTTCTTCCTGTCAAGTGTGTTAAACAGAGCCGGATCTGAATTACTAGGTTAATATAAGAGCATCCTAAACATTGCTTCTCCTGTTAGTGAAAGGTGTATATTTTATGTCACGGCAGAAATGAATCAGGATAAATATTTCCAACCAGGCCATATGATTAAGGACAAACTAACAAAATTTCCATTTTATCCCTAATTCCTTCCTCGTAAAGTTTCCAGACTTTGTATTTTTAGCACCTTAATTAACATAGCTGCTACCACGTAGCAGCGTTTTCATTATTTTTGAATACGTTCCTTGAGCCATGTCTCCTATACATGATATTGTGTATTTTGTAATGATATATATTCGCCGTTTCACGCACGTATATGCAGATTCTCTACTATAGGTTCAAAGACCGACAAACACACGTGAATCCAAACAAAATAGAACCATCGTAGTGTAGTTCTGTTTCTGTATTCTATATAATAGACATGTACCATTCTGCAAACTATACATCACATAAACTATATGGATAGCGATGTGTTGTTCACTCACGAACCGTTCACTCTGAACGGTTCAATCAAATGACGGGCGTACTGTGACGATGTTTTGCAACGACCTATAGGTCACTATGACCTAGTTCGTGAACTATGAACTACATGGTGCACGGTGTACGTATTGATGTACTTGTACTAGGTCGTGTACTAAATCGTTCATGAATCACAACGACTCGTAAACGATGCAGTATAGTATACATTACATATACAGTACTAACATTTATTTAGTGATAAAATGTATTGGTGAACGGAACGAAATAGGAAACTCGATGCAATACTTATATGTACTTGTACTAGGTCGTAAACCCGTCGTCTACTAAACCGTTCATGAATCACAACGACTCGTAAACGGTGCAGTATAGTATACATTACATATACAGTACTAATATTTATTTAGTGATAAAGTGTGTTGGTGAACGGAACGAAATAGGAAGCTCGATGCAATATTTATATGTTGGTATCAGATTTCATTTGGAATAATATAATTAATATATTCGCAAGATTAAATAGTGTCATGCCATAGCAAATTTTTGCAATAATGCAAAAATAAACATCTAAATCTTATAGTTCTTCTATTTCATACTGAGTGCAATGCAATCACTTAATATCAAATCAAAGCTTTGAAGTTTGAACTCGAGAAGATTCGGAATAGAAAATCTAAATTACAACGCCAAACAAAACGATACTATCTAGTTAATTTTATTATAGTTTGTACATTTAATTTTCAAGTGTTAGTAAAGTAGTAAACATTTTCATCAGTAACTACCAATAAGTATTTTAGAACTTTATATCTATAAATAATCGTGAGTACCTAGAGAAGATTATATTTCCTTATATATATGTTTTGTCTAAATTATAAACATTGTTGTTTATTCTTCCTCATTCCTAATTCAAAATGAGTATTGTAATATTTCAATTTATTTATTTTTTACCATTTAATATTTTTATATTGAGATTATTTTCAGTATGTGCATCTATTTCATATAGGTCGTGAACTAGTTCATTTTTAAAACATGTAGTAGTTCACGACCTATAGTTCGTGAACGGTACATTGAAATGAACTACGAACTAGGTCCTCAAAGTGACCTACACTTTGCCATCGTTATATATGGATCCTATCTAAGTAAGTATAGTATATCTCAGTTCTTTTGGTTTTGACCTTTGCGAACGCCGTATAGTACCCAAAAGTCAAAACCAAAATGATTTGGATATACTATACTTGACATATTTTTTTATTTTTAATCCCGGTAGCTACGGGATGTTTTTTTTTTCATGAAACTTCGCCGTTCCATAGATAGATAGTATATCCTTAGTTAAAGAGTCCGCAATCCTAAAGATTGGTTGGAAACAGCACGCCATGCCGATCTATCCTGAGCTAATCCCTTCATCTCCCTATAGCTATTCATCTCAACGTCTTCAACTATCTGACTCACATACTCCAATCTAGGCCTACCTACCCCTCTCTTTCCCTCCACTCTACCTTCTATGATCAATTGCATAATCCCCCCATGCCTAAGAATATGCCCTACTAATCTGTCTCTCCTACGTTGTAACACTCTCCAAATACTTCTCTTCTCCCCTACTAACTCTAGTACAGCTTCATTTGTTACTTTATCTTCCCAACCAATCCTCATCATCCTCCTATAACACCACATTTCAAGTGCTTCTAATCTACGCTTCTCTTCCTTTCCTATAGTCCACGCCTCACACCCGTACAGTGCTACACTCCAAACATATACCTTCAGTAATCTTTTTCTAATACCCAAGTCAATATTTGATCTTAAAATCTGTTCTTTTTCTACGAATGCCTTCCTACCCTGTGCTATCCTACACTTTATATCTACCTTGCTTCGATTATCTTTTGTGATTCTACTGCCTAAATAACAAAAATCTGACACTTCTTCGATTCTATTATCTCCTATTGTGATCCTCATTTTTCTACTGCATTCCTTTTTGTCACACCTCATCACTTTAGTTTTACCTATATTTATTTTCATGTTAAAATCCCTAGTCAATACTGCCTGCATACCATTCAATACCCTTTCTAATTTCTTTTCGCTTTCTTCCAATATAGCTATATCGTCGGCGAATCTCAGCATATATATTTTCTCTCCCTGTACATTCACACCTACACTATACTCTTCTTTTACTTTGTTTATTGCATCTTCTATATATAGATTAAATAATAACGGTGAGAGTGTACATCCCTGCCGAACTCCCTTCCCTATTTTTGCTACCTCTTCTTCCCCCTCAATTCTAACTAAGGCAGTTTGGTGTTTATATAAATTAAAAATTATTCTCCTATCCTTATAATCTATACCCGTTTCTTTTAAAATTCTAAACATTATGTCCCAATCTACATTGTCAAATGCCTTTTCTAAGTCTACAAAAGCTATGCAAGTTACCTTTCCTACCCTATTTCTTTTTTCTACTACCGTTCTTAGTGCTAGAATCGCCTCCCTCGTCCCTCTGTTTTTCCTAAAACCAAACTGATCTTCTCCTAGCCTTTCCTCTACTTTATTTTCTAATCTCCTATAAATAATCTTTAACAATATCTTCGATGCATGTGATAGTAGGCTAATGGTCCTATAGTTCTCACACAAATTAGCTCCTATTTTCTTCGGCATTGTTACTATTCTACTACGCTGAAAATCCTGTGGTACTTCTCCCTTCTCATATATTTTACAAACTAACCTGTATAATCGCTCCTGCATTTTTTCCCCTGCGTGTTTTATTAATTCGGCTGGTATCATATCAATCCCCGCTGCTTTGTTATTCCGTAAATCATTTAATGCTCTATGAAACTCTGACCTAAGTATGCTAGGACCTAAGTCATCCTCATCTATCTGTTCCACATTTTCTAGCTCCTCCATGTCCTGCCTACCTTTATATAAATCTTCAAGATACTCCTTCCATCTTCTAGCTTTTTCCTTATTTTCTGTGAGTTCCTTACCCTGCTTATCACATATAATGTTACCCTTTGGTTTTACTTTAGAAAAATGTGACTTAATTTTCCTGTAGCCCAAATCTACTTTACCTCTTCTCATATCCTCCTCAATATCCTCACAATTTCCTTTTATCCACTCTTCTTTCGCTAGCTTGCATTTCCTATTAATTAAGTTCCTTAGTTCCTTATATTTTTTCTGTCCTGCTTCTGTGTTTCCAATTTTAATTTTCCTTCTTGCTTCTATCATTTTAACTATTTCTTCCGTGATCCATTCCCTCCTACCTGCCCTTTTCTTTGTGCCTAATACTTCATTTGCTGCTGTAGTATATCCTTGCAAAAGAGAATTTTCGAAAAGATGTTTTTTCGTACCTCTCTGTTGTCAACAGTTTCATTCTAGTTTTTAAGTAGTTTATATCTTGATTTATGCGGCGCAAGCACTTTTTAAGTCCGTTGGAAATCGCACAATAAATATTTTCTCTTGTCCTGAGGAAAGATAGAACATATAGCTTTGATTTATAATCTAGTTTTGATTATTTATCAATTGGTCGACTTTGTATATAATTTAAAGAAAATGCACGTAGCCTTTCCAGAATCCGACATAATTTCTATTTCCCAGAATTTCGAATATATCTACTGATGTCGTCGCCTGCACATAATAATAAATGTCATGAGGACTCTTGCCTGACTGTACCACTTACATACTCTTACCACATACTCTACGCAATCATTAGCACTGTCCTTCCGGAGTTCCGCAAGATTACTAACTATCTTAAGATACAAACTGCACGGTACTGTAAGAAATTTAAACAACCACAATATTGAGTTTATGTACAAAAAAGCATTTTTAAAGCTTAGTTACGTAAATTAGTTACGAATGTAGATGAGTTTTCATGTTCTACGAAAAATCTCTTGTATTGCTATAATTTCGTACGCATATATAAAGGTATGTGTTAGATCATACGATAAGAAGTTTACGCTAATTAAACATTGATAGCACGCAGAAAAATTTAAACAGACGGGCTTTATATATTTTTCAGCGGATTATATGTTTGAAGCTTCATGATGAGAGACAGCTTAACAAATGACATGCCTCTTCTAAAAAGTTTGTTTTTCCACTTTCGGTGCACATTTACATACAGTCGTCGACTAGTAGTAAAATACTAAGTATAAGATGCGGAATGTTGTCATTAATTGGGTTAGCAAAGCAACATATGATGCTCAATTTCTATTACGTAACGGGTCCGCCCGAACCGTTCTCCCCGTCTATTATTTGACATATGTCGTACAAAAAAATTATTTGCCGAATTTCGTTATCATATTGCACAAAAGCGAAGTTTTCCCTTTGATGGCCCGTCTTCGTATTGTCATATACATTGCCTTTACCACATTGTTTGCGCAGGGGAAATTCAATTTTACTCGGAATATATATACACATTTGCTTGGGCGAAGTTTTTTCTAAAGACATATATAACAAGCCTTGCAGATTAATGTCAAACTTGGCACTGGGTGCAAAAAATAATCTCCGTATTTGTTTATTCAAATTTTTGCCTGAACTAAATTTCTTGCTCACATTATAATAATTTTATTAAACAAAAATATATATATATAGACAAATTTGTTACACCAGAAAAAAATCTTTGATTTAGGCATCTTGAAATTAAGTCTTCAGTCTCTTTAACATTTTTCAGTTCATTTACTTTCATTTCTTTCATCAAATTGATTATATGTTCGGATTTTATGCACCTTTTAGTTATGCGAGTTTGTAATTATGACATATGTCAGCCATTAAGTAAAATCCGAAGTGGGAGATGAACCAGCGACACTGAGTCGTGTGGGATTTATTAATATACAGGATAATCTTGAAAGTTCTAGATACGCATATAAAATTTTCAAGTTTTCTTTCAAAAATTATATCAATCTCCTCTATATGGAATGCTTAAAACTTAAATATCATTTTAAAATGCTGCAATCGAAAATTGGATCATTTTCAGTTTGAATTATCTTGTGGTTTTACAAATTCCTCTGGGTTGCTTTTCTGAACGCACTATTTCGTTTGAATTATGAAAAGTATAGAATGCATGGATATAATTTTTTTTATTATTGTCAACAATATCCGCAACAACCCGATTGACAGTTACTAATGCGAAGGTATATTCAGCGCCTGTTAAAATTAGACAACGAATTTTAACGTGACCTACTTAACATTGCTTAAAAAAGTGTTATGGCGTTCGAACATATGTCTTTCTCTATCTGGCCGTGGCCATATGGTTGTTTCGTGCGGGACACTAGCACGTCTCTCTGTTTTGTGTTTCATATTGCTGATGGTTTTGTTTGAAGAACATTGCATAAATAAACAACGATCCACGAAGAAATGAATTGCCGAAAGAAATTCAATTCTATACAAGGATCAGAAACGTGTTGAAACAAAAAATGTCGACGTACTTCTAGTTTATCCAATTTCACTTGAAAAAATCCCTACTCGTAAGAATTTCTTCTTCACTCTTCATTATTTTTAACAATTAATTCACCACGACATTAAATTATTGTTACACAAACATTTATTTAAGATACATGCGCATTTCGAAGACTAAACCCACATCATCCGAATGTATTACACAGGGTATATTTTTCAGTTGATAATTCTTTTCGCTTTGCATCTCTATTCACTATTTGCGCTTTTAATTTTGATACGCAATGGAAAATTAACTTCATTGTAATTTGTTTGCTTACCGGTACGTATTTTTGTGTTAGTTAGCCCCATTGACAATATATTGTGTCATTAACTTGGCATCTGCACACGTACAGGACTCTCAAACTCAAATTTAAGGACGACCGAACAAGACCTTTTCAACTGTAATTTTCAAAGGTCTAGTAGATTTATCACCTGCAAATTCTGAATGTCAAGAAAATTGGAAAAAGATGTCAGCCTTGTACTAAATAACCACTTTCAAGTACATTCAATAGACACAATTTACTCTTGTGCCTTTGACAAAAAGATATTTGACAAACTATTATTAAGAAATGTTAAGGTCCATAATAATTTTCATCACCTGTTTAATTCTCATTTATTATCTGTGAGACTAGTAATTTGCTGCATCTTTGACAAAGTTTTAAATTCATTTTTTTGGATATGCTTGGCGAATGGACAAATATTATTCTGTATCTTTTGCTAACATTTTTCCAAGTCAATGGTACAATTCTTCTCTCATTTGCATTACAGCAGTGTTTGATTTTATCATTTATTTGGTGATGTCTGGTTAATAATTAGATGTTGATTCTTTCTAACAATAGATACGTGCACATAATGTCCAAAGAAAAAGTCGTGAGAGTATTTTTATCATCGTCTGCAATCGTTTTAATGACTCTAAATGTAGAAGCTATGGTAGAATAGTGAAGATGAAGTTTTCTATGATCATTCTTCAGTTGTACTTTAGTTGCTAATGCACACGAGACAAAATTAAAATATTGTGTGTCCCAAATGATAGTATCTTGTGCTTGTATCTATATATAATATTTGGAAATTGTAAAATAGCGATTTGTCAAATTTTATGAAATTTTGAGATAATTGCGAGCAAAATGCAATTACCTCAAAATGAAAATAAAATAATAAATTAGTCTACCATAAACTGGCGACATACAATTAGCTACTAATTTAATTTAATAAATCAGACTGCAATGACAATAAGTATTTGTCTAGGTTCTGGCACTCTGGTCATAATTTCAGTTCAACAATTTGACATGACTTAAAGAAATTTATTAATGCTAACATTTTAATATATTAAATTGGATAGATGCAATCATTTCTTAATTAAACTTCAGTCTCGAATGTTATTACCATCTTTTAATAAGTTTTTTAAAATCTTTTCTAGATCTCATGATTCTGTAGGTGTTTTGTAACCTAGCTTTATATAAGGGAAAAAATGCGAAAGAATCTTTTAAACGCTCCCAAGAAAATTCCAACGTGCCCGGAGAAACCCGCCCTTGTTACGGTACTGGTCCTAGAATTATGATCGTTTTCCATATGTGTGTAATATTCATAATTTATATAATTATCATGTGCCAAATTCTTATTTCGGACGGTGTATGTCTCGTATAAATGCCGCTGTGCTTTTCTGTGCCATACGTGCACCAAAAATATTATGAATTATGGCATTGGAATTTGCTAATAAAGTTCTATTCGCTAATTTTAGAATCGAATGTAAAATGCGTAAATTTGATCTAAAAATGGACCAATTAATCTCAAAATAGCTTATCCGCAATCTGGAATATATATATTTTTTAATTTATGAATAATTTTAGAAACACATCAAAAAAATGTCAGTAAATAGTTATAGCTAAATAATTTCATTAATGGCATAATGCATCTAAACCAAGATCTAAGGTACTGTACTTATATTATTAATTTTTTATCCTTCAATGATATATTATTTATCCTTCAATGATTGAAGAAAATTTTGAGTGGGCAAAATGTTCCATTTCGAATATAAGAACTGGAGTTATTTGACTTGCTTCATTGGCAAAAGATAATAAACATTACACGAGTGTATTATCTTATAGGACTATGAATAATATCCTTTTTTCACATTTTCTGAAATAGTTATATTATTTATCTACGTGCATCTGTCTTTTATATTATATGTATTTAATGCCAAATAATAATTCCAATATAAATCATTCCTACTTTGCAGTTTGTGCCTAATAATATTTTCTTTGTAATAAATTTACTAGCGCTGAATAATGACAACATGTTGACACTCTAGTTTTTTATCGAATTTTACAAGATTTGCGAAAGAGCTGTATGCCATTTATTTTGTCTAGCTCTAATGTATACTTTCCTATTATATTAGCATTTATATTTTCTGGTGAGGACTGTTTTTTTAAATATCTGAGAGATATTTTAAGCTCATAGCTAACGTATATATTGTCAAAATAAATATCAGGAGAGTTACATAATTGCCAACGTTACAATTTATCACTAATTTTTTCCTCGCCGATTTTCCAACGGGACTAACAACTGAGATAACAATTGCTGTCTGACGAAGTAAGTTATGTACATTTCAGTCTGAAATATGAACAATAAAATCAGTGGCGTGTCATATACTGCTCAAGAGAATAGGCATGAAACTTCGAAGGATAATGCAAAAACCAGAATTGTCAAGATAACGAGCTGTTCAAATTTAGTTAGAGAGTCCGCAATCCTAAAGATTGGTTGGAAACAGCACGCCATGCCGATCTATCCTGAGCTAATCCCTTCATCTCCCTATAGCTATTCATCTCAACGTCTTCAACTATCTGACTCACATACTCCAATCTAGGCCTACCTACCCCTCTCTTTCCCTCCACTCTACCTTCTATGATCAATTGCATAATCCCCCCATGCCTAAGAATATGCCCTACTAATCTGTCTCTCCTACGTTGTAACACTCTCCAAATACTTCTCTTCTCCCCTACTAACTCTAGTACAGCTTCATTTGTTACTTTATCTTCCCAACCAATCCTCATCATCCTCCTATAACACCACATTTCAAGTGCTTCTAATCTACGCTTCTCTTCCTTTCCTATAGTCCACGCCTCACACCCGTACAGTGCTACACTCCAAACATATACCTTCAGTAATCTTTTTCTAATACCCAAGTCAATATTTGATCTTAAAATCTGTTCTTTTTCTACGAATGCCTTCCTACCCTGTGCTATCCTACACTTTATATCTACCTTGCTTCGATTATCTTTTGTGATTCTACTGCCTAAATAACAAAAATCTGACACTTCTTCGATTCTATTATCTCCTATTGTGATCCTCATTTTTCTACTGCATTCCTTTTTGTCACACCTCATCACTTTAGTTTTACCTATATTTATTTTCATGTTAAAATCCCTAGTCAATACTGCCTGCATACCATTCAATACCCTTTCTAATTTCTTTTCGCTTTCTTCCAATATAGCTATATCGTCGGCGAATCTCAGCATATATATTTTCTCTCCCTGTACATTCACACCTACACTATACTCTTCTTTTACTTTGTTTATTGCATCTTCTATATATAGATTAAATAATAACGGTGAGAGTGTACATCCCTGCCGAACTCCCTTCCCTATTTTTGCTACCTCTTCTTCCCCCTCAATTCTAACTAAGGCAGTTTGGTGTTTATATAAATTAAAAATTATTCTCCTATCCTTATAATCTATACCCGTTTCTTTTAAAATTCTAAACATTATGTCCCAATCTACATTGTCAAATGCCTTTTCTAAGTCTACAAAAGCTATGCAAGTTACCTTTCCTACCCTATTTCTTTTTTCTACTACCGTTCTTAGTGCTAGAATCGCCTCCCTCGTCCCTCTGTTTTTCCTAAAACCAAACTGATCTTCTCCTAGCCTTTCCTCTACTTTATTTTCTAATCTCCTATAAATAATCTTTAACAATATCTTCGATGCATGTGATAGTAGGCTAATGGTCCTATAGTTCTCACACAAATTAGCTCCTATTTTCTTCGGCATTGTTACTATTCTACTACGCTGAAAATCCTGTTATATCAAATAAATTTCTTGTGAATTTGAACTAAATACCTTATAGTACCGTAATGGGAGTATTGTCTCGAAAATTGAAAGAATTTGCTGCAATTATAGAACATTTTCTTTTTGTCCCGTGTAAATATACAAACAAACTGACTAGTTTCTGTTTTACAAAAAAAAATGCGAAGGAATCTGTTTAAATGAGCCAAGAAAATATATTCCTAATAAAATTCAACATTCATTTTGCGCTGTGATTAATAATTAAATTTGAGGCCCCATGAATTGAGTTACAAATGTTTGATCACTTTTGTACACGTTAAATATGATGCAACACTTTACCCTAAAAATATATCATTTCAAACTTGTTGAAGGGCATGATGAATCTGAAGCGATTCTTCATTCTTATCATGTCGGCTTCATTACAGCGAAAATTCGATAGGAGCAATAGCAATCCATCATTCTTTCCCCTGCAGACAATACATCACTTTTACGTGCTTTGTTTTTGATTTGGTCTATTCATATCGCGAATCTTCTCCATAACTGACAGCTACGACACTTTTGACTGTTCAAATTGGAGGACGATGTTGTCGCTACAAGTCAATTAGGTCCTTCCATTCACCGAAAATATTTGCATATTCTGTATCGGTGCTTAATATCTTTTCTACCCTCCGTTTAACCAAACGTAATTTTGAAATATTATATCCGATATTTATTCAACAGTAGCAAAAGTATGGAATTATGTAAAAAAAAGGGGTTTTGTATGACGAATTGGAGTTGGACCCAATTAATAATTTGTCAGTAGGGAGATTTGTATAACCATAAAATCGAAGAAGTAATTAAAGAAGTGAAATTATCATTGATTTTTGGGGATTTTGATTTAAAAAAATATTTCATTGCATTGGTGTGAAGAATCTACTAGCCGTCATGATACATCGATCCTTTTTGCAATTGATTATATAAATTCGGATAGCACATTCATTGCCTCGTGTAATATCGCTCTGCTGAAGCACATGCACATACCAAACAAAAAAAACTCACAGTATTGTCTAAGTCACTTATGGTTAACAGTATGCCAAATAACCCAATTTGATGTCATAAAAATGCTAATTTTAGCTCCCCTCTTATTCACGTTAGCCACATGCTGTTGCCGTATAGCAAAGGACCGCCCAAACCAAGTAAAAAATATGTTTTTATTGATTTTATCAGATACCATTAAATCCATGCTCATGCCTCATAACCATACAATGCTTCCCTCCATACATACGTTTTTTTATGTTAAGCTTACTTTGATGTTAAGCCACAAAATTCGAAATATTCATAGGAGACGTAAAATTTACTATAACTACAATTTTTTATTTTTTACCGAGGATACATTAGCATATGTAATTAGCGACTAGAATTTGGCTAGACCTGATAAAGGACCACGCATCTCGACAAGTTGTGATCCATTTAAATTATAGGATAATTCTAAATACTTCCAAATTATATTTTAAGAGGTGCATGTGCTGTTGTCAAAATAAAATATTATTCCGCTGGCATTTGTTGTGCATTATTATGAGTAAGACTTGATGAGTAAAACTAAGTGAGTATATAAAATATTTATTACTAACATGGCTGTTAGTAATAAATGTTTCCTGAAATATAACATGAATACTGAGATGACGTTTGCATAGAGGTTTTTTTATCATTCGATCTTCAAATCTTCAAGTATGTCTTAAGTTAAATTATATTATAATACCCCTTAAAATTACTAAGTGAGAAGAAATTTTTATTCGAGAAAATAACCAAGTAATAATTTTTATTTTTTTTTACATTATTTTATATTTCCAATGTTCTCGTATTTACTTTTATACGATTATGTGCGATCCTGTTAACAACAAACTTAACATCTACTATAAACGGTTATTATAGTTGATTTCGTCTACCCCATTCGCAGTTATAGCTAAACTAGGAGCGTATTATTTTATTACACCAGTTAATTCCTGTAATTGAGGTAAAATAAACACTATATGGATTTTCCATAACAATCCTTCCTGTCCACTAGCGATTTGTAGTTCACTCGCGAACCGTTCATTCTGAACGGTTCAATCAAATCACGGGCGTACTGTGACGATGTTTTACAACGACCTATAGGTCACTATGACCTAGTTCGTGAACTATAAACTACATGGTGCACGGTGTACGTATTGATGTACTACTAAACGATGCAGTATAGTATACATTACATATACAGTACTAACATTTATTTAGTGATAAAGTGTGTTGGTGAACGGAACGAAATAGGAAACTCGATGCGATATTTATATGTTAGGTATCAGATTTCATTTGGAATAATATAATTAATATATTCGCAAGATTAAATATGTCATGCCATAGCAAATTTTCGCAATAATGCAAAAATAAACGTCTAAATCTTATAGTTCTTTTATTTCATACTGAGTGCAATGCAATCACTTAATATCAAATCGAAGCTTTGAAGTTTGAACAGAGAAGATTCGGAATATAAAATATAAATAATAACGCCAAACAAAACGATTCTATCTAGTTCATTTTATTATAGTTTGTACATTTAATTTTCAATTGTTAGTAAAGTAGTAAACATTTTCATCAGTAACTACCAATAAGTATTTTAGAACTTCATATCTATAAATAATCGTAGGTAACTAGAGAATATTATATTTCTTCATATATATGTTTTGTATAAAATATAAACATTGTTGTCTTTTCTTCCTCATTCTTAATTCAAAATAAGTGTTGTAATATTTCAATTTATTTATTTTTTACCATTTAATATTTTTATATTGAGATTATTTTCAGTATGTGCATGCATTTCACATAGGTCGTGAACTAGTTCATTTTTTAAAGATGTTAGTAGTTCACGACCTATAGTTAGTGAACGGTACATTGAAATGAACTACGAACTAGGTCCTCAAAGTGACCTACAGTTTGCCATCGCTACTGTCCACAGCGTTTGAGGTTAAAATGACGGTTGGATGGCGACGTGTTTATGCCATGTATTTAGGTGTATTTATTGTGTAGCCATGAAGAAGAAAATATTAACATTCATGTTCGTGATCTTTACACTTTTTCTGCTGTTACTAATTATGCGTCCAAATATGTTATTGCTTTATCCACAACATTAATCTTTTGTAAAACAAATTTTCTGTGATTTTGTTGCGTTTGTGTTAGTGGCGCTCTTCGGGTGGCGAAATAATGAATTGTGCTGAGCGCACGACCGACATTGCATAGTGCGTTTATTTTCATATTAGTGCTGTGAAATTGCTTTTGTCATCAAAAGTTAATACTGATAAGAATAGTTCAGAAATATCTTGCTAAATTTTTGGCAATGCTCCTCTAATTTGACATAAATTACTTGTGAAATGATTTTTTCATTGTTTTCAGTATTAACTTTGATTAAAAATTGAAAATGGTATACAAATACAATTTTATTAAATTACAGAAATTATAGCGAATTATTTAATCGCAAAACTATTTTACTTTTAAGTTTATTATAATTTTACACTCAACAATACTATTTCCATTATGAAACAATTCGGCCACATGTCTTCCATTTATTTCAGTTCATTTATTTTTATAAAACGTTTGTTATTTATAAATTTAAATAAATTGTAATAAGTATTTTGCTCTTACAGAACTACTACAGAAATCGCCAGATACCATTTTATTTCCGACCATTTTCATTACATTGTCCATTTGGCAGATATGGTTTAGTTAACAGTTTCTGCAAATAATTTATTATACACTGCCAAGTAATACGACATATTTTGGTATACGATAAACTAACGATTCTACAATCATTTCTTAATTACACGAGTTGTCACGATTTATGCAATGCTACTTGTTTCTAAAAGTCGAAATTAAATTAAAGTCAAATTAATTTCTAAATTTCTAAATTGAGTTCATGTAGGTGCCTAGTGCCATATCGTTTTTTTTTTGTTGTATATTTTTATTTTTAAAATAAATGATCCAAAAGTGCTACGTTGCAATCTAAATTGTTAAAATGTTTTCTTTCCAATAAGTCTGCATTTATGAATTTTCTTCAAATACTCCGCTTTATTTATGTGTTTTTAATTTCGCGTTGACAACATGTTTTTGATATTTAAGAGACGACATGCTTTCGAAAAGAAATGTTTTATTTCGGTGTTTATGTTTACACAAGACGCAAGATATCTTCTTTATACGAATATTCAAACTTCTTTGGAAAAATAATAATTTGTTCAGCAAAATGCATCGAGATCGAAATTTTCATGTTCCAATTTGAGGTATTGTATATTTCTAGAGGACGGAAAATATCAGTTTTTAACTTAGAAAAAGTAGGACGACATCATTTTGCACATTTGGACGAAGACTAGAAGATTTGTCTATTGAATGTGTACTTGTATGTTGTATGGCTGGCGACCTATTGCTTGTTGTATAGCATATCATAGTCTTTTTGGTTTTGACTTTTGGACACCGATTGTATTATTCTATTCTACTATTATTTCTACTATTGTCTACTACTATTTTAGTATAGAATATCACCCAAATACCGTAATTTAAAGCATTTAGTAGCTAGATGCGCATTTCGAAGGCTATGCCCCCATCTTCAGTAGCACAAGATAAAAACTAAATAAAATACCTTTGTCACAGATTAAATAAATAAGTCAACAAGATAGAAGTATTTCAAAAATGGCATATAATAAATCTTTTAAAACAATATAAATTAATAATTAACGAAACTGACAATTAACAATAATAAACGTTGGTTTGCCAAACCAAAAATAACCAAAAATAAATAAATATAATAAAAATGAATTAGAAAATAGTTCTTATTAAATAAATTAAATAGACAAGATGAAATGGGGCCTGACTCTAAATACATTAAATTCGATTTAGATTTATGCATTGTATATACTTTCATAAGCATTTAATAGCTCGGAATAATTCAAAACACTTTTAAGTAATTTAAGTGCACTAATTTGAATAGGATGACCTGAGTTAGGTAATCAAAAATATGCTCGGCTACAGCACTTTTATCTTTTCTATTTATATTTATTCTATACTATTATTTAACAGCGTAGTGCTAATTTTTAAAATACTACTATTTTGATACTGATACTATCTAATTTTTTATTCGATGTGTTCTAGTTTATATTCGACGACTTAAGGAGTATTTTAAAATAAAACCCAAATAAAGACTTTATAAATAATAAAGTGATAACGAAAATTTAACACAGTTGCATTTTGACTATTAGGAAATGTATGTTCGTTTTTATATTTTGAAATTTCTTCAGTACATCTTTAGTGTAGCAAATATTCTTTCAACGCATTTAAATATTCTTCAATAGTCTGTTCAAACTTGTAATTATGTCATACTGCATAGACAAGATTCAAATTTATACTTTATAGTAAGTACAATGTTTATGAAATATCTTATTCATTATTTATTTATTTTAATATGTTATATTTTCCAAGACATTGCTTGTCACAAACTTCAGAAAAAATATTAGAGGAACTTCATCAAAATTAGTTAAAGAGTCCGCAATCCTAAAGATTGGTTGGAAACAGCACGCCATGCCGATCTATCCTGAGCTAATCCCTTCATCTCCCTATAGCTATTCATCTCAACGTCTTCAACTATCTGACTCACATACTCCAATTTAGGCCTACCTATCCCTCTCTTTCCCTCCACTCTACCTTCTATGATCAATTGCATAATCCCCCCATGCCTAAGGATATGCCCTACTAATCTGTCTCTCCTACGCTGTAACACTCTCCAAATACTTCTCTTCTCCCCTACTAACTCTAGTACAGCTTCATTTGTTACTTTATCTTTCCAACCAATCCTCATCATCCTCCTATAACACCACATTTCGAATGCTTGTAATCTACGCTTCTCTTCCTTTCCTATAGTCCACGCCTCACACCCGTACAGTGCTACACTCCAAACATATACCTTCAGTAATCTTTTTCTAATACCCAAGTCAATATTTGATCTTAAAATCTGTTCCTTTTCTACGAATGCCTTCCTACCCTGTGCTATCCTACACTTTATATCTACCTTGCTTCGATTATCTTTTGTGATTCTACTGCCTAAATAACAAAAATCTGACACTTCTTCGATTCTATTATCTCCTATTGTGATCCTCATTTTTCTACTGCATTCCTTTTTGTCACACCTCATCACTTTAGTTTTACCTATATTTATTTTCATGTTAAAATCCCTAGTCAATACTGCCTGCATACCATTCAATACCCTTTCTAAATTCTTTTCGCTTTCTTCCAATATAGCTATATCGTCGGCGAATCTCAACATATATATTTTCTCTCCCTGTACATTCACACCTACACTATACTCTTCTTTTACTTTGTTTATTGCATCTTCTATATATAGATTAAATAATAACGGTGAAAGTGTACATCCCTGCCGAACTCCCTTCCCTATTTTTGCTACCTCTTCTTCCCCCTCAATTCTAACTAAGGCAGTTTGGTGTTTATATAAATTAAAAATTATTCTCCTATCCTTATAATCTATACCCGTTCCTTTTAAAATTCTAAACATTATGTCCCAATCTACATTATCAAATGCCTTTTCTAAATCTACAAAAGCTATGCAAGTTACCTTTCCTACCCTCTTTCTTTTTTCTACTACCGTTCTTAGTGCTAGAATCGCCTCCCTCGTCCCTCTGTTTTTCCTAAAACCAAAGTGATCTTCTCCTAGCCTTTCCTCTACTTTATTTTCTAATCTCCTATGAATAATCTTTAGCAATATCTTCGATGCATGTGATAGTAGACTAATGGTCCTATAGTTCTCACACAAATTAGCTCCTATTTTCTTCGGCATTGTTACTATTCTACTACGCTGAAAATAAATAAATAAATATTTCGTTAACCTTCTCTATAATGTATTTATATTGTTTAAAAATTAAAATTACGGCACATATTAATCGGCGTATAACAGTCAAGATCAAAAGGACTAGGATACAATATACTAAAATATTTATATATCTGTACTTAGGAGTTTGTCGTTGTTATTTTTGGCCGATTAGAACTAACCTTCCTCACCTGTCATTTGAGACAACGGTTCGCAACTATAGCGACATACCTTTACACAGTTTACACATACAGGTTATAGGCTAATTAAAATATATCTATTCTAAATGGTCCTTCAAAAGATTGATATGCAAACATGTATTTTATCTCAATCGTTTTTGAGATTTCGTAGATATTTAACAAAAACTGAATTTAACTTAAGCGATATAATAATAATAATAATAATAATATGTTTATTCATCCAACAGCCCAAGGGCCAATTACAGGATAATACATAAATAAGATTACAGATTAAATTATAAGGTATACATTTATGAAGAGATTAGATGATAAGTTAATTGATATAATATGTCAATGTTGATATGTGAATATGAATGAAATTATACAGAAATAATATAAAAAGATAATATGTGAATATAAATCAAATTATACAGAAATAAAAGAAAATAACTTTATTATCTTTATTAAGGATATATTAGATAATTAGCAATATCAATTGAGGAGGTCAGAAGCCAAGGGATATAAGTGACCAAAATCATATTTCTATTATTTTAGATTAAAATACCACTTGAATACCACTTTCTATACTCTTTGGCCACTAAATAGTTTGAAGCTTTAGCTATATCTAGACGTATTTAACTCGAATATAATTAAAATGTAAGTTATACCCCCTTAGCTTCTGACCGCCTCAATGGTCTTTTTTATAAAGCACGTACATGTATAGAAAAATAATATTTTTATTCATAATTGCAATTCGCATTAGAAAACACGCAGTATATTCAGCGGACTATTTTGAACTATGAACGAACTATGAACTACATGGTGCACGGTGTACGTATTGATGTACTACTAAACGATGCAGTATAGTATACATTACATATACAGTACTAACATTTATTTAGTGATAAAGTGTGTTGGTGAACGGAACGAAATAGGAAACTCGATGCAATATTTATATGTTGGTATCAGATTTCGCACACTTTCGGAAATAATTCGATCATTTGCACCATTTAATTATTTAATAAAAAACTAAAGTTGTAACTTTAGCAATCCTTAATGTTGCCAAACATGTCATGTGTAGTTTATATGATTATTTAAATAAATAGACTATTGTTTCGAATAATAAGCTTCCAGTATGTAATAGAACTACCTAACTGTTGATAAATCCTTATCTTTCAGGATATCGAGACATTCTTGTGCACTTTGCTTTATTAGAACGTTTGCTTGTTAGGTTGTGTCTGTAATTCGAATAAGCCCAACTAAACAAACCCGAAGAATCAAATTAGCAGCTCTCGTCAAATTTCACATCAGAATAAGTACAATTGTTTGAAAACAAAACAAAGTAATTCCAATTTAAAATTCTAAAATAATTATTGTACTTATTCTTGGAGGATTTATTGTTCTACGGGAATTTGTATAATTAAATGTATAAATACTTTTGCAAATAACTGATTTTTTGAAGAAGAAAAAACGCGATTTTTCTAGTAGCATTAAATCTTTGAATTAATGTAAATCTACATGTAAATTTCAAAGTAATACATTCCAAGTTTACGACCATTTTATGACATATACCGATGTACAGATTTTTGTACTTATGACAACTGCGTACAAGCTCGAAAAATGCAACACTGTACACGTATATATACATATAGCACTTCAGACGTGTTCCATATATTTTATTGAAAATTAATGTTGGAAGCAAAAGGAAAAGCGTCCGTATGTTATGAAAACGGCCTAACTAATTCTCCAGCTATTTTCAGTTTAACCAAGAAGTATACAATTTTTATAGAGTGTCAAAATTGATGTGAAATATAATAATTATTTATAACTCATTGCCTTTGATCTTAGTTTGCTGTTAAATTACAAAAAGAAATTATCTAGAAAAAATTAATTTAAATTGTTAAGTTTTACAAGATTATTCGTGTCGATTAGGTTACGCATTAATTTAAAAAATCATTTTATTTAAAACTTTATTCATTTAAACTTCCATTTCTTTCTTATTTCATCTTTTCTGCAATAATATGTTTCGCCTGAGTTGTCTACTCAATTTCATCACTTCTTGAATTTGCCCCAGTTTTCACAAACCGATGCCAACGGACGAAAAAAATTAATATTTCCCATTATTTCTTGTCAAATCGAAATCTCACTTTATAAACTGTCAAAAGTATCGATTGATATATTCACTGTCAAGCGTCTCCACATTTCATTGCGAAATTCCAGGCTTTGGGACACGATCATGTTTAGAGATGAGAAAAATATACTGCAGCAATTGCAAAGTGATCGTATTTTTTATTTCACCTCGAATTTATACACCGTTTTATTGAAAGTGGCGGGAAAGTGACAGAAGTTCACGCATCATAAATCAAGACCTGTATAATGGCTTGACCAATACAGTACAGAGCAGTGCTATTCAAAACTGTATGGCGTCAGTCAGTATATTCCAGTGCAGTACATTTTTTTATGCAAATTTATGAAAAGTACCAGTAATATTATTTAAAAATATTTTTATTTAATAATGAATAACGGGAAGCGGACACAAATGAAGCAAATACTATATAAGTTTTTGCCAACGTTTCGATTTTTATTTGAAATCTTCCTAGAGGCTAAAATGTACAAAAATAACAATAATATAATAACTTCTAAAAAATACCTGAACTGTGCTGTGGGTACGCTTGTGTATTGTCATTATACCTCTAATACTCATTGTGAGGTAAGCATTGATATTGCAATCATTAAATATGTTGCTCACCTTCATACATATATGCTGCACTGATCTATTTTTAAAAGCTACTAGATAATTGTATGTCGAAATATTTTTTGGGTGCCCATCTTTAAATTCTCTTATATTCTTGCATATATTGGCGGCCAGTGACTTTATCGTTTGTCGGCGTCACACACCGCGATTTCTTCATTCAATATGTCATCCAGGCCTGCATCTTCGAGCAGTCGTCTGGCAGTTGACGTGTTGAATGTGGAAAAATAAATTCCCCATGGAAAATATTGTCCTTGTATATTTCGCTATAATCGGCAATTAAATGTTCGGCGTAAAGGATTTTACGTACAATTTTACGAGAATTTCAATATCGTCAAGCTACTTAACTAGATGAGTAAATCGCCGGTTCATTTTTAATTATTTATGAAGGATTTTTAAGAAATATCTGAAATTTTTTTTGTTTCCCTATAAACCAATAAATTGAAGCGTTAAGCGGTTGCCGCATATTCCCGATTCAGTAAATTAAAATCGGCCGATGTGGTGAAAATATACACGTCGCTTCATTGTATTGCGAAATGATATTTTATAGAAAATGCCGTAAATATACAGTTTAAAAAACTGTTTGTAAACAAAAATATATAAATGAAATCGGGCGTTGCAGAATTAAATTTTTAAAATAGACGGTACGCAATATTAATAATAATTTAAAAAATGGTGAGCAGAGTTAAACACTCCAGAAGCAATTTTCTATTTTTCCCTATCTGTTTTACACATTTTCTACAGGTGCAAGTCGAGAAACTACGCCTGCGTTTATTTATAATTGGTAATTTGGTCGTTTGGCGCCATGGTATTATGTAATATTATTTATAACATTTTGCCAACAAAAGCACGTGACCGTATACTAAATTGGTTGCATTTTTTTGTCAAGAAAATAGTCGGTTGTGGTTTGCGGTTTGCTCTGGTAGATCCGGAGAAGAAAGAATTTGACAAACACACACATAAGCGCAAATGTATCCATTGGCTCAGTATGTAAATTTTTATTCGATGTAGGTGGATGGCTCGTTATAATTTAAATTCGCACAAAAATAAACTTTAAACGGATATTTATATATATGTCAAGTGTACATATGTGAATTATATATTACCACTTTTAAAGACTTTCTTAAGACCATAACTATACTGTTTTTTTTTTAGTTTGATAAATATAGTTTTATTCTATTAAAGTAGTTTTTTTGTAAGAAATTGTAAAAAAAGAATTTATCTTATTTAATGCGATTCATTAAAAAAGAAAAGTCGGTTTACCATTCGATATGATTTGCATTCGTTAATTTTTTTCAAATAAAAAAAAAAACAGCAGAAAACCACTCGTTTGTAATTTTATTAATATTGATGGGTTCATTGAATTTATTTGATATTTATTTTCGCTGAAAACTTTTTCATTTTCACAATATGATGTTTTTCCGTTTTTCGAAGACTTGATGTCTCGGATTCACTTTTTATAATCGTTTTTCGTAAGCATTTTCCACAAAAACAACACATGGTTTCAATATAATTGCATACTTTCTTTTTCAAATATACCGTGCAATACAAATTAGCAAATTAATGGTTTTTTCGCTGTTGTATCAATATAATTGATAAATTTATATCGATTATGTATATATATATATATATAATATTCAAGGATCAAAAAATTATGTAGTGTGTAATAGGATTCTTCAATAATTTCTTCATTTTTATCTCTTTACAGACCAGACTGCATGATTTTAAATTTTATTACATTTTATAAACTCTAAGTTCATTTGACCATTAAAAAATTGTGGTGTGTGTCAATTAGCGATGGCAAATTGTAGCTCACTTTGAGGACCTAGTTCGTAGTTCGTTTCAATGTACCGTTCACGAACTATAGGTCGTGAACGACTACATCTTTTAAAAATGAACTAGTTCACGACCTATATGAAATACATGCACATACTGAAAATAATCCCTTTTTTTCTGAATATAAAAATATTAAATGGTAAAAAATAAATAAATTGAAATATTACAATATTTATTTTGAATTAGGAATGAGGAAGGAAAGACAACAATGTATACAATTTATATAAAACATATATATAAGGAAATATAATCTTCTCTAGGTACTCACGATTATTTATATGAAGTTCTAAAATACTTATTGGTAGTTACTGATGAAAATGTTTACTACTTTACTAACACTTGAAAATTAAATGTACAAACTATAATAAAATGAACTAAATAGTATCGTTTTGTTTGGCGTTGTAATTTAGATTTTCTATTCCGAATCTTCTCGAGTTCAAACTTCAAAGCTTTGATTTGATATAAGTGATTGCATTGCACTCAGTATGAAATAGAAGAACTATATGATTTAGATGTTTATTTTTGCATTATTGCAAAAATTTTCTATGGCATGACATATTTAAGAACATATTTAATCTTGCGAATATATTAATTATATTATTCCATATATAACATATAAATATTGCATCGAGTTGCCTATTTCGTTCCGTTCACCAACACACTTTATCACTAAATAAATGTTAGTACTGTATATGTAATGTATACTATACTGCATCGTTTACGAGTCGTTGTGATTCATGAACGGTTTAGTAGTACACGACGGGTTCAGGACCTAGTACAAGTACACCGTGCACCATGTGGTTCATAGTTCACGAACTAGGTCATAGTGACCTATAGGTCGTTGCAAAACATCGTCACAGTACGCCCGTCATTTGATTAAACCGTTCAGTGTGAACGGTTCGCGAGTGAACTACACATCGCTAGTAGGTAGACCTAAATTATGGCTTCAAAGTATATTTTAACGAAACGTTAACGTTGTAAAGTATATTTGTTTTTATTGTATAATGTTTCCGTCAGTCAACAATTTAGAATGTAACATATAAATTGATACAAACATATAAATTGTGACTCAGCTCGGCAATGCTGCTGTTGCAATATCGCATCGAGTTTCCTATTTCGTTCCGTTCACCAACACACTATATCACTAAATAAATGTTAGTACTGTATATGTAATGTATACTATACTGCAAGTATATATATAGTACAAGTACATCAATACGTACACCGTGCACCATGTAGTTCATAGTTCACGAACTAGGTCATAGTGACCTATAGGTCGTTGCAAAACATCGTCACAGTACGCCCGTCATTTGAATGAACCGTTCAGAGTGAACGGTTCGCGAGTGAACTACACATCGCTAGTGTCAATAACAGTATGCCACGATTAGACAAGTAATAATCGAATAAATAGTCGATATTCCAAAATCTTGAAACTACGAAATAGGTCAAAAAAATCTTTATTTGTCTACCAACGTGGCATTTTTTTTCTGTATGAAATTCGGTATCATTTCCAATTTTCCTGAGCCCTATATTTTAATAAATGTATATTTCCTCCAGATTCATATACACCCTATAGATTATTTTAATCTACCGTTCCACTCAGACAAACAGATGGAAAATAGTGGAAATACTTGCGAGTTCACCAAGTTTACTGACATACTTTCCCAATAATCGGTCACGTGCTCATATATATATATATAAATATATATACACGCAGATGTTTTAGTGCATGCGACACTTTTCTGGAATCGTAAAGTCTAGCACTGAAAAGTACATTCGACAATCCTGACGCATGAAATTGAATCTAGATAAAATGATATAAATGAAAGTGTTTTTTTTCTTTAAAAAAAATCGCATAAACTCCTGATAAAGAAGACTTTTGTGTTGTGAAATGTTCCAAAGTGTAGAATTTTTTAAATCTTTTTTAAAGATCTTTTAAAACAACGATTCGCTAATTTGCTATACCTACGTATTTTTATATCTTAAGAGGATACCGCACTTTTAGAATTTTGCAACAATAAAATTCAGTTCGAAATTTTTCTCATCGCTCAGCCGTATGTATTAATTGTGTTCAATAATGTAAGTATAAATGAGTAAATCTTGTAAATGTCGCCGCATCGAAAATGGCTAATTAAGTTTAATTAAGCGAAATGGGTTTAATATAATTGAAATTCTGTACATATTGGACTGAAGAGAGAGATAATTTTAATTTCAAGTATCTGAAAAATGGTTTTAAATTGTATACAAGTCGATAATGTAATAATTCGAAACAAAAGTGAAAATAGCCTCTTGTTACTAATTGTATGCGCAGAATGTTGGGAGTAAAACTCTGCATTTCCCTTAATTCAATGTCAATATAAACTATACCTATATTTCTATTGTTTCCGAAGCGTATATTCTGAAATTGGGTTTATGCGATCAATTTTCCCTATTTAATTATTACACATTACTCATACCAAAATATCGTAAATATATATACTACAGTTAATTTTACACTGTCGCCTCCGATTTCAAAATTCTATGTATAATAATTAACCTTTTTTTTTGATTTTGTGATTAGAAAGAGAGTTTTAATACGTGCTTGCAACATTTATTACATTTATGATATATATTATAAAAAACACTAGAAAAGAATAAAGAAGCTTTTTAATGCAGAAGATGAAGAGTGTTGGAGGATTCGCTTCTTAAGTGAAGTATCCAATTTGGAAGTTGCATTATCTTCAAGAATAAATATTCTAGTTACAAAATACAAAGTTCCCAATCAAGTTTTTTGCGATTAATCTACAAAAAGCTTTATTTTTTAATCCGCGCCCTTATTATTTAAAAACATGTTCACTGTTATATAGTTTTAATTTCTTAAATATTGCGCGTATAACGTACTATTATTTACTTAACAGCATACACTATTTCACTATCTTTCTTATAATAATTCTTTAATCATTACACGTAAGAATCTTTACTCGGCTTTTCCAACTCGGATTATATTGCTCACTCTATGCAGCTTTGTCGCTAATTCAACAAAACTGTAGCTCTATACAAAATGGGTATAATATACGGGATTAAAACTATCCCATTTTCAATTATCCTTGATATATATTCCAACGAAATTCAAGCATTGTCGTAAATCTTGAGAATTTCACCACTCGAATTTGCCCCTCACTTATCAGTTATCATTTATCTAGCAAATGTTAAGTCAGATTTGCAAAGATATGTCTTTGGTTTCTAGACAAATATAATTACGTAATAATGCTTGAGTGATTTGAATGATTAACACGTTCTTTAATCAATAAATAAGTCATAATTGAATCCTGCTGTGGTAAAATAGCAAAACAAGACATGTGCAATTTTATAAATTTTATAGGAGAGTAAAAATTAAGTTTCTGAAAGTCATTTATTATATCTTGGCGGACCTAATTCATCCTCTACTGCGCATAAGGGTTGAGCTTCCCGTACCATTGTTGCCATATATGAATAAAAAAACTTCAGTACAAAGTGCTCAAATTGTAAACTGTATAGCAAAATTTAGATTGAGAATATTTAATGTATATTGAATATATACGGCTTCGATTAAAGTCCACTATTTAGTAAATAGTTTTCAGTTATTTATTATTTGTTTTGATCAATTATGCTGATATAATACTCTCGGTATTTGTTGGCTGTCGATATGACAACATTGCAGTAATTTTGACCACACCCTCAAATGACGAAAATGCAGTGGCGAGCATCTCTTCACGATCATAAGGTTTATATTTTCATTTTTTGTTTGTTATCATTGGTCTTATGCATAAACTAGTCTTAATTTGTAATGCGCCGTAGAAGAGGCGGGCCCGCCACTTAAAAAAAATTGCCTATATTTGATTGTACATATCTTAGTCATGCGTGAATTTCTTCGGATTTAAAAGCCGTTGACATAACAAGTTTTGCCACTGGAGTAAAAATCAGAAAATGACCCCAAAATGACATAACATATTTTGCCATCTTACCACCGATATATAATTTTTATAGCTAAACAATTTAGCTCAAATTTGCTTACAAATATTTGCAGTATTGCAGCTTGGAATATAATACAGCTGATAATCACTGTATAAGATCGCTGTAATATAATGGATTGTTTGGGATGATGAAACAAGCTGACAATCAGTAATTAGGTCGATATTGCGCCATGTATATCAGGATAATAGTCCTGTTTTCCATAAAATCACCACGTGAACCTCACAAATGCTGCCATATGCCAGGAATAATGATTTATGTTGGGATATAATGTAAATGATATATAGCAAATGTTGCTATCTTATTATTACTAACGCGTAAGAACTACTTATGTAATTAAATGATTTATTTTATTTCATTATACCAATTCTGATGCTACGATTATTCAAAGAACTACATAATACTTTCTGCAGTAAATTCTTTGAATACTTCACATTGTACCTGGAAATCAAGTATATTAATTTTAGCCGTGCGATTTGTTTTTAAATTAAATGTGGTGTAAGTTAAATATTCAAATTGTTCGGTCACATGAATTAAATGTAATTATTCAAGGCGTTGTCAAAGCTTGCTGTTTTGTTTACTGTTGCCCGAGTTTTTTTTTTTTAATGAGTCTTCTTCGCTCATTGTATGTACAACAAGCCCTTATACATACAGTTGCGATTAAAATGTCAAAAGAAAATTAATAGTATTACGAAAACCAGTTCGCCATTAATTAAAATTGTACAATTATTGAAATAAATGATAAAAGAGAAATTGTTAGGTGAATGCGGGCGTATAAATATTCCTCATTCATAGCTGCGTTTTTATTTATAGTTTAATAATACTTTATTAATAATTACCGTATTTTTCGGACCTTTTTACATAGAAAAATCGACTTCAAATTGGGGTCCGAACGTAACAATAAAATACGAATCTTTAAAAGTCGTTATAAGTCGTTAAAATCTTTAAAAGTCATTATAAAGCCAAGAGTGAAGATGCTAATACAAATTATTGTAACAATAAATAAAAATTAAGTAAGAATTTGTAAATATCTTTAATAATAAAATATTTTTTTCAAAAAATCGTCTCATAAATTTGGTTTTATCGTCCGAGAAATACGGTAATTGAAAAAAAAAACATAACTAGTATATTTATTTTTTATTTAATATGTATGGGAATTTTTAAACATTTATAATTTTCTTTGACGAAACGTACATAAATTTCAATTATTAAGGAACTATAATTTTCAACAAAATTCATATTACTACCGGAAAACTTGTTCGTAAAACTAACAAGTAAATGTCAAGATCAGTGTTCGTTTTCCGGATTTCTGAAATTAGTGTTTAGTAATAAATTTGTAACTAGCGACTTGTTTAAAATTTCGTTTAACTGATCGCATCATAACGAGCTAATAGTATGTTTTGAGTACAAAATAATTATATTCTTAAAGAGTTCATATTCTTAAACACGAGAGTTTTATGCAGGTCGTTATAGAAGGTAAAATAGGTAATTGCAATCACTACCTAGGATTGATTACACAACACACCCAAAATTGTTTCACACTGTAACAATATTTGATTTGCTGAAGTGTTTTGTGCGAAAACTAAATAATACATATTTCACGGTTAACTATGTTCCAAATATCTGCAGTTTTAGTGCAAATATTACGATGTTATAGAACACACGAACAGATGATTCATACTAAACATAGCACACCTTGGATTTGTAAATAAAATAAACTGATGAAACTCCAAAATTCTACACGCTCCAAAATACATGAATATTTATACAACTGGCATTTTTCAACATATTCTAACGGAAAAAAAATGTTGGGGTTAATTGAAAGAATTTAAATTACGTAATTGATTTATACTGAACTAGTTCTGTTGTTATTTGGGTTGTTGTTTATATGCACAGTGCGAACAGTTATGTTACTTTTGTGAATTTTTTTTTTGTAAAACCAAACAATTTCGCATTTTTTGTGTAAATCCCCGTTTTGTTTCCTTTGACGCGCGGCTTTTTACATAAAATTTATATATAATCGTCTAAATTTGTGTCTTCGTTCCATTTCGAGATAATCCCTGTTGGCATAAACGAAAGTTATTTTTTTAAACGCACATTTATATATCCGTAAAAACCAGTGTTTTAAATGCAGAAGCGTTTCGCACATTTGCGCGCCAATATTCCGATATTTATTCAATCAGTCGAACCTGCCCAATTATTTTGTCGAGCTTTAATAATGTCGAACATTCATAGTTGCCCGTTTATATAATGTGAAGATCAAAGCTGATTGATACCACTAATTTGTGGTGATGTTACGCATAAACGATTGAAATAGCTAAAATATTTTCATTTATTATTACGAAATACATTCATACATGGATTCACCTTTACTAGCCATGTTTATTGCAAGGAAATAAATTGCGTAGTTTTAATGCTAGTCGCAATTACATAGCAGGTAAAATTATTATTACGCGGTTGTAAAACAACTTTTATTTTATAATAATATGTATGGGTGTATATGTTCCTATAATTTTCAGGTAGTTGAGTTAATGATGGTCAAATTCCTACAAAGGTACATGTAAATTCCTATAAGGTTCGGTCTCCGAGAAGATAAGCTCCTTAATCGCTCGTTACTGATATTCAAAAGAAATATTTCCAGTTGAAATCAAACATTGAAGAAGAAGACATAGATATAGGTTCCCATATATTTAACGATCGTGACAATTACACAATTAACAAAGGCCCAGATGGTGGAAGTACAGAAATTCAGAATGCAGAAGCCTGCATTTTATTGCATGATCACCCCATGAGGAAACAAAGTTACATGTGCAAGAAATAAGTGCTTCGTGCAAGAGGAAGGCGATGGACAACAGGCGTTTGTAGGAATTTGACCATACACATTATCGGTTTCTTCTACCTGACCCCATATTTATAGGAATTTACCATCCTCGATATCTGTTTATTGAGCGAAAGAAGAAAATGCACATTAAACATCGACTAGTAATTATTACTATATAATTTAGTAATGTATATATTATCGTTTTGGATGAAGTTCAGAAAAAATAATGACAAGCATTTGTGAATCAAAAAATCAGTGCTCAAATAATAATCAATCAATTATTTAAAAATTAAAAATATATATCTAGTTTTTCGATAGTACAGTCGTATTAAAATGTAAAAAGCGATGTCGTCCCACACACAACTTTCTTTCATTTCCAGGTCAAAATAGCGTTCTTAGTATATTAAATATTTTAAATGTCTTTATTGCTTCTTCAGCGAATTACTAAAAGAAACGTTAAGTACTTTAAAGCAAATATTGTATCATACGCAAACACCAAGCCGCTTTATTGAGAATTGAGGAGGAAGAAAGGAGAGTCAGACAAGGATGTGCACTTTCGCCGTTATTATTTAATCTATACATAAACAAGGTAAAAGGAGTATATAATGTGGGTGTAAAAATTCTTCAGGTAGAAGAAATATGAGGTAAGTTTAAAAAGTAGTGAGAACGCATGCACAGTGCGTGATTTGGCAACATTGCAAGTTTTCCCGCCAGTTAAACATTTAGATAAACATTTCATCTACCTCCAGTGCAAGTCTCAACTACCCACTGCTACTGCACTTTTTTTACTACGTGTTCTTGTGAAGCTAGTTTTTAAGTGTGTCACGGAAATGAACGTAACAAAATTGAAGCAACGTTATGCGATAAAGTTTTGTGTCAAACTTGCCGAAACCGCAACGGAAACTTTTCAAAAATTGACGCCAGCGTATGGGGAGCAGGTCTTATCGAAAGCTCAAGTTTTTAGGTGGCACAAGACCTTTTTAGAGGGACGTGAAAACGTTAATGATGAAAATCGGAAAGCACGACCGCGCAATTAAAAAACCGACGAAATTTTGGAAAAAGTGCGAGTTTTTGTGATTTCTGATCGACGAATGACTGTCAGAATGATCAGCAGTGAATTGAATTTGAACATTGCCACTGTCTACGACATGTTAACCCAGTATTTGGGCATGCGAAAGGTGTGTTCGAAGATGGTTCCCAAAATCCTGACACCTGAGCAAAAACAACATCGGAGAGCTGTGTGTTCAGATCTTCTGCAGAACATTTAAACTAACAAAGATTTTCTAAAAAACGCGATCACAGGTTACGAATCCTGGGTACTTGAATACGACCCTGAACGAAACGCCAAAGTCAGGAGTGACATACCCCCGACTCACCACGTCCGAAGAAAGCACGGATGAGCAAATCCAAGATTAAAACAATGCTCATTTGCTTTTCGACAGTCAGGGGATTGTTCATAAGGAGTTTGTGTCCCCGGGGCAAACTGTCAATCAGCAGTTTTACCGCGAAGTTCTCGAGAGACTAAGGCAAAGAGTTCTTCGAGTCAGACCAAGCATTTCTGAAAGTTGAATGTTGCATCATGACAACGCATCTGGTCACACAGCACTCTCTATTAGGCAATTTTTAACACAAAAAGGAATTTCAGTGGTTCCTCAGCCCCCCTACTCACCTGATCTATCACCCTGTGACTTCTTCCTTTTTCCCAAGTTGAAAATTCAACTCAAGGGACATCATAGTGGCACTATAAACGTCATTCAGAGAACCGTGACGGACCAACTTCCTTCGATCCCACTTAACGACTTCCAACACTGCTATGAGCAGTGGGTGCAACGTCTCCGACGCTGTGTGGCCTCAGAAGGGAACTATTTTGAAGGTGATAAGGTTGAATTGTAAATATAATATAAATAAAGAGTTTTATTGAAACAGTCTCATTACTTTTTAAACACACCTCGTATATATGTTGAGGTTCGCGGAGGATATAGCTATCTTGGAAGAAAGGAAACAGAATTTAGAATAGGTATTAAATGGTATACAGGAAGTAATGAATAGGATAACATAAAAGTAAAGCAGTGATGAGGTGTGACAAGTAGAAGAAAAGCAGGCGAAAGATGAAACTTCGAATTAGAGATGATAGAATAGAAGAAGTGCCAGATTTATGTTAATTATAGCAAATGAGTAGATTTTAATATAAAATAGTAGACTTTGGTATTAAAGGCATATGTGTGGAGTATAGCAATGTACGGGTGTGAGGCGTGTACGCAGGCAAACCCGCAGACAAAATCATATTTTTTTTGGCACAATTGAAATTTATTGAAAATCGTATTTATTCGACTATTATTAAAAACCTGCAGTGTTTATCTGTATTTCGATAATCTACCAATGTACTGAAGACACCATTTTGCCCCAAGATCCCTTTATTTCGCGCCGATAGTTGATATTATTAATCACCTACCAGAAAGCCGCTTTGCTTCCTGGTACAATAAATTTTCACTCCCGAAATACTAAATGATCTAGTACACCTTATATTATAATATTATGTGTGTATAGTTACCATTTACCCACATACACTCACGAGTAAATAAACCCCACAGATTATTATTACGGGAGTACAATTTATATTGGCAGAAGCTCGAGGCGAAGAGAGGTACCACTAGTTGTAGTTAATTATGTTATACGTGTGAAATAAGTCAACTGTAACAATTGTAACTTTCTGATTATCTTCCGCGCCCTAATTACAAGTTTTAATTAGGATTACTCGTCGCTTTTGTACATTTGTTGGGGGTGCTCGTGTTTGCCAATTTCGTAGAGAATATGTATTTTTGATACGACAACATCCCTTCTGCATTCAACTGGCTCTTTCTGTCGATGGAATCATAACTATCCAAATGTATACATTCACTTGTTCGCATATTCAATTGAAATCAATATACTCTTGTATAAATTACTGTTGAATTCATACAAATTAATTAAAATACGTAAGATCTAAATAAATACTACTATCGCACACTGAAGAAATCGCATGAGATCAATCAGAACAAGCATATGAAATCAAGTAGTGATTGCATAGGCTTTGAAAGGAGTAGATTTGATTTCACTAGTAAGAAAAATTGAAGAAGAAAAATTGTAGCAACTATTTATATAGCTTCAGCATGGTAACGAGCCCGAATAGGAATTCTATAAAAACGTAATTGCGTTGAGTCGATTTTGTTACTTAAATTTAAATGCCTCTCGAGATCCCAAAACATAAATTAAAGTTAGACTGAAATTAATTAATAAAAGTTAACACAAATTAATTTTATTATTTAATAATGATCAAATCAAATTGTAGCCTCAACTGAATCTCATCTGTCTGTTTTGCAATATTAAATAATGTATCTTGCCTTCTTAAACAAATCCTGTCACCTTATTAATTAACAAAAACCTGTTTCATCTCACTCTGACTTATAGATCGATATATGTAGTAATTACATCCATAATGTCATATCACTGCTAATTGCTCAAGTTTATATAAATACGCATTTTCAAGGTATACCTGCACTCGGAATTGTATATACATATAAATTACACAGCCACCCACACTATCGAATCTATAATGATCAAATATACAGTGCGATCTGAAGGTATGGAGAAATTCACCAAGATGATTTTGTTACAAAAATGATCAGTTGAAATAATTACAATAGCGATGGCAAAGTGTAGGTCACTTTGAAGACCTAGTTCGTAGTTCATTTCAATGTACCGTTCATGAACGATAGGTCATGAACTACTACATCTTTTAAAAATGAACTAGTTCACGACCTATATGAAATACACGCACATACAGAAAATAATCTCTTTTTTTTCTCAATATAAAAATATTAAATGATAAAAAATAAATAAATTGAAATATTACAATACTTATTTTGAATTGGGAATGAGGAGAAAAGACAACAATGTTTATAATTTATACAAAACATATATATAAGGAAATATAATCTTCTCTAGGTACTCACGATTATTTATATGAAGTTCTAAAGTACTTATTGGTGAAAAACTGATGAAAATGTTTACTACTTTACTAACACTTGAAAATTAAATGTACAAACTATATTAAAATGAACTAGATAGAATCGTTTTGTTTGGCGTCATAATTTACATTTTCTATTCCGAATCTTCTCTGTTCAAACTTCAATGCTTTGATTTGATATTAAGTGATTGCATTGCACTCAGTATTAAATAGAAGAACTATATGATTTAGATGTTTACTTTTGCATTATTGCAAAAATTTGCTATGGCATGACATATTTAATCTTGCGAATATATTAATTATATTATTCCAAATGAAATCTGATACCAACATATAAATATTGCATCGAGTTTCCCATTTCGTTCCGTTCACCAACACACTTTATCACTAAATAAATGTTAGTACTGTATATGTAATGTATACTATACTGCAAGTATATGTAGTACAAGTACATCAATACGTACACCGTGCACCATGTAGTTTATAGTACACGAACTAGGTCATAGTGACCTATAGGTCGTTGCAAAAACATCGTCACAGTACGCCCGTCATTTGATTGAACTGTTCAGAGTGAACGGTTCGCGAGTGAACTACACATCGCTAAATTACAACTTTTGATGTTTATATATATATATATACACTTCATTCTTTCTTCTTTTTTGATAGGTGACATATAGTACGTATATTTGAATTTCATACGTTAAAAAATGAATGATTTTATTGTATTGACATCAATTTGGTTTTCCGTTTTGGACAACGTTTGTTTATTTGTAGATTTCAAATTGTGGTAAAACGGAAATGATACAATTAATACCGACCATCATGGAATTACATCCTGTTGGGTATAATATCCCAACATTGTTGTTCCTGACATGTTAATAATATTATCACAATTTTAGACAGATTTTGGTTGGTATTATCAATTTTACATTAGGAATAATGGAGTTTACTACGTTGTGGTTCTAAAGGCTAATGGAATGTCAAATATACATGCTTTGATTGATTTTGATTGAAAAAAACTATATTGAATAGTGTTATACCTAATGCGATATTGTATTACATTTTCATAAAAAATAATCATTTTCACTTATTAGTCAATTTCCTTTACGTAAATTTAATAAATATATTTATCGATTCCGTGCATTTAGAACTTTCTGAAAGTGAACATTTATAACATTCCATTGTAATAATTATTTTTAGACTTTTTTCAATGAATCGTACATTAAAATGAAAATTCATCAATATAAATATAAGAATTAATTTTTTGTACGTCACCGGGTATATACAATCATAATTAGATAGATAAAATATAGATAGAAAATCCAGTTTAAACACAGAGAAGTTATAATATTATATGCACGGGAACTTTGCATAAAATCAGCGCAAACGTGGGTAGATTGTAGCACCAGTTAAAAAACTATATAAAAAAAATTTATATATTATACATGGTAGTATAGAACAACGGTGCCCAAATGGTGGCTCGCGAGCCACATGCGGCTCTTTGTGAGTTTTGTTGCGGCTCAATTAAAAAAATCATAAATACTTCCTACTAGATTAGAAAAATTAAATAAAATAAAATCATGAATTTGATGTTGAACAACGCACACCGATCATGACTGATCATGCTGCTTTTCTTACGAACATAATTTTCGAGGAAAACCTACGTTAGCGCGTATCACTTTGTTTTGTTCTTTTATAGCAGTGCGCGTGCAGCGTGTAGTACTGTTTCATCATTCACCACTTGTAGTTCAGTTTGATGCACGTTGTTCTATTTCTACGTAAATATTGTTGATATACTTAAAGGTAATTTAAATATAAATATCACATGTTTAATTTTAATTTTATTTATTTATATATTTTAGTATTTTATATTTGCAATGACTCCAACAAATAAACGCAAGAGAAAATATTGCGACGAACATCGTAACTTTAAAAAAGAGTGGGAAGAAGATTATGTGTT
Source organism: Leptodirus hochenwartii (assembly GCA_947310635.1). Classification (NCBI taxonomy): domain Eukaryota; kingdom Metazoa; phylum Arthropoda; class Insecta; order Coleoptera; family Leiodidae; genus Leptodirus; species Leptodirus hochenwartii. The sequence goes on along the minus strand of OX371179.1, from coordinate 37,579,302 downwards.
TATTCCGAAAAATGACAAAGCTGTTTGTCTCATCTGTAATGCAACGATCAACAATTTTAAAATTGGAAACTTGAAACGACATTACGAAAAACTGCATCCAGATTTTTCCAAACAATTTCCGGAAAAATCTGAATTACGGACCAAAAAAATAATAGCATTAAAATCATCAATAACAAATCAAAGCAAATTTTTGACAAAATTTATTGAAGATAATAAAAATGTTGTCGAATTTAGTTACCAAATGTCGTGGAATATCGCACGAGAAAAAAGGCCTTATACCGATGGTAACTTTATTAAAAAAAATTTATTGGGCGCAGTTAAACTATTGGACCCAAACAATTCCGGACTTTTGAAGCTAGTTAACGAGATTCCCAGCTCACGACAAACGATTGAACGTCGAATAGAAGAAATAAACGTCGATTTGTCATCACAATTAAATAATGACATAAAAAATTGCGTAGCATTTAGCTTAGCGCTTGATGAATCCATTGATATTACTGATCAACCACAATTAGCAATTCTTATTCGTCTCGTGTTAGAAAATGCAGAAACGAAAGAGGAGTTGTTAGATTTAATTGCTTTGAAAGATACGACTCGTGGAATTGATATTAAAGAAGCTTTTGATATTGCACTTCAACAGAAAAATGTTCCAAGAACTAAATTAGTCAGTGTTTCGACTGATGGGGCAGCAGCAATGGTTGGACAGAACATGGGATTAATAGGCCTTTTAAAAAAAGATTCAAGTATACCTAATTTTATACCTATTCATTGTATACTGCATCGCGAACATCTTGTGGCAAAATATTTTAATTTTGAAAATGTATTTACTCCTGTTATAAAAATTGTAAATTTTATAAGGACAAATGCAAAAAATCATCGTCAGTTCCGTAATTTCATTAATGATATTGACGAACCATGCGCAGACTTATCTCTGTATTGCATTGTAAGATGGTTATCCACATATAACGTTTTAAACAAATTTGTTAACTTATTTGATCCTATAATGGAATTTCTTAATATAAAAAATCAATCATATCCACAATTAAAAGATAGCGAATGGATCCACGACTTAATGTTTTTTACCGATACAATGGAACATTTGAGTAATTTAAATTTAAAAATGCAAGGAAAAGATAAAAATATTGCAGAATTAAGCCAAATTATTTTTAGTTTCAAAACCAAATTACAAATATTCCGAAAAGATATAAGCCAGAAAACTTTTAATCATTTTCCGCGTTTACAAAAAACTTCATTAGAATACAATCTTCTACCTAAAGCTGTAAAAAAATATGATACAAAACTAGGCAACATTTTGGAAGATTTTGAGGAACGATTTGCAGATTTAGATGCGTTAAAACCATCTATTACATTTTTAATAAATCCATTTGAAGTTGATATAATTTCAAATGGTTTTCCAATTTCTAAAACATTACTACACGAAACAGCGGAAGGAGAAATGGAATTAACTGAAATGCAAGAAGATGTAGGACTGAAAATGTATCATAAATCTACAACTTCAGTTAATGAATTTTGGAATGCGGTACCATCAGAAAAATACAAACACTTAAAAAATGTTGCATATCGATTATTGTCAATTTTCGGAACAACATACAGTGTTGAATCACTGTATTCAATAATGAAATATATTAAATCTAAATATCGGTCCAAATTAACAAACGAACATTTACAGCAATTAATAAGAAGTGCAATCACCAATTATGAGCCTAACATTAAAAAAATGGTTTCTGACTTTCAAATACATAAATTTGATGCAAGCAAACAATAATTATATGTAAGTGAATATAATTATGTACATATTGTAAATGTAGGTATTTATATTTATATATTTTTTTGTAAGAAACTTTTTTTATAAAAATAAATTAATAAATATGACCCTTGAATAAAATTTGTTTCGTATAATGAGCAAGTAAGTGGTACAATTTTCTGAATGCCCGTTTTCTACTTTTTTTAGGGGCGAGTTTTATTCCGATATGGCTCTTAAAAATTTTCGATTTTTCAAACGGCTCTTAGTGTGACCAAGTGTGGGCACCCCTGGTATAGAATATCACCCAAATACCGTAATTAAGTAGCTAGATGTACATTTCGAAGGCTATGCCCCCAGATTCACTAGCCCAAGATAAAAACTAAATAAAATACCTTTGTATATACGAATTAATTTAACACCGTAGTAATAATTTTTAAAATTATACATGGTGTAAATTATTATCTGCATACAATTTGTATAATATTAATAGCAATATAATCAATTCACTTTGATCTTTACAAGAAAAAATATCGCTTCGATATTTCTTTGTTTCCTATATACATATATATAAACTTTAATATAAAATACATTAAATATTAATATTATCAAAAACTTCCCTTTATTACCCCTTTGTCTTCAATATTGATAAATTTGATAAGCACTTTTAATTATTCTTATATTAGTAGTGTATGCACTTGATAATTTCTAATAAATTAAGAAAGTCGTTGATTCTAGCTCAATTTAAGTTAATTAATCGGTTTATTAATTAGAGTGTCCTCCTCCACTCGCCACTTTAATTGAATGGGGCCTCGAAAATATTTACGACCTACATTGATTCAAACAACGCATTTCAGTTTTATTTCCTCCGCATCCTTTAACGATATTATCCATAACACACGCTGCTACATTCCTCATGAATGACATGATCGTATTAACAATTTTGCAATTTTGGTGGACATTCCAATAATTCAAATATCTGATGGATGATTAGTTTGCAGCAACTTCAAACATGTATACTCTCATATGTTATATTCCTATCATTTTGAATTCAGTTCCTTCGAACGTGTTATTTAGTTTCGTATTTTCAATTTATAACTTTTTCAATTGTACAGAAGATACAGTGGACGAGAGTAAGAAGGTGCAGTGTAGTCGTGAAAATTTTAACGGAAGAAATTTAGAAATTCTGCTGTTAGTGGACGATATAGAAGATATATACAAATATATTCATTTGCAATATATACTAACATGCATTTGTAATTTTTTCATCGCATTTTTTTTACATATTTTATGGGTTTAGCTTTTTACTACTTAGTTAGTTAAAGAGTCCGCAATCCTAAAGATTGGTTGGAAACAGCACGCCATGCCGATCTATCCTGAGCTATCCCTTCATCTCCCTATAGCTATTCATCTCAACGTCTTCAACTATCTGACTCACATACTCCAATCTAGGCCTACCTACCCCTCTCTTTCCCTCCACTCTACCTTCTATGATCAATTGCATAATCCCCCCATGCCTAAGAATATGCCCTACTAATCTGTCTCTCCTACGCTGTAACATTCTCCAGATACTTCTCTTCTCCCCTACTAACTCTAGTACAGCTTCATTTGTTACTTTATCTTCCCAACCAATCCTCATCATCCTCCTATAACACCACATTTCAAGTGCTTCTAATCTACGCTTCTCTTCCTTTCCTATAGTCCACGCCTCACACCCGTACAGTGCTACACTCCAAACATATACCTTCAGTAATCTTTTTCTAATACCCAAGTCAATATTTGATCTTAAAATCTGTTCTTTTTCTACGAATGCCTTCCTATCCTGTGCTATCCTACACTTTATATCTACCTTGCTTCGATTATCTTTTGTGATTCTACTGCCTAAATAACAAAAATCTGACACTTCTTCGATTCTATTATCTCCTATTGTGATCCTCATTTTTCTACTGCATTCCTTTTTGTCACACCTCATCACTTTAGTTTTACCTATATTTATTTTCATGTTAAAATCCCTAGTCAATACTGCCTGCATATCATTCAATACCCTTTCTAAATTCTTTTCGCTTTCTTCCAATATAGCTATATCGTCGGCGAATCTCAGCATATATATTTTCTCTCCCTGTACATTCACACCTACACTATACTCTTCTTTTACTTTGTTTATTGCATCTTCTATATATAGATTAAATAATAACGGTGAGAGTGTACATCCCTGCCGAACTCCCTTCCTTATTTTTGCTACCTCTTCTTCCCCCTCAATTCTAACTAAGGCAGTTTGGTGTTTATATAAATTAAAAATTATTCTCCTATCCTTATAATCTATACCCGTTTCTTTTAAAATTCTAAACATTATGTCCCAATCTACATTATCAAATGCCTTTTCTAAATCTACAAAAGCTATGCAAATTACCTTTCCTACCCTCTTTCTTTTTTCTACTACCGTTCTTAGTGCTAGAATCGCCTCTCTCGTCCCTCTGTTTTTCCTAAAACCAAACTGATCTTCTCCTAGCCTTTCCTTTCCTTTACTACTTACCAATTTCTTATAGTAATGAACTTATGTCTTTATATTAATTTATATACACAACATCAGGGGTGGGATTCGAACCCACAACCTCCGCGGTGCCGGCTAGCGACGTTACCACGGCGTCCCCCAAAATCGCATTTTAATACTCCATTGTTCTAGTAAAAATAAACACAAATTGATCATTTTAATGAGGCTTCAATAGACATGTGTCTTCCTACGCTTGGGTGTACAGGAAAGCGTTTTTTAGCACGTAGACATATGATTTTATATAGTTTTTCCCTGGCCACTGTCCGACTTTCCTTTAATTTACGTATATATCGTTTCAATGCTATTGTTAATGCTCAACATGTTATTTATAATCGATTTTATGTGGCGCTTTAATGCGAAATATTTCAGTCGCTATTTTCTGCGAAATTACTGTTTATTGTATGTAATTGAAAATAATTGAAAATATGTTTCTGAAAATGTCCACCGTTGCACATGTTCTAAATTTATTTCATTTCGAAGGACCATGGCTAAAATTATATATAATTAATGTATACGAGTATATTTCAATTATAAAAAAATATTTTAATAATTTAAACTTTCCTAACTTAAAGAATTTTTTTTTATATTGATTTTATATTTGAGTTTTGAATCTGCAAATGTTTTTTTTTTGGTAATACTTTTTCAGATATTGCAAGAAAATTGGAAATTGAGAAAATCGGAATCTGAGAAAAATTTGTTTCACTCACGTGTTCGTAAGAATTTCGACTAGCATTTAGTAACAAGATTTGGCATATGAAGGTGGTAGTGTGAAATGAAGATTTTCAAAGATGCGGTTCGAACAATTTCCTACGTGTATAAGAAAACTGGAAATCAGAAGAATGATATATTTGAACGCACTCATGAACATTTTCGCAACTTCGAATCTGCTTATGATATTTTCTTAAGTATTTAAACGAAGGTTTAGAATATGCAGATGATTTTGATGGACAATTTCGGAAGATACAACTTATTTAAATTTTGAAAAATTACTACTACAAATATGAAAATTATCAAATTTAATCTGATATGTTAAAATGATTTAATATGACATTTTATAAAAAGAAAGCTGCTGTAGGATTAAGAGTTTGAACGGGTGCTACGGTACTCCCTATTTTGAATTTTTTCGTCGTAATTTTCACATTTGCGAAAGTCTGTTTATGGTATTTTCTAATCGAATTTGAATTCGTGGAGTGAACTTTACTAGTGCTTTTGATGGACAATGCTGTTTATATGGAATGTAGAAAATTCCAAATTATATATAACTCTTTGTTCAATTTAAAATGACTGTTTAGTAAAACAAACGTCTAGTTTCAATATCTCTCATTCACAATGCAATTAGTTCGGCACCCATCAGCATTGAAGACAACGAAATTAAATTGATCAAATGGGTTCATCGAATTTTCCTCACTAATTGAATTTTCTCTGCCACTATCGCTGATTGACTTCTCCTTCTGTTCTCTTACACCAACACACCTCGATGACGTAACAATCATGGCGTATTCTCAACGAAACGACAATCCCAACAAAACAAATTCAATTGTTATATCTATCTGCCTACTTGCCGTATAACAATTATGCAACTGGAAAAATCAGCGAACAGATACGAAACAAAATCGTTGTGGACTAGTTGCGCCTGTTTCAAATAACAATACTATAGTCCAGTGGCGGCTCGTGCCATTTCAATCTGGGGGGGGGCGCATTTCTTAAAAAATAACATAGTGAGAAATCTTACCTAAAATGGATGCAAAATGAATAAATTCAATCATTTCTTGAAAGTGAATTCCACTCTTCTATCTTTCATTGATATAAACTTTTCCAAAACTTTTTCGTTAAAATTGTAAATATCTCGCACCACATTTTTATTAATACACATCATCGTCAACGCGTTTAAACGATCATTACCCATAGCATTTCGCAAAAAAGTCTTCATTCCTTTAAGTGTTGAAAAACAACGCTCTGATTCATCAGTGGTCATCGGGGTTGTTAAAATAATTTTAAGTATTTTTATAGTTTCCGGGAAAGTTTCACTGAGATTATTTTGTAGCAATAACGAAAGAAATTTTGTCGCTCCAATTATTTGATAAAAATCCGGACGCGAGTAAATGACTTCTAATTGTGTTTTTAATCTGGTTTTATTCAAAAATGGATATGCATGACACACGGTGTCCAAAAGGTCCACTGGAAATTGTTTAGAAAATGTTGTCATCGATTTCGTGTTAAATAACTCAGCGGCTTGTAGATGGTCACGATATGAGAATCTGTCCTTCATCTGTGTTATAATTTTTTTTGTAAATGTCTCTTGTAAAACGCCGCGTAAATATCCGGTTTTAAGCACTCCTTGCGCAAGTTTGCGATAAATTTAAATCGGGCAATGGCCTACCTAATTCTTTAATTTTTACTTTGTCCACAAGAGAAAGTCTACAAAACTCTATTTTCAATAAAGAACTAACACTATTCATTTTCATTAAATTATTTCTATTAAATATATTCTTGGGGAAACACGTGGCAAAATCGTACATACGTGACTACACAGAACAATGCAACTATATCTATATCAATTTTACTGTTTACTAGGCTTCTCTGTTAGGACGCTAAAGAATCGTAGCCCAGAATAGCATAAACAAAGATATATATTCCCGCTGTACAAGCAGCGTGACGTCACGTTGTTATGATTCATCCAAAGCCGCTGGAATGTTGCACACTAGTCGTAATATAGTACAAGCGGACCAAAGAATTAGAGAAGGCATACTGCATACGGTCGCTCTCACCTATTGCTTGCTATAGAGTGAGATGAGTGCATATGCATTTAACCTATACTGTGTGGCTGGGTGGCGCTGGAATGTGTACAACATATTAACGATATAGCTATATTGCGAAGTATATGCAGTATAGCTAGATATATAGCTATACTGCATACGGTCGCTCTAACTCTAGCGCATCCAACAGATAGGGCATATGCATTTGACTGGTACTTGCTAGCTGCCATATCGTGTTGAGTCATGAGTGTTAGGTATGTTCGCGGCGCAAGCTTTATCTTTCAGGAAAAATAATGCCGAGATAAAATATCGCAATACAATTATATATCTACGGTGATGCGCTCAATGTTCAGGAGGGGCGCGCGGCCCTGCTGCCTGCATAAGGAACCGTCACTGCTATAGTCGGTCAAAAGAAATATAGATCCGGTTTGACAAACAAACGCAAGAGATACAGAGGCAATATATTTTCATTACGTATCTGGTTGTGAATGGACTGATGGATGTATGAAAAATTATGTAAACTTTCGGTGTAAAAATATTTTACTCGGTGAGTTGCATATATTATATACATGTTCATAATACGACAATTGTCCATTTGTCCCATAGAATTTGCGCTCGTTTAGATTTTATTGCCTAGTTAGTTCGTTAATTTTTCATTAAAATCGTCGATTTTCAACAATTCCTTCGTTCATTTTCTCAACGTCATTCGTACAATGAAAGGTATGTCCAATATATTTCGTAAAAACAATCGTAATTTTTTCTTCTTCAACGTTCATTTTGCCCGTACCTCCATCTGCCTTCTTTGCTCTCTTTACAGCATGCAACATCGATGGACCAAGTTGACCGCCCACTCGACCACAACACGCTCGCTGGCCGATCGCCCACCTGCACTTGTGTGCTGTCTCTCCACTCGCGAATTATAATAATCGAATCGCAATCGACGAAGATGTACGCAATAATACCTGCTTTTACCCCAGTCGACCTGGATGTGACAAAACAAACAAAACAACAAGACGGCGATCGGTGATATTACTCTTCGATTTGTTGTTGTATATTGTTACGTTGTCCAGATGTAAGCAGTGCGTATCTCGTGGTAATATCTTGTTGATGACGTCATATCGGTTGCCGAGTCTCGTTTGTTCAAAATCTTTACATATGATCGTTTCAAGTGGATCTTCAGTGTGATTTTCTACTGTTTTTATGTGCTCTAATTGTTAAAGAGGACGTAAGCTTGGAGATATTGAAGGACGTGAAAATTAGGTCGATTTGTGTGATTCCTGACGTCTAGGCTTCATCTTTGTTCTTTTTCAAGAGCAAATAATAAGGTATCTACTTTTTATTACCTAAAATCATATTATTTATTGATGAACGTTAATAATTCTTTTTTGTTAATTGTCACTGCCGGTGTTAAATTATGGTATAGAATATCACCCAAATACCGTAACAAGCTTTAAGTAGCTAGATGTACATTTCAAGGGCTATGCCCCCATCTTCAGTAGCACAAGATAAAAGATGGGGGCATATCCCTTGAAATGTACATCTAGCTATTTAAAGCTTGTTACGGTATTTGCGTTAACAATTCTATTTTCAATTATATTATTCCAATATTCCATAGATTTAATATCAATTTGAACTTTGATTAATATTTAATTCTATAAAAAATTTTACAGCGTTTTTATGATGAGCTTATTTGAAGATCGTTAATTTTATATGGACTTGTGAAAACATCTGCAATGTCTCATGTCACAGCAAAGCCTAATATTTTGGCGCCTGTACATAACATAAACAGAAATATTTTATGTTATTATTTAATATAGTTTATAGTTTTTAATATTGAACATATAGGGATTTTAACATGAAAATAAATATAGGTAAAACTAAAGTGATGAGGTGTGACAAAAAGGAATGCAGTAGAAAAATGAGGATCTCAATAGGAGATAATAGAATCGAAGAAGTGTCAGATTTTTGTTATTTAGGCAGTAGAATCACAAAAGATAATCGAAGCAAGGTAGATATAAAGTGTAGGATAGCACAGGGTAGGAAGGCATTCGTAGAAAAGGAACAGATTTTAAGATCAAATATTGACTTGGGTATTAGAAAAAGATTACTGAAGGTATATGTTTGGAGTGTAGCACTGTACGGGTGTGAGGCGTGGACTATATGAAAGGAAGAGAAGCGTAGATTACAAGCATTCGAAATGTGGTGTTATAGGAGGATGATGAGGATTGGTTGGGAAGATAAAGTAACAAATGAAGCTGTACTAGAGTTAGTAGGGGAGAAGAGAAGTATTTGGAGAGTGTTACAGCGTAGGAGAGACAGATTAGTAGGGCATATTCTTAGGCATGGGGGGATTATGCAATTGATCATAGAAGGTAGAGTGGAGGGAAAGAGAGGGGTAGGTAGGCCTAGATTGGAGTATGTGAGTCAGATAGTTGAAGACGTTGAGATGAATAGCTATAGGGAGATGAAAGGATTAGCTCAGGATAGATCGGCATGGCGTGCTGTTTCCAACCAATCTTTAGGATTGCGGACTCTTTAACTAACTAATATTGAACATTTTCCCCAAAAAAATACTATTCGGATAAAAATATATATTATCTATATATTTGAGTGTGCATCGCTTGTAATTTTTCTACAGCTCATTTAAATATAAATCATTATTTTACGGCAATAAATGCCAAGATGACATTTACGACGTTACACCGCATATACGCTGCATTATTTTTAATGACTCGTTCATGTACTTGTACTTGCTAATAAGATTATACAAAAATTAATTTATTTCCGTTTTTATTTGTCACAACACCAAGAATGTGCTCCGCCTTTTCTCTATCCATTTTTTGCTATTTCAATATGGATCAGGTGTTATTATAGCAGGTCGTAAATAAATTTTATTTTATCAATCGCTAATTAATTGTATATTAAAAATAGCAAATCTGGTTACAAAGCACATTGGTCTGCATCATCGCAACCGTGAGAACATATTCTTTTCCTAGATTACACCACACACAATTCTCCACACTCCGATTTCAATCGGCTCATTATTTCATCTGTTGATTGCTTTTCAATATCGATTAGGCATTTCTGGAATTAATTAGCAGTGTGGTCTGTGTTTATATGTTCATATATGGGCATACCCAGATGGGATGATATTGCTAATGCTGGCTTCGGATTGCCCTATTTCCACTAGCTCTTCGTTACCAATAAGATACAATCGAAACTACTTATTAATTCAATTAATCTTTACCGGAGCAGTACAACTAATAATTCTACTATAAAAACGAAAATCATTGGAGGTGCCTTTTAATTTATACATTTTCAGTTAACGCTATTTTTCATTTGCACCAACTCAATACTAAAATCATCCATTTTAACAAAAATAAATGAACCACCAGAGATTTAACAAACACTTAGTTCATCTGTGTAATCTGAGTAATATTTTACATTCGTTATTGACTTTTGTTTATATAAGCGCGAGGAGCAATATGTAAAACAGGTAGTTTATTTATCCTTGCGTATTTATTCTTTACCCCCCGAGGGCAGACCTGCAGCCTGCAAATTAGATCTGAACTACATTATTCTACCTCCTAAGAGACAAGCGCAATAATGAATATACATTTTTATTCCAATCCATAATGCTTGCATTATTTCGTTTCAATAAAACAGATCCTTATTACGCAGGATGAACTAGAACTTTATAATATACATAGTTGCAGCTTATATTTTTAAGAAAACATGCGATGCAATATAATATATTAAAAAAAATACTATTCTGAAAAAAACAATGAATGAATTTGTGGAAACAAAATACTAAAGGCGAATTTTTTCCGCATTTTTTTGCATGTTTAGCATATCTATTGCTTATATTTTTCTAAAAGACTGCGTATTCACGTACATATTTAACACCCTGTATATGAGCATTATGGATATTGAAATATGATTTAATGCTAGCTATTTACATTGACCTAGACTGTTATATCTGTACTTACAAAATAGTTAAACACTTGCAATATTATGATTATTGACTTGGTTTTGTAGCGTGGGGGTTTATTTTTAGTAGATTCTATACAACCAATGTTATGCACATACAAAATATAATTAGTGAATTAATATTAAATTAATTAAATTAAATTAATTAATAGAAAATCTTATAAGAATAAGATCTATGGGCGTAACATTTTTGCCAAGATACATATCTTAATTTGTTCTACCGGTCCTTAAAATAATTTGACAGCAATAAATTGTGGTTATTATATTTTTGAAGTGAAACTTCTATAGGCACGATAGGGCAAATTGGCCTGAACGTCACGAAAAGTGAAACGCACGCTACGCGCATGCGCCGCGTGTGTTGCGTATTCGCTTGCGTATTTTATTATATATTACACAAACACAGCTTAATCTTTTAGCTAACAATTTGTTTATCAAATTCGCGATGAGCAGGTTGAAGGAATGTAAATTTTGTGTATGATGCACTAGTGGGTGCATTTCTATTTGTCGATGGCCCGCTCAGCTGTATCAGATTCATTTCGTTGATCTCTCACTTCACGTGTAGAATCAGTGGCATTCAAATTCTCTATACCACTCACTGTGTCCTCACTTAACGACGGTATCGATTCATCCAGTGTATTTGAGGTCGTGGGAAGGTTATGTTGTCCACCGTGTTTCTTTAATTTAACGCCCTTTGCCTGGCTCGATGCTCTCTACTTCTTTCCAAGGTACTTGTTGGCACTTTTCTTCGCGGTTTATTTGCTTTCTTCCGTTGTCTAAAGGCTCGCACTCTGTCTGTACTTGTCTTTTTCTCCATTTCACTTTTCACACAATTTCCATTGTGTGAAAAAAAATATATAAATATATGAAAAAATATATATATCGTTAACAAATGGAAAAAAAGCAATGCATAAAATCAACTTTTCCTAGGAGCTAAGAAATTTCACTTCAACCGCGCGAGAGTCTCACGCATATATTTTTAATTATACAAAATGAACTTCAGATTATTTAGGAAATTTTATGTTTTTATACATAAAATATTTTATATAACAAACAAAGTGAGACATAATTAAAAATTATCTCTTTCGATCGATTTTGTTTCAAATAATACTTCAACGGCTATTTTTTACCCAAAGCAAACCAGTCGCGAAATTAAACTTAATCTAACAAAAGAAAGAAAAAATAACACAGGCGGCCCAAAACTGCTATGCAGGTATATTAATCCCCCTTCTCGTTTCTTCAGTGCGCTACCATCCTCGTTTGCCCGTAGGATTAATTAAATGTAAATATGAAACTCCGTCTCTTCTTGGAAATCTTGCTGGAATCACGACGGGGTATGTCAACGAAAAATGAGCTTTTCATGGCATTATACATGATTAGCGACAAGGTCAATTATTAATTAACCACTGTAAAGCTTCGGGAGAAATGTTTAATATTAGTTTTCACGTTCTTCATATTTATCAACAAATATAATTGTATATTTTTCTGCGTATATTTTAATTTCACATTTTCTACGTATGTTTGAAGTAAATAAATTTATTTTCTATTCAAGAATATTTTATAATGTTGCTATATGTAAATAAACAACCAATCGATATAATCTACAGCCATATATTTTTTAGTCAGTGGCAGAACATTTTCAAATAATTAAATATTCATCTTCAGATGGTAACCTACAATAAATGTTTAGATATCCGATAATTTACAAAAAAAAAAAAATTCAAAAATCAAAAATGTGGATTCAAGATTGAGAATATCACACAACTTGATTTAAAGTTATATAAGACGTATACATCTTGAACGTAAGTGTAAAAATAGTTTCAAAAGATAGTTTTACAATATGAGAGTAGAACGGCTGGTCTTTAACTGCGCACAAATTTTAACACCGGAATAAAAGATTCTCTATTTGCGCCAACAACAAAACTCCGACCGAAAATAGATACATCAACTGCGCACACAGGTACTAAGTAGTATATAGTACCCGGAACGCCTGACCTGACCTAACCTGACCTGACCTGACCTATATTACTGTATACTGACATATCTTTTTTTCTACCGTGTTTTAATAAATGTATTGAAATATATGTGAAATTGGTGAACTACAATGCAAATCTATTTTTATTCTACCCATTATTAAGAATGACACAATGAAAAATACATTCTGTTTTTGTTCCACATTATTAAAAACAAAACGGTAGGTACTGTCATAGGTACTGTACTGATAGAGGTATAGATATACCCCTGATAACTAGAGGTAGCCAGCCGTCCGTATACCTGCTTATACGTGTGCGCAAACGAATAGTAGGATTAAGGGTGCCGCGCTGGGTCATAGTTTATGACATGGGATTAGTGCGCAAATAGAAAACTACCGAGTAGAACGTATTAACAATTAACTCAACAAATAGTAATAACTTAACAACGAAAACTTTTTTAAATAAATAATGGAGGAATATTATATTAAGTTTGTAATTGTTACATGGTCAATCACTAACCAGAATAGTAAGCCAAATGGGACGAAATTAATGGGAGCAACTAAAAGGTGAAAAACAATTAGAAGAAAAAAACTGTATAATGCATTTGGTGGAACTAACATTCAATTTTTTTTTTTGAAATTTACATAAATACAAAATTCAGAAAAGAAACTGGTATTAGATTTATTATATTTTTTGAAATAATCAACGAGTTTTTGCTTAACACAATATCGTGTAATCTGGAGATTTAAAAAAATATATATATATTGCAATTTTCCTAGGTTTCTGAAACAACATAAGACACTATTTATAATTTAGATTTTCGATATTATAAAATAACAATAAAATCTAATATTAATTGTACCGTTTATTCGCGCTGTTTGTTAATACTACTATCTTTAAATGGTCCAAATATCAGAATCAACATCATATGTTGTAACTTTCGCAGAATTCGTCATTTCGGGCAATTTTAACATCATTTTCCATTCCAGAATCGAATCACTGTAACGGGGAGGCGGGTGGAAACACGGGTGGGGGCGGCTACTGGCTGCAGCTCGATCGTGACCTCGTGGAGACTATCTCCTCCATCTACCCCGACTGGTTCGCACCTACCTCAAAGGACACAATCAGCAATAACAGCAATCCCAATACAAACAACAACTCAACTAGCAAACCATCACTCCCATCTAAATCCGTAACCACTTCTAAAGCAAAGAGCACGTCCAAATCGAAAGCAAACAATTCACAACCGAAATTAAATTCGGCGAAGAACGGCGGGGCGAAACAGGCAACTGGTACTAAGCGAACTATTAGCAACGCCAACGCAAATAATAATCAGATTAAAATTAAACCTAACGATAATAAGGTGAAGTCGGATTCAGTTGGTCAACAAAAAGAAGTTGGGAATAATAAATCGACGACCACGAGTGAGGTTTTAGCTAATAGCATCCATAATAAGCTTAGGAATACTACGAAGCAGGATAGTGGTACTCCCGTGACAATAAGAATGGCTGAGGGTATGTCGAATGGTAGGTCCGTGGGCACGGCAAGTTTTGGTATTGTTCTGGGTGTGGGCAGCAATGGACTGATGAGCGCAGGCGCCCTAACCGGTGGTCTAGTTCTAAGAGAGTCACCCCCTAAGGCGATTGTTGATACATCGCCCCTATTGAATTCCTTAGAACAAAATAAAGAATGTGAGTACCCAATACATGAATTTATTGTATCTGTAATTGTTTTCGATAAATATGCTGTATTCAGCCAGCTTTGGCCGATTGCTCGTACCAAATTATATCTTTAAATATCTCTAATGGTAATGTTTATTATATAGGCAAGTTTTTTGCATATATATTTGTTTTCCATCACATTTAAAAAAGATTGCATATTGTCATGTGACGAGTGCATTAAAAAATAGTAACCATGTGTAAATGCGAAATTGAAGTTGTTTTGGTGGAAAAAACATATAAGTGGAATTTTATCTTTACTACAATTAAGCAATTTAAAGCTCTTCCATTACTCTATACATTTCCATATTTCTAAATTTGTAGTTAACTGTAGACATTAATCGGAAATGGATATGGGAAGCAATTAACTAAACATATCTTTTTATCTGAGGAACGTAAAGATTTAGTGCGCACAATATTAGATTATTATGACATCGACGAAGGACCTTTACTACATATATATAAATAAATATTTTGTGTTAGCAGAAGAATACTGAAAAGGTCCCATTTGAGCATGTAAGCACAAGCTAAATCAACTTACAAATTTTTTTCTAGGTCGTCAGCCAATTAAGATTGAATGCATAGTGATGGTTAGATTGTTGAACTTGGACCGAATTTCTATAAATTTCGGGGAATATTTGTGGCTATAAATCCAATTTTGTATAGTTTAAATCTATATTCCATGTCGTAACTTCTGAATAAACGCCAACGCTCGCTGGATCCAGCTTTAAATATTTTGACTAACCAACATGTGAGCGAATGTATGTATGTGTGTATTTATTGTATGTGAAATCTCTTTTCAACGGTGCCGTTTTGCTGGCTCTCCGTGCACACATACATATGCAATTCCGTGTAATAAAACCGGCTATTATTTCCCTCTTTCTTAAAAAAAAAAATCAGTCAGTGCAAGTAACGTTTACTTTAATTTAACGCCTTTGTGCGCACCTCCACCATACACTATAAAAGCGAACTATGCTACTTTTTAAAAATTAGAAGTTTATAGCTTGTTCATTTCTATAGTTCGCAACCTGCAATTTTTTTTAGCGTAATTTGTATTTATGCAACTATTTAAGCACGTTCCTTGATTTTTGTGTGGAATATCTGTTGATTAACCACGCTTCTTCATCGATTTTTAAACTCCAAGATGAAGGATATTTTTGCAATTTTACTCCATTTATAGATATCATCAATCTTTTAAACTACTATTACTTTTGTTTACTTAGAGAAAATTGAAAAATGTTTTGAAAATCTAAAATTTCTTGCCTCAAATGTGTAATCAATTTTTCATTAATCGCAGTGTTGAAATGTATTCATTTTCTTACCAATATTTTCATATCAAAAATAAATTTATTTTCGTAAATTTATTTTTGCACTATTATAAAAATGTATATATCCTTCCAAATATTTATAATTCGCAAGAATTACACACTTGATGTATACGAAATATTGCAAGCAATATAACAGTTAGTTAACATTTCAGTTAGAAAGGTATTGGTGATATTAGTACATACTCTTTTTTATTATGTGATAGTTATCTTGAAGATAAATAGCATTTCAAAAGTGCTTCTTTTTCTTCTTTTCACTCGAAGTAAAACAACACAATAGTAAAATTTGTGCATATAAAATACTTCCTTATATTTTTTATTTATTTACACAAATTTAACTATATTACCAAACACCTTAACATAATGGACGCCAATCAAGATATAAACACAATAGTTGTTCCAATACATATAATCATTGTTTTGTGGCACCCCCTTACTATTGCTAATGCCATCTTTTTTCAGCGCTAAAAGTGAAATTATTGCTGCGACGTCCCGTCGAGCAGTTAGTCGCCCAAGGGATCATGCCCCGTAAGTGTTCAACCACAATATTCTATATATATACCATTACAACACACCACAATAGTCCATAAAATCCTCACTAAGCTTTAAATCAGTTTATCATAAACCGACATCACATTCATTAATTCCATCCATAATATTCCACACCATTATCACTGATCGCATCCATCAAACAACAAACAACGTTAGCTATTCAGTTGAAACTACAAGGCACTGGTAGCTACCAAATCTAATTATTCATGCATGCAAACATTGCTATAAAAACTGCTGAATTTAGTCTGGTGTATAATTTCAGATACGTACTTCAGGTGATAATTGGATTAGTTAGCTCCACTCATCATGCATTAAGATGTGTGTTTATTATAGAGAAGACAAATAACACATGCTTCAAATATAATCCAGCCTGCATTAATTTTTGTTGATTTACCTACAGCTTAATTGTTGCCAACTAGACGAATCATTAGATATAGTATATATTGGTCTTGGCTCAGTTATTTACCTGGGTCTCGTAAATTTCCTTTTACAGCCCTAAAAACACCCGCGGCGTTCCATGGGCAACGGCGACAATTGGAAAGGGCAAAAACCGGCGACTTACTTAAATCAAAAATCCAACAACGACCTTCTCGACACGAGTTGGAAAGTAGACATATTCTAGAGGCTGATCCAAAACATGTTGATCCCAGTTTGGCGGAAAAGCAACGAATGCTTAAAAAAGCCAAACTAGCGGATCAACTAAATGACCAACTATCGCATCGGCCGGGTCCTCTAGAACTGATCGAGAAAAATATTCTCCATACTGAAGAACCAATCGAACAAGCTGTTAAGACTGGAAGAATTCCATATCGAGCTACGTGTGAGGGTAACCTCAATAGACCGCAACACCCGCTTAGTTATATCACGCCTGAGGAGGACTCTCAGAGTTCCGAAGACAATCTAGTTAGCCCGGGACCACCGTCGGATGTATTAGAAACCGCGGCCAAATCGGCCGGAATTGTAGTCTCACTAATTCCTGCCTCTGAAGGTACTGTAGTAGTTACGACTGCCACTAGTCCGTTTCGAAAAGACCCTTGTATTGGAGACATAGTGTTCGCGGACTTGTGCCATCAAACTATTACTAGTGCGTCGTCTATACGGAATCAGCAACAAGTCAACAGTCCTGTTTCATTAGTATCCACATCGACGTTAAGTCCATTGTCGTCTGTAGCCAGCCCAATACCATGTCAGATTTCTTCACAACCCACAACCCCGGTGCCACCACCCATGCCCATAACCCTCGCTACAATTCCCACTAGACCGATTACAATACAAAGTCCCATCA
Organism: Leptodirus hochenwartii; assembly: GCA_947310635.1. NCBI lineage: Eukaryota > Metazoa > Arthropoda > Insecta > Coleoptera > Leiodidae > Leptodirus > Leptodirus hochenwartii. The sequence continues at coordinate 37,561,393 of OX371179.1, read as the reverse complement.
CAACATTAAGGAGTGACGCACCTGGCAAGGATAAAAACCGTAAAAAGTGCAAATCTAAAAATGCCCCCAAGACACGTACCATTAAATTTCACGAGTATAAGGGACCGCCGAGTGCTCACAAAAGTATCACTCTGCCCACTAACTCAAATGGTGAAACTTCGTACGATTTACTGCTGCAACAACAAACGTTACTGTTACAGTTCCAACTACAATTACAACACAAGTATCCGCAAATTATCCTACCCGCAAATCAGAAGATGCAAACTTCACCATCCGTTCCTGCTGAAACGGTGCAAACAATCAACAGTAGCAACATAAACAATAATAACAACTCTGTAGTCAGCCCTAACAGTAATAGCAGCACCAGTAATAGTGCAATTAGCAATCCCTTGCCATCTCCAGCACCCTCCGCTGCTTCTGAAAGCTCTGTAGCTCAATCGACGCCTTCGACGTCCATGCGAACAACTACTCGGTTAGAGGATATGAAAGTTAGCGATCTCAAAGCGGAACTAAAGCGCCGCAGTTTACCAGTATCTGGGTCCAAGCCACAGTTGATAGAACGTCTGAAACCGTTCGTGGATCAGTCGGGTGCAAATAGTTCAATAAATGAAATGCCAATGTCCAATGCCAGTACTCTAGATGACTCGCACAATTCCCCACCGCAGACTTCACAGTCGGATATCGGTTCACCCATTGCAGCCCAGCTTAATTCTATTGATGAATCAGCCAACCAAATGGAGCTGGGTGATCCGCTTAGTCCAGATCCTCAGCAAGTGGGAGGGACCACACGGAAGGATAGTCTCACACAGGAAGATATTGTACGAGAACAGCAACTGAAAATTGAGAAGTTACAGCGAGAGTTGTTGCTTAGTCAACTTAAGTTGCAAGCCGCGCAACGAGCAGAACCGAAGAAGATACAAGTTTGTCAACAGCAACTGCAGCAACTGCAACAGTTACAGCAAGCCAGACAGCCGCATAGCAACGAGGAGCAACAACGAATTCAACAACAACAACATATAGCGTTCCAAAACCAAAAGAACTTGAATTGCGGCAATGGCATTATATTAAACGGATTGGATGGGACATTATTATTAAATCATTTTATGCAAGGAAATGCTAAAATTATGAATGGTCTTGAATCAAAACCACAAGCAATGATGATCGCAACAACAGTAACACCGAATATCGAAGTGAAACGGGAGTTTATTTCCATCGACGATTTGAAACCACCACCTATTTACACAGAAACTGGAAGATTTAATATTAAGAAGGAACCCCGCAAACACATCAAGAGTCAAACTGTTGAAGATGTTTTGGAAATTCTGATAAAGAATGGCGAGTTACCACCGAGTGCTGCTCAAGACCCTCTAACACCTGTATCAGCCGACACAAAATCCGTTGAACCGGTGTACCCTCAAGTATCTGATAGCACCTTGCCCGACTCGACATTAGTGATCGATGAAAATGAAATATTAAATAATCTAGACATGGCTAACGTCGACTTCAGTCAGTTTGCAATGGAGTTGGGCTTACAGACGATGGAAAATCAAATTCTCGACGTTAACACCAATTCTAATTCCAATATGGTAGTGCCGATGGACACGGACGAATGGTTGGATTCTCTTTTACCATCATCAGTAGATGATAATCAAATCCAAATGGAACACAATGCAAACACAATATTGTCGTACACTAATCAGTCCCTCGTCGATGCTACAGATTTGGGCAACTATGACCCTTTGCTGGGTATCGTGCAAGAGCCCTTTGATCCCTTCGGTTTAGACGAGTACCGAAACATTGCATGGGACAAAGTAGACTTTGCTGCATAGCCAAGGGACTTTGCTAGTGCTACGCTTGTAATATAGTTACAGTACACATATTTAATCTGATAATCAACGCTTTTTTTTCATATTTATCAAAATATCGAAAATGAAGGATAAAATAAAATATAGCACATTACTAGCGTCTGTATTCACCAAGAAAATATGTGGAACGTGCAGGATTCGAACCCGTAAAACAAAATCAGAGAGTTGCGAATTGCGTTCCAAATTTCTCCAGGTTGAATACAGGCGCTCGTTATTTACTATATTAAATTTATAATTTTAATATTGTTTTTCGGTTTATTTTAGTTATTAAATTTTGCAGTGTAATTATTGCTTATTCCAGTGATGTGCAAATTCCACACTCGATAAGAGATAGACATTCCAAAACAAAAAAAAAAATGAAAGGCACAAGAACCTAAAATCACAAACACGTAAATACATAGAATAAAAACGTTATATAAATGGCCGCTCAGATAGCCTCGCACTTCAGGAATCACAATAATAATATTAGTATTTCTTGTGTACTATAAGAACATTTTTTTTCTCTTAATATGAGATAGCAAGTAACGTATAAGTTTATAGTATAAGATATTTTCAAAAGCAATAAATGAAGATGGGAAGTTTATTCTTCATTTTATATCTAATATAAACGTTTTTTTTTTTGGAACTGTCATATTTGAGTGCAATATATTTTTAAGGGGTTGTAATTATGAAACAAGAAGCCAACTGAACAACTATTATTTATATGCTATGTTTATATTATGATTTTACGTACTTATATTTGTACATAATTTTATTATAATTGCAGGCAATTATTTCTATTTTCTAATTTTTTTTTATTTATATGTATATTTATTAAAAAGAATAAAAAAAACGAACAAACTACTTATTCCGCCTTAATTCGTTAAATTGGTAGATATTTTTGTTTTTGTGAATCCTGTAGTGGCGAATAAGGCGGGGGGACCAGGGGGCGGCCTAGACACTAAGGAACACATCCGCTATTATTATGTAAATAAACTTATAATGTATAAATTTATTATTTAACCATACATTATGTTCAGATATTATTTTGGCGTTATAAAATATTTAATTTAAATATATATATAAATATTATGTATAATAAATTTAATAATGAGTGAGAGAATTCTATTAAAACATTGTGAAGATTTGGTTTGTGGCGATTTCGCCAACAATATATTAGAATAATGTATCATACTGTGTATTGAGCAACGACTATTCTATTAGCATTATAACTGTATATAATTCGTTACTCTTCAGTTTAATACAATGCATCAGGCTTCCCATATTTTTATACAAAATATTCTCTCCAAATGGAAGTCACTGAAATCGTTGGTTATAGAACTGTATAAATTCATACAATTAAGCATTTAGACTAAAACAAATTGACCACTGTAAAAATTAGTTCCTTTTAAATAAATTACGTTAAATATAATCGTATCCGTTTATCGTCATTCCTATATTCTATAAAATTAATGAATGGAATAGCCGACGTTTGTATAATCGAATGACCGTAATTTGGAGAAAATTTTTAAAGGGAATGCTGGCAATGTATTGAACGTGGAGCTCATTAATGATATTGCGTGTATATTTGTGTGCATGAAAATAAATTTAAAATATTCGAATTGCCTTATTACAACAATATCTATTTGATAATAATATAGTAATATTATGGATAATAAATAAAACTGTTCTGAATTGGCTGCTATGATTTAGATATTTTAGAGGAAACGTCATCCACTAATTCGGTCGAGGGATATATTATTATAGTTTAATATGCTGTCCTATTTTCCATTCATTGTGTACTTGTACATATACATTGTTATCATAAAATTTATAATTAATATCTTTAGCTAGAGGACATTTATTTCGTTAAGCTATTTCCAGTGCTGTGCTTGAATGGATATTTATTGTTATCTTTATATTCTCTTTTACTGTAGTATTTTTGGACAGAGGCTGGATGATCGTTTTGCTTTAATTATACGATAATAAAAGATATTTAATTAAAACTCAAATTCACCGCTTATTACTTCATAAATTCGTTCATCCAGACATGTAAGTAAATTATTTAAGCTTGATGCAAATTATTACGTGCGATTTCGCTTTATAAAAACAGGATTAACAAAAAAGTAAGCAATTATTTGCGCAAAAAAAATTATAATTGGCTTTATCTGCAAACCCATTTAACATATCAAAAATTGATCGGGACCATTAAGGTAATACAAAAGAAGAACTAGAATTACATAATAAGTACTACATACTTATTAAACTTTTAACCCCCAGGGAAATATCTATAAAAATATGATTCGAATGTGTAGGTACTATTCCAGTTTCAATTTACTAATATTCAAATTGCAAACTAATCGAATTCAGTAAATTAAAATAATTGTATTTTTATAGACGAATGGAATGGTGCGTATTAGTCGTTTTAAATTTTATTATTATTATTTTTTTAATTACTTGCATACATAGTTGGTTCTATTCCCATAATTTTATATTATGAAATTGCGTTCTGCAATATAAATATAGAGATATTATTTTAACAAATTATTTCTATAAGAACTCTGCAGCTGCGTAATCCACATTATTATAAATGAACAGTTAAGTAATTGGATTAGTGAATAGTTGGTGAAATATAAATGGCGTCTGCATTTTTAAACATCGTACAAACTAAAATAATATTAGTGTTGCATTTAGTTTGTTTAGCTTTTTGTGACGGCTGTTGAAAATAATCGTACGAGTTTATATATTCATTTTCGTATTTTTAAATTAAACTTTTGAAACAACGATGGAACTAAAAACCAATTCAGCCTTGTCGTGTAAAACACCGGGAGTCTAATAATGCCCAATGGACGCACAATATTATCTACTTCTGTAGTATAAGTGAGTCCCAAGGCGTTGATTATCACGACACTACATAGGATCGGAATGCAAGCCACCCTCTCGCGCCCCAACCATAGATATAGTCGCCCCTAGCTATCGCCCTCGACCCCGTGACCTGCGCATGTTTTCATCGATTACCTCTCGCACTTGCCATCGTCAGCGAATATACCGCGTGTTATCGCTTTAGCATTATATTTCTGCAAAGCATTTTCCAGAAATTTTATTGAAATAATGAAACGATTCTTAGCATAATATTGATTTTTGTTAGAGTATATTTGAAATGTGTTAAAAAATGGTGTATTCAATTTTCAGTTTGTGATTTTAGGCCTGGAGAATGCAAAAATGATATTAGCAAAAGATTTTTTTCAAATTTGGAACCTCTTCGCATGTGACCCGAAGGACCGACTGGATTTTAGTGAACATCCTGTAAGCGGAAACGTTTGTGACCTACAGCTAAATTTACATAGGTAAGAACAATATGTAAGAGATGTCTAAAACTTATGTTTTGCTCATAATTTTCAAATATTTCTTGATTATTCGCTAGTCACATGTTCAATTTAAGCATCAGAAAATTTACTACATTGACAAAAGCGATAATTAATGTAATTGGAAATGTCACGGAATCATTGGAGAATATATTGTTTGAAATTTTTTAACTTATTGTGTCGAACTTCCATAAATGAACGTCGTTTTCTAAGTACGAAGTCATTTCTTCTTGTAATGCTTAAATATTGAAGATTCGATTCTGCACAACTTTTGTGCTAGATTCTTATTAGTTTCAATAGTATTTCTTATATATTACCATATAAAATTGTAAATTTTATTAAGAATATCTGTCAGGGCTCACCATTTCAGTCGAGTCCAACAAGTGGATGGATAAACTCCTTCGTCATATGTTTTCTGCACGATGTGCTATATAGTGCTTACTGTAGGGTCGCCATTGCCGCCTACGCTATCGACCTCCCAATCCCCAAAACATCTGCATTGTAACTGTTATGTTCTCCGCACAAACGGCCAACTGGGCCAAGATGACGGATAAGATATGGAACAATATACTTACTGGGATAGGCTGGATGAATTGATAATATATGGGGGCAGACGGGAGTGTTTTTGAAGATGTAATTGGAGTGATTGATTTGATTCTTATTTGCTGGATGATGTTTTTTGAAAACTTCTTATTCCATATGTTAACTTGCATAAATTCGAAATTCATAGAAGAAAGTTTAAAAAATGTATAATTTATTTTATATTTTCTTAATAAGCTGCTGAAGAATTTAAAAAAATCAATTTTAATATCTTGTGCTTATATTTTTACGTCTTTGTTCTATTTTTATATGTTCGCATGAGCTTTTATGTGGAATATAAAACACAAGACGAATACATTAATGCTTGCAATAAATTATGTGCTATTCGCCCGTAAATTCTATAGATTTTGGTATTTAGATTGTTATTATAAATTTTGATAACGTTGCTTTTAATCTTTAAACCGTTTCATTCGATTTAACTATGCAGTAAATAACAATAAGAACTACAATTCGCAGTTTAATAAATTACAATTATCCAAACTATCTTATTTTACAACACATTTGAAGAAAACGTGTCCTTTTTACTGAATGAATTGCAGACATAAATAAAAACTAAGATATTTTTTAATTAAACCACTCGACCCTGAAACACTATACTATATTTCTTTTTCCGTTGCAAGAAAACTATATTTTACCACTATTTACTTCTATCACTTCTACATAATAAATATAAATATTTGGTAACTTAAAAAAAAAACAATACAACAGGCATCGGTATCATTTTTTTATATTACAAATATATAATATTCATACGCTCCGTAATGAAATTTTAATTAATACGTATTCCTCGTTTGGAGTATCACTACCGTAACTCAAATGGCTAGATGCGCACTTCGAGAGCTATACCCCCATCTTCAGTAGCACGAGATAAAGTTTATATTAAATACCTCTAACACTAACCGTAATTGCTGCACAATTATACTGAAGATAGCTTTCAAAATGCGCATCTATCTATTTAATGCTTTGAGTTCAGGTATTTTTTAAATTTTGTTTATCCAACGTCTTTGCCTTTTCTAGGCTCAATACCTTAGTACGGTTTTAAAAACAACCATTTCTACATTGAATTATATTTCTTAAGAATTAATCGAATTTTTGGATAGAATAAAATAGAATGTTTTTATTGTTCCATACATTGGATTGTTACAAAGGATAACATGTAATTTAAAGACATGGAACATGGTCATAAAATAATAGTATATAAATTGCTATCTATTAATATATTTTTAAGATTGTGCTTAAAATTAGTAATGTTACACATTTTTAGACATACAGGTAAAGAATTATAGATTTTACAACATACATAAAAAGGATTCTTTTCAAACATGGACAAGTTGTGTTCCGGAATCATATAATTTAGTTTACGTCTTGTATTGTATAAATGGTTAAAAACATTAGTACAAAAGTTACTTTTATTACACATTAAGAAGATGTACCCTTGCGATCTCACTATCCAATTTAACTTTTTTTTAGACATCAATACGAACGATTCCAAGCCATATAATTCCAGACTGCACGAACACAACGTAGACCAATTCATGTCATGGCGAACCTATGGCACGCGTGCCAGAGGTGGCACGTACGAACATTTTCCTGGCACGTGAATTATTTACAGATTATCATTTTCTACACATATTCCAAATTTTTAGCACATCTAGAATCTCATGAAAAGCCAGATAAAGTTAAATTGACACGAAGAGTTTTCTGCTGTTACTCAATCGATAATCGACGAATTTTCTACAAGATTTACACAATTCCAGCAATTGGGAGAAACATCGAAATTTATTTTACAGCCAGACACAATATCAATGGATAAACTCAATTTGGAGGTTTTCGAATAACTGAATTTGGAGGATATTTGGAGGAAATATCAATAAAATTCTATATGGAAACAAAAGTTTGTCGATTTGAGAAATGAGTTGAAAATGATCGATTATTGGGTTTAAAAAGTTGTTTAAAAAAAATTAGCGACCGCTATATTATCAATTTTCTCCTCTACTTATGCTTGTGAGTTATTACTTTACGAAATCAATTTCATATAAGACATAAGTTCATAAAATAGAATGACTGCTAAATCTAGTTTGGCGTGTACATTATTTTAAAAGTGACGAAATATGAACCAGATATAAAGCATTTGGCATCAAATGTACAACAGCAAAAATCTCATTAAATACTATTGATTTTTGTATAAGCTATGTATCATTTTCTTTGAAATTTTGCACGTCAGTCACTCGATAAATATTATTTGGAAATTTTTGGCACGCGCATGATAATGGTTCGCCACCACTGCCCTATGCTCCAGTGCTCGAAATCCTACAGCGCACTCCTTAACCGCCTGAAACGCATGGCTGAAGTCAAGCAGACGAACATCCAACTACCAGTTGGACGCTGCCACTAGTGACGAGCACAACACGCGCATCATTTATTCAAATCAAAACATTAACACCTACAACCATACCTCGATCAAAAGATTATACCAGCTACAGAAAAATCGCTTGATTTCGATTATTTCATCGAGAGTTCGTTGTTCAAAGGTGACGAGCTTCGCGGCTTTTAATTAAGTGTGTTGGTGTGTTTAGAGGCTTAACGATATTTGTTCCCCTACACGAAGAGCAAACAAGTAGTTGCGGCTTTCTAGTTTGTAGTTTTTAACATATAACACAGATTACCAACTGACAAAGGACTTTACACAGTGAAGAGCAAGCAACATCAAAATTGAAACGGATGTAAATTGGCGAGATATGTAAAGGCACATTCGAGGTAAAATGAAATGAGGGATTAAAAAATTTACTCGAAAAATATGTATATGTACTTTGACTTATTGGGAAGATGCATACTGACTTTTTTATTAAGCGCTTGTAGTAGAGCAATTTTTAATTTCATTTTTATTATGTATATGATGCAGTAGAAAAATGAGGATCTCAATAGGAGATAATAGAATCGAAGAAGTGTCAGATTTTTGTTATTTAGGCAGTAGAATCACAAAAGATAATCGAAGCAAGGTAGATATAAAGTGTAGGATAGCACAGGGTAGGAAGGCATTCGTAGAAAAGGAACAGATTTTAAGATCAAATATTGACTTGGGTATTAGAAAAAGATTACTGAAGGTATATGTTTGGAGTGTAGCACTGTACGGGTGTGAGGCGTGGACTATAGGAAAGGAAGAGAAGCGTAGATTACAAGCATTCAAAATGTGGTGTTATAGGAGGATGATGAGGATTGGTTGGGAAGATAAAGTAACAAATGAAGCTGTACTAGAGTTAGTAGGGGAGAAGAGAAGTATCTGGAGAGTGTTACAGCGTAGGAGAGACAGATTAGTAGGGCATATTCTTAGGCATGGGGGGATTATGCAATTGATCATAGAAGGTAGAGTGGAGGGAAAGAGAGGGGTAGGTAGGCCTAGATTGGAGTATGTGAGACAGATAGTTGAAGACGTTGAGATGAATATCTATAGGGAGATGAAGCGATTAGCTCAGGATAGATCGGCATGGCGTGCTGTTTCCAACCAATCTTTAGGATTGCGGACTCTTTAACTAACTTAACTATGTATATGATATATAGAGACCGGATTTTAGGTAAATTGACTTAAATTGCCTTTTTTTGCCTATTTCGACAATTTTGATCAAATTTTGCCTATTTTTCAGTTCAGTATTTCGACACTTTTCATGCATTCGCGCCTTTTTTTCATATTTAATTTGCTTTTTACCATAATTTTTTTTTTTTGATGATAAAAGCTTTCTAAATTCTTTGTGTCATTGCTATATTACCAATGGAAAAATCCCTAATCGTTCTTAATGTACACAAGTGAAACATGAAAAAATATATTTTGTGTTTTTTACTATTTTTCATACCCTTTTTGAGTTTTTTTCAAAATAAGAAATGCCCTTTTTAGCGCCTTTTAAAAAGTATTTTAGTGCCTTTTTTGGCATTTTTTTAGTGCCTATAATCCAGTCTCTAATAAAAAAAAATATATGTAATATATTCAGTGTAAATTCGCTAAACGAAAAGAATAATCCTTGTAATTTTGTCTTTTATCTTGAGGCATTTGATCAATTTTGTTGAAGCAAGTACATGTGTTTCGGTAGATTACATTATTATTGTACCGATTTTTAATATATTTTAACAATCTCCTTATCTTGTTTTATCAACTGATTTAATCGCAATCAGTTATTGTAAATAATTGCGTATTTCGGATAAACATATTTTGTATGAAACTGCTTGTTGATATGCTTCTGCCATATGGACATTTGTTAAATATTGATAAAAATATCTGTCTGAAATATCGATTTGTTGTGTTCTGAATAATTTCATAATATCAATAAGCAAAACAACTAATTATTGTATGATTTATAGAATAAAATATCATTCGAAACGGCTACTGAAATTGATATATTTTCAGTTGAAATTCGAGGTTTGATATTCATTTTCATTTTACTTTAGTATAATCCGTTGGCAGTGGAAAAGTTGGGATTCGTGAAGTGGATTAAAAATTTATAATATATATGCAAATTTTGCGGATATTGAACAATTTTTCATACAAATTTCAAATAATATAATAGAATTTATATTGTGGGTGAATAAATATTTCGACTTTATTACTCTGAGCTCGAAATTTCTACATTGGAGCAAATTTTCAAATAAATTTTGAGTAATTTTGAAATATTTTCAAAATAATTGCAGTAATTTTCAAATAAAATTAAATCAAATTATTATTATATTCCATAAAATTAGGAATATATACGGAATAATAAAAATATATAAAAACGTAAGGAATACTATAAAATGAATGTGATGCTAGAGTTTGTTGGGGAAAAATGGACAAAAAATTATAGTATTCTTAGATTATAAAAGGTAATGTAGAAGGAAAGAAATGTATACGTGTACCCGAGCAAGCATGTTTCAAATTTTATCGGGTACCCTCACTTTTATTGTTTTCTTATTCAAACACATGAATCAACTAATCTAATAATTCGAAAATATGCAATTATAACTTCCTTCGGAAAACATGTCTATTTTCATAATTCGCCGGGTGTATTTTTATAGTTAATTGGTAAATTTGCATACTTCGGCATTCAAGAATTGAATTTAATCAGTCCATCAAACTCACATACGAGGAAAGCTTTTTTAATTAAAATTTTCCACTTAAGAAAAAATACGCTATTTGGAATATTGACGTACATAAAAGACTCCGTTATTTTCCAGTTTTCCACCAATGCCACCAACAGCAAATTAAAAAGACTAACACATGGTGTTATGGAAAAAACACTTCTTACCTACCTATATAAAAAAACGCTTACCTAATCTAGAATCCTAGTTCTTTCCATACTGAAAGACGAATTTAAATCTTCAATTTGATTTGTTTGTAAATATTGAATTATAGCCTTAAGTATGTTCTTTACGTTCGTGTAAGTTTTTTTACGCGAAGATATTTGTATGTTCTTTCGTCCGGCAAAATTACAGTTTAAATTTTGAATGGATTGTAGAAATATGCGTAATAAACAACAACTTCTAATTTAATTAAGGAAATAATTGTGATTAATGGCAACATGCACCGACACCTATTTTGCGTTTTAGATTTATTGAAATTTGCGAATTAAACTATTCCGTTAATTAATTTCATTTAAATCGTTTAAAAAAACGTCAAATTGAACCATTTATTTTTGTTTTCATAAATGTTTAGAAAATTTTTAGAGGGTAGGAAAGGTAACTTGCATAGCTTTTGTAGATTTAGAAAAGGCATTTGATAATGTAGATTGGGACATAATGTTTAGAATTTTAAAAGAAACGGGTATAGATTATAAGGATAGGAGAATAATTTTTAATTTATATAAACACCAAACTGCCTTAGTTAGAATTGAGGGGGAAGAAGAGGTAGCAAAAATAGGGAAGGGAGTTCGGCAGGGATGTACACTTTCACCGTTATTATTTAATCTATATATAGAAGATGCAATAAACAAAGTAAAAGAAGAGTATAGTGTAGGTGTGAATGTACAGGGAGAGAAAATATATATGTTGAGATTCGCCGACGATATAGCTATATTGGAAGAAAGCGAAAAGAATTTAGAAAGGGTATTGAATGGTATGCAGGCAGTATTGACTAGGGATTTTAACATGAAAATAAATATAGGTAAAACTAAAGTGATGAGGTGTGACAAAAAGGAATGCAGTAGAAAAATGAGGATCACAATAGGAGATAATAGAATCGAAGAAGTGTCAGATTTTTGTTATTTAGGCAGTAGAATCACAAAAGATAATCGAAGCAAGGTAGATATAAAGTGTAGGATAGCACAGGGTAGGAAGGCATTCGTAGAAAAGGAACAGATTTTAAGATCAAATATTGACTTGGGTATTAGAAAAAGATTACTGAAGGTATATGTTTGGAGTGTAGTACTGTACGGGTGTGAGGCGTGGACTATAGGAAAGGAAGAGAAGCGTAGATTACAAGCATTCGAAATGTGTTGTTATAGGAGGATGATGAGGATTGGTTGGGAAGATAAAGTAACAAATGAAGCTGTACTAGAGTTAGTAGGGGAGAAGAGAAGTATTTGGAGAGTGTTACAGCGTAGGAGAGACAGATTAGTAGGGCATATTCTTAGGCATGGGGGGGATTATGCAATTGATCATAGAAGGTAGAGTGGAGGGAAAGAGAGGGGTAGGTAGGCCTAGATTGGAGTATGTGAGTCAGATAGTTGAAGACGTTGAGATGAATAGCTATAGGGAGATGAAGGGATTGGCTCAGGATAGATCGGCATGGCGTGCTGTTTCCAACCAATCTTTAGGATTGCGGACTCTTTAACTAAATGTTTAGTCCAAAATATATAGATTTTTTCATAATTTCTATTAAAATCTTTAGTTTTTAGATTCATGTTTTATACTATACCATAAAATTACCTTAAAATTCGTTCTTATTCTTTTATTATAGACGTGAATTTCATTATCTAAATTAAATTTCATGGTACCATAAAAATGTTCAGGCAAACATTTGTCGGAAAACACTCTGATAATTTCATTACTCATCCCGCCGTGGAGGATGCACTTTTATTCCTTTTATTACAGCCTTGCCGGTATCTGCTGCCATCTTCATTACCGTCCTCTTTTATATGCCCACAATAAAGGCGCTGTGTAATGAAGCTTCGGCAATTCAGGACTTCGTCCTGTGTCTCTATCCTACTTATCCTAACATCTCATCTTTCATTTCTTTATGCATAGTAAAAACTCGATTTTCAGGTACTTCCTCTTACATTTTCTTTTCTCGCGATGATCATTTTTACAGGATCTTTCATAGATATAGAAGCACTTTAAGCCACACTAAAAATTATTAAATAAATTACATTTTGATGCAATTATATCGTTTCAGTTCTAACGAAAATTATGAATTTGTCAGCAGTATTTGCGTATCTTTACACAACGCACTGTATGTTACACCATCTGGCTATTTTTATATCTTTTTTTGCCACATTGCTGTTTTTTTTGTTATATTACCGTTTGCGTGTTTTTTTTCGCACTGTCAATTCTCTTTCTGAAATATACTACTATATTATTTCTGATATTTGCTTAGGCACGTTAGTTTAGTATTATTTTGTATATATAAGGTAAAATGCAATATTATTCTTACCAGCTGCTGATACAGCTGAGCCATCGACAAATAGAAATGCACCCACTAGTGCATCATACACAAAATTTACATTCTTTCAACCTGCTCATCGCGAATTTGATAAACAATGTTCCATATGTGATCGAATATCGAATAAAAAAATCGTTAACATATCGGAAAAAAGCAATATATAAAATCAACTTTTCCTAGGAGCTAAGAAGATTCACTTCTACCGCGCGAGAGTCTCATGCATGTTTTTTTTAAATATAAATCACGTCATTAATTCTTGAAGATTTTATAATCCTTATCTCAATTCTTAATTCAGGTCGGCAAACTTCTTTTTACAACAATTTACATAATTCTCTTTACTGTTGTATAAAACATGAACTGTTTACCTTTCTGAAGTTTCTTATTAGCATTTATAAAGATGTGCAAATACGTCTCGCAAGAACGATTTTTCTCAATACCAAATAAAAAATTGTTTATAATTACCTAAGCTGTAAAAATATTACGTAAAAACCGATTATTATTTCTCTAGTCCAACAGTGATTAGTTTATAATTATCACCAAGTTATTTATCAATCTCAGGGAGTTTAACAGATGCATTATTTGTGCTAGTGAGTGCTTAGCAATCGAAATGCGCATGCATATATTCCATTGCGTATTTTTTAAATAATATTCTTCAACGCAGTGTTCATAATTAATCAAATTAGATATTTGGCCAATTTTTCTTCATCTCTTCTCTTTACCTGTCATACAGTATCTTTCATCCGATGCCAAGGGCATAAATAGAAAGGTCTCGTGGCACCGGAAGGAAATCTAAATAATAATAAATTACTCGGCGGATTTGTAAATAGCTTTCTGTTTAATTAACGAACCCGAGACAGATCAGAAAGCAAAGACAGCCAATCATAAAGAATCTGATGGATTTTTAGGATTGTAAAATGAAGTCGTATAAGGACAGAAATATTTACAGAAGTGTGTCGACTACGACCTCTTTGAAACGTTAATAATATGAGTATCAAAGGGTTTTTTTTTGGTTCGGGAGTGAATGTACCGGCGTAATAATTTTGACAAATTTGCAGAGAAATATATAACGGATTAATTTTTGTTTGACTAATTCCAAAAGGAATTTGTTCTAAAGTGTTTTCAGAATAATTTGTATTTATGTTACTCTTATATACATTATGAGAGATATATATTTCAAATTGTATGGCCCATTGCTGACTATTTTTAACATTAAAAAATTCAATGCGTAGATTTAACTATTTTAAATTTTTAACAAAGAGATACTGCCATAAACTTTACTCTATACGCTATATATTTACTTTATCATGATGTAAATATTTATCAATAAATATCAATATATTCGATCCTATGCAATATAATAACAACACACATTATCGATATGTTTTTATATATCAGGGTTGGTCTGGCCAATTAATAAAACCCATATCCGTTTTTAGATTTTTTCAAAATTTCTGCAAGTCCAGTTCTTATATAAACACCTTGTGCAAATTTCTTACTTTTTACGTTTCATGACATCTTCATAATTAGTAAATTTTAACAAAAAATTGTAATCAGAAAAATTCTTCTACACTTTATTGATACTTCAGTTCAAATTAGAAAAAAAAAACCTACAAAAAGGAGATATTTTGTAATTTTTTTTACAAGACTTAAATATTACATTATTCAAAAATAGTATATATCAAAAGTCATTATACAATGTTACTCTTTCTATTTTTTTAAATATTGATTATATTACTTGTTTATTTTTTTTATAATATTATATTATATTATATAACAGAAATTATATCTTGTTTTATTGATTTTTTTAAGCGAGAATTTAGTTAAAAACAAATGTGTATTATCAAAATTACGGTGAACTCAATAAAAATAAAATCTTACGTTGCCACATAAAGTTTAAATCTTGAATATTTCATTAGGAATTTAAAATGTTCAATTTTCGTTAAAAAAAAATGTATTTGAATATTTAAAACATGCAATGACATCCTTTTCGTGAACCTCACTTCAGCTATCATCTTAACCCATAATTTATAGTCGTAAATAAGACACGGCTACGTTTTAAATGTACCATAAAGTTTCATCCTGAGTGCACCCCTGTTGCACCATAGATACAAATAACATAATATAGACAGTAGATATATTCTATTATCCTCTGAGAGAGAATAATGTTATAATCAGATTTTGACAGAAAAATAGGTTTACCTTACTTTTGTACTATCGTAGAAGTTGTCCCATTTCCTGTTCATTGTTCTGTTGCATTATCCCATCATGAAATTCATTATGAAGAGAAGAAATCAAACATGTTGCATATATAACATAATTTTTCATTTATGATATAATAACGTTACAATCTATCGTAAATTAATTTGTGAAATACACTGTACTAAATTGGTTCTACTCCTTAGCCACCTGTACATCTTCCCCACCTTCTATAACGAAACGAATTGCGCAATATTGTTTGAATACGATTAAAAATATCAATAAATAACAATAAACTCAAAAACATTATACTCCACATTTGTAGGATTGATCGCTTTTTGAGTTCAATATTATAATGAGAACAAAATATAATAATGTATTTTAACGTAATATTGTAGGGGTAATATATTAACTGTGTCCATTGTGAATAAATTAATTTTTATAACCATGAGACATGACAGGAGCTAATCAATTTCTGTTGATTACTTAATCGCGTTTATTAGGGCATGAAATGTTGTCTGATTTCCAAAGTAGATTGTCACTTTGGTGATATAACAAAGTTAATGTTCGTTTTATCAGTAATGTATGTTAACTACCCTAATGCATCTGATCGTAGACGTATTTACATTGAAATATGAAAGAAATGTAAATACTATTGCATTATCTATCATTATAATCAATATCAATCATTGACTCTTCAAATTCTTTCTATAATTCAAAATATTAGACATAATACAAAATAAAATTTGTTCTTTTAAATAAATTTTTCACTACGTCATGCTTGAAATAACGAATAAAGAAAATATACTTTCTGAACAAGTTTTAAATAATCACTCTTCTATTAATTAAGAATCATGTTATAAAAAATGTTGTAACTTTTAAGTAATAATATGAAACTTTCTTTTATATTGCAAATTATTTACGTGAAAAATATTAATTGACTTTATAATTAGCGACTGTAATTGTACGAGTGTTTTGTTTTAAGAATTGCTGCATTGTTCCGTATGCGATAATTTAAGAACTTATTGCAATTCCGTTATTAAAATCGAATGTTCAGTGGACGTAAAATGGATTTAATGTTAAGTGCACGTAAAATACCAATTTTGTAATAAATGCACTAGTTTATTGGCGTTTTAGTGTTTAGCTCTAAAATACATGTTCTAAGTGATACAGGATTCGAAGGAAAAATTTGAAATGTTGCTTATATTATGCTCAAAGATCTAAAGCAATCGTCGATATATTGTCAAATTTTTAGAGGCGCCTCGAATATTTCGAATAAAGCATTTGCAATGGAGAAATTAAAATTGAAAACACCACTCTATTTAGAGGCCCGTGTAATATATTTTTTCTTATTAATAGTTTTTCAACGCTACATAGATAGTGATATCAAAATAATTCATTTAAAAATTAATCAATATATATTTTGAATAATAGAAGAATAATCTGATTACCCTGTAGAGTCGGCAGCGTAATGAATTATTTCTTGCACGTATTTAATATTCAATTAAAAAGTAATTAAATCGAAAATGTATATTTGCTTCCATGAACTGGGATCGATATTATTAATTCAACAATATAAAAATATTTTCTAGGAACAGAAATTCTCAGTAAAAATATATATAATTTAATAACAGCTACATTGGATCAGGTTTGACCATGAAACTTTTTTGTAAAATGATAACAATTATTTTTGTGCCAATTCTACATATTTCTATCTATTACACTGCTTTCTATAACCTTTATAACAAATAAAATCTTATTAAATAATCTCTCTAGCATCTTCCACAACACCATTCAATATCTTCGCGTCCTTTACTAGATATCAATATCAAAAATACCCAAGTTGTTATAATTTAATACGCATTAAATTGAATAAACAATGTGAAACTTTTAATACCCACAATTTGCAACAAATATGCACCTGGCTCATGTTTTCGAAATGTAATTCGAACTTTCCCAACACGGAATACTTACTAATATATAATATTATGTAAAGTTAGTTGCATTGATTATTAAACTTTGCTATATGCTCCGTGCAAATGTCGCATTTGTTATAATGGGTGGAGACATGATTAATGCTGTCCATCCGGATATTAGGTCATCCCAAACACGAAACGACATAAAATTATACATTCTGGGAACGTGTGTCG
The DNA here is from genome assembly GCA_947310635.1 of Leptodirus hochenwartii. NCBI lineage: Eukaryota > Metazoa > Arthropoda > Insecta > Coleoptera > Leiodidae > Leptodirus > Leptodirus hochenwartii. Next base: position 37,543,617 of record OX371179.1, on the reverse strand, counting down.
ACTAATTTCGTAAAATCCTGTGCCTAAATCTGATTAATTTACTAAATCCTCGCATCAAATATCATCAACTACCTTCCAGATTTATATTATATACTCTTCAGGGCCTGCCCAAATAAGTCTGGCACTCGGAGCAAACCTCTTAACAAATCGATCCTTTACAGATAAAAAACAGTATTGATTTTATTTAAAAAAAATCAATTCTACTTGCAAAATAGCAATTTCTTGCGTTTCTAACTAAAAAAAAACACTTAGATCTAAAAATGCATACTTTTATTTTGTTAAAATTTTCTAGCTATTGTCATTTTTTTTTTGTGAAACTTACTGCACATTAATGTCATATAAAGGAAATTATGCAAGGACTAGTAATATAATGTACACTAACTTAAAACGTAGTATAAATGTACAGATGATTGCAATTTTAATGTTTAAAATGAAATTTCCTTTAATTCTATATTAACCTTATTTTTACCAAATTTACTTGTCTAATCTAATTTTTTATTTTTTTTTCAAAGAAATCAGATTTAAGGCGATATTGGAGGCAGCGTGGCACAGCGGTATAGTCGTTGGGTAATACCAACGCTATGCTAGCACGTCGCGCTGTTCGCTGGTTCGAATCCGGCACCGGTCAGGGATATTTTCTTGAGGAAAAATCCCTTCCGGACCATGGACGTTGTGAATGTCGCCATTCGGGAGTACCATGAATGTGCCATGAAGTTATATAGGAGTTATAGTCAAATAATAATGTTCTTGTTCTGGCAGTGTGACCAGCTTCACAAAAGCCATTAAAAAAAAAAAAAAAAAAAAAAAGGCGATATTAGAAAAAAATATCAGTTCGATCGAAAATGTTTTAATTTATTTTTTTATAATAATGATCATTAAAAAACGCACATTCATAACTTTTGGTATTTTATATCTTTTCTTGTAGTTTTACGTTTTGTTCTTCCTCTACCACATAATATTTATGTAATCAAACTGTCACCTGGCGCATATGACACTTTTGCTCTTTTCAAGACAAGCCGGGGATAATAAATGGCGTGTTGTATAACATGAATTTTTGTAGTCCTTCCGAACTAATCTATTTGAACAGCCATGGCTGGCATTCTTTCTTATCTTTGTTCGACGATAACACAAGAGACGTGTCTTATCTATCGTTCTGCATGTAGCCGATATAATTTAGTACAAAAATGATTTTCACCCCCAAAACTAGGTCAATATTTCGTTCCGTTCACCAACACACTTTATCACTAAATAAATGTTAGTACTGTATATGTAATGTATACTATACTGCAAGTATATATATAGTACAAGTACATCAATACGTACACCGTGCACCATCTAGTTCATAGTTCACGAACTAGGTCATAGTGACCTATAGGTCGTTGCAAAACATCGTCACAGTCATTTGATTGAACCGTTCAAGATGAACGGTTCGCGAGTGAACTACACATCGCTACTGTTGTACGTTAAAGAAATGTGGTTCTTCTAAATAATATCCTTACCAAATATCGTACTTGATAAATATATTTCGTTGAAAATAATAAACTGAAAGGGATCAACTTCCATTGGAACCGGCGCGTATTTTTGTTAAACGAATTTTTGGAAATATCGTATTTTTTTCTTGATTAAATAGAACAAATAAATCAGCAAAGGAACTTCATGTACTCAAATCGAGATTACGAACAATGCCCGAAAAAAAAAACGCACAGTATCTCAAGTCAACGTTTTGTTTTGTATTAACGAGGTAAAGTTCTTCAAAAATAATCAAAAATGTTTTTGCGCATTCTTGAATAACTAATAATAGTTTGATAATTTATACGAAACCATAGCAAGAAGTTTGATTATATTTGTGCCCTGTAATCCTGAAATTGCTAATTGGAAAATCAGGGAAGATGTCGCAAAGTATTTTTTCTTTCCGTTGATGTTTTTCACGTAATTCACCTAGTAAAATCTCCCTACATATCAAAAACAACATACAGGTTTGCGTAGTTAATTAAACTAAATCTGCCCGCTTAAAAAATGCACAAAACCAATTGTTTTGGAACGCTCGTTGTCAACTTCGAGTTTGTAACATCATTATTCATGTTCAAAAACTAGTTCACCGAATTCCAGTATCGAGTTCGACATATAAATTCTGATAGCACGTTAATTATATGTATATGCGAACTGGAGGTGTTCCAGGAGTTCCAGGAGCAACATCAATAATTTTATAATTAATCCAACCTTGCCTCGTTCGTATACAAGTTTATTAAAGGCATCCAGCATATGGAACAGTTACTACGATGGACCGCTGAAGGGAAATGGGGCGTTGGGCGGCTTCCTTGGCCTTTGTTTCGTCCAAATGTGCAACAGATTGCGAGGAGCTGCTAAGCTATATTGCTGCCCCACTTTCTTTCTTCAGCGACCCAACGTTTCTCAAAGCGTATCTCGCGGATCCTTGCAAAGTTTCACTAAACTTTGCATATGTCTATCATATAATCGCTTCTTCCGAAGAATCTTTTAACACAAAGCAATCAATAAGTGATTTAGTGCATATTATTTTATATTTTAGTGATTGATTTTGAATGCAGGTATAAGAATACTGTTCCCTTCATATAAACTTGAACTAGATGTTAAACTCCTTCGAGAATATTGTAATAAATTGAACTACATTGAACAATGTTTCCTCTCAAGGAAATACAATTATATTGCCTACCTACTAATCGTAGAAAAGGAACAGATTTTAAGATCAAATATTGACTTGGGTATTAGAAAAAGATTACTGAAGGTATATGTTTGGAGTGTAGCACTGTACGGGTGTGAGGCGTGGACTATAGGAAAGGAAGAGAAGCGTAGATTACAAGCATTCGAAATGTGGTGTTATAGGAGGATGATGAGGATTGGTTGGGAAGATAAAGTAACAAATGAAGCTGTACTAGAGTTAGTAGGGGAGAAGAGAAGTATTTGGAGAGTGTTACAGTGTAGGAGAGACAGATTAGTAGGGCATATTCTTAGGCATGGGGGGATTATGCAATTGATCATAGAAGGTAGAGTGGAGGGAAAGAGAGGGGTAGGTAGGCCTAGATTGGAGTATGTGAGTCAGATAGTTGAAGACGTTGAGATGAATAGCTATAGGGAGATGAAGGGATTAGCTCAGGATAGATCGGCATGGCGTGCTGTTTCCAACCAATCTTTAGGATTGCGGACTCTTTAACTAACCTACTAATTGCTTGCGTCAATTTTAAACTAATATCCATATATGAAATACAGTATTTTAATTAACGAATTAATAAAAATATATTTACTCGTATATTTCAAATAACGTTAAAAATATTGAAGTGGAAAATTCTCTTCATTTCCAAATTAATGTGCTATTTAAATTTTTGCGAATTTGCGTGGTTTTTCTGTTACCTCTTTGATTCTTCAGTAATTTTTTACGTTTGTATTTCTGTCACCTTTTATAAATTCTTGACCTTATAAATTTTTTAATTACTGACTGAGAATCCACGTCATATTACGCCAAAAAATATCATACTATTACGAGTAATATATAAATTTATTATTATCTTGAAATATTTTAATTAAAGGATATTTCTATTTTCGGCTACCGGATATTGACAAACAAATAATTTAAAAGGCGGTACACAATTTTTAATCGTTCAATTAAACTATAATATAGAATATCGCCCCAAAAAAAAGAAAAAGTTTAATTAAACGTTTACTAAACTTACTAATACAAAAAATAATAATAAAGTAACTCAATTGTGCGTCCATTGAATACTTTCACGTTAATTTGTGACACCCTGTATATAGGTTCCATAATATAGGATCACAACTGTTATTTTCTAATATCATGTCACTATGTGAGTATATTCAATAAAAATATTGGTACAATTGAAGGGCTTGGTGCAAAAACCAGTCAGCTCAATTTTGATCAATTTTACAGTATTGACAAAAAACTGTTTTGCCAAGTATAAACCACTGAAAAAACTGGAGAAAATAATTTAGTCTGTTTTTTTGCCCCAAAATAAAAATTATGTAGCAAATCTCAGTTTTATTAACTATCACACATACAAAATTACTTTTACAATGTTAATACATTTCTACTTAAACATCCTCATCCTCGCTATCCAGATCTTCTTGAGGTATTTCTGGTCCCACAGCATTATACACACAAGATCGTAATACCATTGATCATTTTTGGGCACATACTTTTCAAAAAAAACATTTTATTAACATACTTTTCAACCAAAGAACGGACGTTTTCAACTATTTTCTGCTTGATGGTGGTATGGGGTAGTTTTTGTAAAGTTTTTCCGTTGGCAGTGAATATGTAGCTGGTGATTTCTTGAATGAAAATTCGGAAAACATTATAATCCATATGGTAATATTGCTTTTTACTACATTCATTTTTTCGTACTTGAAAACACGATATTTAGAAATGGAAAACTTTTTCTTTGCATTGTTTATAACGGTCTTTTTAAAAATTCTTTCGGCGAACTTTAGTATAATGTCTTGATTCACCACAACTACTGTAAATTTTCGAGATGTCTTCTTTACCAAATCGATCCAACACTATTTCTTTATTTATTTTTTTATTAAAACGAAAGAACGGTCACATGGCAGCAAAAAGATCGGTCACTCCATTCTTAGCAATATTTCCCATTATATGCCACATAGCTGCCTGTTTGCCCAATTAAATTCCACACGAAAAGTCAATTTTGCCCAAAAATGGAGCTGACCGGTTTTTGCACCAAACCCTTCAATTACTTCAAGCTGTTCTCGTAAATAAGACATGAACAAACTAACTGTGCGACAACAGTAAAGGATATCGACTACACGCAACAACTGACGTATCCACTTAATAAATTATTTACTATAAAACCATTTTTATATACAGAGTGTCGCAGAAACGCATTATTTCAAAGTTCTTTGCAAATCTAAGACGATACATCGCCAATATTGTTTGACTAGTTTCAACATTTTTTGACATATACTCGTATTAACAATTTTTAAAAATTATCATTGGTGATAATATGTTTATTAAATAAAATACGAACGGGTTAAAAAATTTTTTTTATATATAATTTGACAATCTTGTTCGAAATTATATATACCCTGAAAAACTGCATATATTATGGGAATTCGTCTAGTAATGGTGAATTAGCGTCGTTGGTAGTTAGACAATAATGTTCACTATACATGTTTAGGTAGCATAACTATATAACATATACAGTATGATCGATATCTTAACCAACATGCTTGTTGCGCTTTCATGGTGTTGCTGGTTGTTGTCTAATACCAACATACAGACCGATTTAACACATAATCTCACTAAAAATTATTTTTTGTAATTGTTTTAAACAATAACAAAAACTACTAAAGATGGGGGCATAGCCTTCGAAATGTACATCTAGCTACTTAATGCTTGTTACGGTATTTGGGTGATATTCTATATTATAATTTAACACCGTTATTTAATAACGTTATATTTAATAATAGCCAAATTTAATCAAATGTTTTTAAAAAAAATGTTTCAGTGCGATGTTCCATGTCAATGGCACTTTTATTGTTGATTTATCTTTTATAGTAGATCTTCATTAGCTTTTAAATGTTTTTATTTAATTAAAAAATTGTTCCCAACATTTATGATACTTAAATGAAATTTTTTTGATAGCAATGTTATTTTTTTACATATGTGATATTTCTGGACATTATAGCATATAACTTCTTAATAAGTTAAGAATGAAGATAAAAACAAATACAATATTTAAGGAGAGTAATATTTGTAATATCAAGTATTTTCGTCAAGTAGAATATTTGAAATAGCAATTATCAACCATAACCGGGTGTTAAAAAAATTGAATGAAGCGTGTTTTTTTTTTAACAACAGAATTTATATTTGATGTGGTACTAGAGTAGCGATGGCAAACTGTAGGTCACTTTGAGGACCTAGTTCGTAGTTCATTTCAATGTACCGTTCACGAACTATAGGTCGTGAACTACTACATCTTTTAAAAATGAACTAGTTCACGACCTACATGAAATACATGCACATACAGAAAATAATCTCTTTTTTTCTCAATATAAAAATATTAAATGGTAAAAAATACATAAATTGAAATATTACAATACTTATTTTGAATTAGGAATGAGGAAGAAAAGACAACAATGTTTATAATTTATACAAAACATATATATAAGGAAATATAATCTTCTCTTGGTACTCATGATTATTTATATGAAGTTCTAAAGTACTTATTGGTGAAAAACTGATGAAAATGTTTACTACTTTACTAACACTTGAAAATTAAATGTACAAACTATAATAAAATGAACTAGATAGAGTCGTTTTGTTTGGCGTTATAATTGTTATTTTCTATTTCGAAGCTTTTCTGTTCAAACTTCAAAGCTTTAATTTGATATTAAGTGATTGCATTGCACTCAGTATGAAATAGAAGAACTATAAGATTTAGATGTTTATTTTTGCATTATTGCAAAAATTTGCTATGGCACGACATATTTATGAACATATTTAATCTTGCGAATATATTAATTATATTATTCCAAATGAAATCTGATACCAACATATAAATATTGCATCGAGTTTCCTATTTCGTTCTGTTCACCAACACACTTTATCACTAAATAAATGTTAGTACTGTATTAGTTAAAGAGTCCGCAATCCTGAAGATTGGTTGGAAACAGCACGTCATGCCGATCTATCCTGAGCTAATCCCTTCATCTCCCTATAGCTATTCATCTCAACGTCTTCAACTATCTGACTCACATACTCCAATCTAGGCCTACCTACCCCTCTCTTTCCCTCCACTCTACCCTCTATGATCAATTGCATAATCCCCCCATGCCTAAGAATATGCCCTACTAATCTGTCTCTCCTACGCTGTAACACTCTCCAAATACTTCTCTTCTCCCCTACTAACTCTAGTATAGCTTCATTTGTTACTTTATCTTCCCAACCAATTCTCATCATCCTCCTATAACACCACATTTCGAATGCTTGTAATCTACGCTTCTCTTCCTTTCCTATAGTCCACGCCTCACACCCATACAGTGCTACACTCCAAACATATACCTTCAGTAATCTTTTTCTAATACCCAAGTCAATATTTGATCTTAAAATCTGTTCCTTTTCTACGAATGCCTTCCTACCCTGTGCTATCCTACACTTTATATCTACCTTGCTTCGATTATCTTTTGTGATTCTACTGCCTAAATAACAAAAATCTGACACTTCTTCGATTCTATTATCTCCTATTGTGATCCTCATTTTTCTACTGCATTCCTTTTTGTCACACCTCATCACTTTAGTTTTACCTATATTTATTTTCATGTTAAAATCCCTAGTCAATACTGCCTGCATACCATTCAATACCCTTTCTAAATTCTTTTCGCTTTCTTCCAATATAGCTATATCGTCGGCGAATCTCAACATATATATTTTCTCTCCCTGTACATTCACACCTACACTATACTCTTCTTTTACTTTGTTTATTGCATCTTCTATATATAGATTAAATAATAACGGTGAAAGTGTACATCCCTGCCAAACTCCCTTCCCTATTTTTGCTATCTCTTCTTCCCCCTCAATTCTAACTAAGGCAGTTTGGTGTTTATATAAATTAAAAATTATTCTCCTATCCTTATAATCTATACCCGTTTCTTTTAAAATTCTAAACATTATGTCCCAATCTACATTATCAAATGCCTTTTCTAAATCTACAAAAGCTATGCAAGTTACCTTTCCTACCCTCTTTCTTTTTTCTACTACCGTTCTTAGTGCTAGAATCGCCTCCCTCGTCCCTCTGTTTTTCCTAAAACCAAACTGATCTTCTCCTAGCCTTTCTTCTACTTTATTTTCTAATCTCCTATAAATAATCTTTAACAATATCTTCGATGCATGTGATAGTAGACTAATGGTCCTATAGTTCTCACACAAATTAGCTCCTATTTTCTTCGGCATTGTTACTATTCTACTACGCTGAAAATCCTGTGGTACTTCTCCCTTCTCATATATTTTACAAACTAACCTGTATAATCGCTCCTGCATTTTTTCCCCTGCGTGTTTTATTAATTCGGCTGGTATCATATCAATCCCCGCTGCTTTGTTATTCCGTAAATCATTTAATGCTCTATGAAACTCTGACCTAAGTATGCTAGGACCTAAGTCATCCTCATCTATCTGTTCCACATTTTCTAGCTCCTCCATGTCCTGCCTACCTTTATATAAATCTTCAAGATACTCCTTCCATCTTCTAGCTTTTTCCTTATTTTCTGTGAGTTCCTTACCCTGCTTATCACATATAATGTTACCCTTTGGTTTTACTTTAGAAAAATGTGACTTAATTTTCCTGTAGCCCAAATCTACTTTACCTCTTCTCATATCCTCCTCAATATCCTCACAATTTCCTTTTATCCACTCTTCTTTCGCTAGCTTGCATTTCCTATTAATTAAGTTCCTTAGTTCCTTATATTTTTTCTGTCCTGCTTCTGTGTTTCCAATTTTAATTTTCCTTCTTGCTTCTATCATTTCAACTATTTCTTCTGTGATCCATTCCCTCCTACCTGCCCTTTTCTTTGTGCCTAATACTTCATTTGCTGCTGTAGTTATATGTAATATAGTACTGTATATGTAATGTATACTATACTGCAAGTATATATATAGTACAAGTACATCAATACGTACAGCGTGCACCATGTAGTTTATAGTTTACGAACTAGGTCATAGTGAGCTATAGGTCGTTGCAAAACATCGTCACAGTACGCCCGTCATTTGATTGAACCGTTCAGAGTGAACTATACATCACTACACCAGAGGATTGGTCTTTGCTATGTGAATATAAATACTATCCACGTTATTATAGTAAAATAAAAACTGAAGATTTTTCATTGCTGAGGTAAAATATTGACGATTAATAAGTCATATTCGTAAGGAGATAATGAAATATTTTATAGAACGAATAGCTTGGGGCAATGCTAGAGTTAACTCAAGACATTGGAATATTCTTCTGTGTCCTGTTAATGTCTTTGATTAAGCACGATCTAACTAATACATACAATCATCAGATTTCCAATGATGAATGCCACGGCTAAATCTTCCAATATACTGAGATACTTAACACTACATTTACCGATTCGATTCGGCTGGGAAATATAAGTAATTGATTATAGTTGTGCATGTCTGCGCTTTTACCGTCTTCTCGTTCTTTATAATATCCAACAATGAAGAACATCTAATACTGACGCTATAATAGCCTCTGTTCTAATCCATAATATATAGGTGCCATAGCTAATACAACCATCGTCACATTTTCCACCCAATGACATCAATTTTATTTTATTTTATTTTATTTATCACATTTAAATTTTCTTTTAATTGAATATTAGCATTTTATCAAAATATCAGCAATTTCATTCAAATGAATATACATTTTGAAAAAATCACAAATTTTTATACGACTATTTGCATTTTTTCAAATTTTCAATATGAATTAATTTCAGTTAATCGGTTTTTATATGGACAATGAAATTTTCTGGAAAACATATTTTCGTCATTCACAAAATCTTGATTTGAATTTCGATTCCTACCAAACTAGACCATTTTACGGACCAAATTTTTTTTACGTGTTAGGATTATTTGTCTACTATCTAGAAACATAAATTTTAACAATAATTTGTAAATGGAATTTAAATAGAAAAATATATCACAAAACTATATTTAATAAATGAAAACGAGGCAGGATTATTTTCAATGCGAACAATTTTTTTAATCTATGTCCATTAGTTTATTAGTATAGAATATCACCCAAATACCGTAACTTAAACCATTAAGTAGCTAGATGCGCATTTCGAATACTATGCTCCCATATTCAGTACCGCCAAGATAAAACGAAATAAAATACCTCCATTATTTAACAACCTAGTGGTAATTTTTAAAACATTCGTTTATTCTTTGGAACATTGAATTGTTAACTTTTTGACAGCGTTGCCTTTAGTTTAAATTTAAAATGTGAACAGCCTAATACTCAAATTCCATTACATCATGTATACTAACTATAAAATTCACCTCCATCGCTGCAAAAAAACAACAAAAATTGACGAGGGTGCCGCAACTTAAATAATCAAAACATTTTCAAGCGATGTCTATGATTGCACCCCAAACTCCTCCACCCTTACAAACCCACAACAAGACCACTCAACAAGTGTTGTATATGCACGTAGAACTCTTCATGTTCGAGTAATGCCTTTAGCTGTGCCTCTATTGTATCGTTCGATGCATTGTAATGTAACGAGGTCTTATTTAAAATGGATGAGATGGAAAATATGATGAAGGGCGAATGAATAATTAATGCTGGTTGGAAATCGTGGTGGTATTTAAAAAGATTGTGTTGAAAGCGAATGATGGAGTTGAGTTTAAATGTGTACATTTATAACGCAAGCTTTTTCTGCATATTAAACTTAATGATGTAAATATAATACGATCGTTTTTTGTTATGTTAAAACTGATTAGAGAAGAATTGTGGTTTGCTAAAGTTCATATGAAATAAATTTATTTCACCCCTATTTTTTGAAGCAACACTATGTACAATTTTCTTTTTTCACCTTTAAACCTTATATTCTTTTAATGCACGAATAAAAATTAAGCGACAAGATATTTTTATTTTATCCTTACCGTACTTTAAAAGAAACATCTAAATATTATTAAAAATTTGTAATGGGTGTAACGTTTGTATTGTAAAAGACCATGAATATAAGAAGCAATTTTTCAATTGAGAAAATGTACTTAATTTATAATATAATATCAATCACGATTCGTTACAGAGGCATTTATTTAGTATTTATCTTGTGCTACTGAAGATGGGGGCGAGGATGGTAAATTCCTATACATATGGGGTCAGGTAGAAGAAACCGAAAATGTGTATGGTCTAATTCCTACAAACGCCTGTTGTCCATCGCGTTCCTCTTGCACGAAGCACTTATTTCTTGCACATGTAACTTTGTTTCCTCATGGGGTGATCATGCAATAAAATGCAGGCTTCTGCATTCTGAATTTCTGTACTTTCACCAACTGGGTCATTGTTAATTAGGTAATTGTCACGATCATTAAATATATGGGAACCTATATCTATGTCTTCTTCTTCAATGTTTGATTTCAATTGGAAATATTTGTTTTGAATATCAGTAACGAGGGATTAAGGAGCTTATTTTCTTGGAGACCGAACCTTATAGGAATTTACATGTACCTTTGTAGGAATTTGACCATCATTAACCCAACTATCTGAATTATAGGAATATGTATACACCTGATGGGGGTATAGCCTTCGAAATGCGGATGTGGCTATTAAATGAATTACGGTATTTGGTTGATACTTTATATAGTTATTTAACACTTTAATGACAATTTTTAAAACATTTTTCTATATGTTTTTATTAATTAATTTTATCTTACCACATATAATTGAAATGGTTTTAGTTGTCACTTACATAAAAGCAGCTCAAAATATAATTTCCACGTTAAAATTATATTCTTACCGCAACATAGCAAGATCTAGTTTCCAGTATCCTTCTTCCTGTCTCCCTATCAAAAAAAAAAATCCACAAATATAAAAACCTTGGATGCAACCTCTTCGATATAAAGATCGACAGATTTAATTACCGATCCATCAGTTCTCGTGGCTATGCTCACCACATTGCTGTAATTTATTGTTTCCAAACGGAAGTGAAGTGAAAAATACAAACAATACAATATATTTCATTTCCGCACTCGGCGACGTTCCATTAATCCTCTGGGATCTTTATATTGACCCTCCCGACCGCGTGGTCCGGTATAGTGTTGCGTACCCTCATCCGTGTGTGCTTTGAAAAGGCGAGAATGAAGATGGAACAAAGAGGACAGCACATTTAGCCGCGTTATTAATGTGTGCTGTCTAGCTTGAAAATAGAAGTGCGTGAAAGCTCTTTTTTCAAAGCCCCAACAGAATTGCAATTATATCAGTGGCGGCTCGTGTCATTTCAATCTGGGGGGGGCGCATCTCTTAAAAAATAACATAATAGTGAGAAATCTTACCTAAAATGGATGCGAAATGATTAAATTAAATTAAATTAAATCCCCAGATTTTCGTTGTCTTAATGTTCGTTTTAATTTTCATTTCAATATTTTTAATTCGGAATGACAAATGATATTTTTTCTACAGAAAAATTGTTTTTTTTTTAATAAAGAAATTAAATATTTTTAAGGTAGGCATAATATTTGACCGTATGATGACGTAGGTAATATTTAATACATTTGATATGCACGGTGCGCATGTGTCATAACCGAAGTGACATCCACCGTTGCCATATCGAGTCTAAATTCTGATATTAAAAGAAATTTAATTTAAAAAAATATTTAGTTATGACATACACTTTTATAGATATTGAAAGAAATTTTTAAAAATTACTTTAGTTATTACACACACTTTTATAGTGCATAATTTTTATTTAATGAAAATATTTAAAATTATTATAATTACTAAGAAAAAATGCATATTATACGAACTACTTTACATGTATTTTTAAACATTTTATTTTATCATCTTTTGGTGAAATAATAAACAAAAGACACATTTCATAATATTTTACCTAATTAGATGTATTTTCTTATACAAGTATGATTTATTATATTTTCCACCCTGTAAATATATGTCGCGTGCACATATATTAATATTAATATAATATCAATTAATATTTACCGTAAATTTTCATAGAAATGCGGATACTAAATTAATTATATTTTATACGACGCTAAGATTATTAATATACTTAATTAACTAAATTAATATTCTAATATACTAAATAGATTTTTATAATTAATCGAATTATTCCTTACATTAATCATTTAAAAACATTTTTTTTTATAAATATCATAATTGACCAATTCTCATATAAAATATGCATTTATTTATAATTCGTTGGCAAAATTACTACTTGCGTTTATTTATCAAACACTAATAAAATATTTATGACGTATGATTAATTTATTAAATTTAAACTTAATGTAGGGAATGATTTTTTTATTTTTTTTTATAACTGGTTCTTAGTAGATAACAATATTCTGTTGAGTTTTCCAGTTTATTTCTTTTCTGTTTTATTTGCCGCTATATTACTGAAGCGCTTCATGTGGGCACTTTGTATAAGACTCGCAGAAAGACATTTACTTCTTTATTTTCTTCCATTCTACTGTTTTCGTGAGCAAATAGTCACACTTGCGATCCCCATATTCCTGTTTTCACACCACATAAATATAAATATGAGTCGTTTTTGTAATAATCTAGCAAATAAACACTTGTATAATATCTTGTAAGAATCTAAACACTGTGGAACTTGGTAATTCTAAATTTTATGAAACAATCAATAAATTAAATTACGATTTGTGTCATCTTTCGCTCAATCATAAGCAAACCAATTGAAAAATATATAAGGAGAATTTGTTCGCAAAGTCACAATCAAATTAGAAGCACTATACTAAATATTTTCGCGTACCCTATCCAATTAATTTCTGAATAAATTCAATTTAAATTTTCCGAAGTTGGCGCACTTTTCCAATCAACCCGTGGATAGTTCTCATTATTTTTCTTGAATCTGTCAAATCACGCGCTTGCAAATCCTTGATTAAATTTGTCTAGTGCATATTCTAGCATAATGAAAATCAATTTATCTTCATTTGTTGACTTTATACCTGAAACCTGTTTAACATCTTCCCACCCAAACAGTCTCCTCTTATATATTTTCTTAATCGAGATTTCATTTAAAATTCGTTCTCTGTTTACCTCTCTTCTAATGCGCTTCTTATAATATTAGTTGCAGGAATAATTTACAAATTAATAATTATAATTATAAAATACACGCACAAAATAATTGAAACATCATTATCACTTGAATTGACATTGATATGCATTGTAATTATATTCACTAAATTTAGGAAATTGTTCGGTAAAGTTTTTTGAAAAGAATTCTCTACTTTGACTCTGATAATCAAAAACGTACCTCATTCAAGAATAATAATCATTAAACAGAATAGAAACGTCAAAATATGTCCATCATTATTTTAATTCTTGAGAGAAGGATGCTGTACATTATCCTGTGATGTTTGGGTAAAGGTTACAGGTAAAAAATGTGTAGAAGGTAATAAGTCAAGTTGTTCCCTTTTACTCAGTCAACAATAGCGATGTGTAGTTCACTCGCGAACCGTTCACTCTGAACGGTTCAATCAAATGACTGTGACGATGTTTTGCAACGACCTATAGGTCACTATGACCTATAGGTCGTGAACTATGAACTACATGGTGCATTGATGTACTTATACTAGGTCCTGAACCCGTCGTGTACTACTATGCCGTTCATGAATCACAACGACTCGTAAACGATGCAGTATAATATACTTTACATATACAGTACTAATATTTATTTTGTGATAAAGTGTGTTGGTGACCGCAACCAAATAGGAAACTCGATGCAATATTTATATGTTGGTATCAGATTTCATTTGGAATAATATAATTAATATATTCGCAAGATTAAATATGTCATGCCATAGCAAATTTTCGCAATAATGCAAAAATAAACGTCTAAATCTTATAGTTCTTCTATTTCATACTGAGTGCAATGCAATCACTTAATATCAAATAAAAGCTTTGAAGTTTGAACAGAGAAGATTCGGAATAGAAAATATAAATTATAACGCCAAACAAAACGATTCTATCTAGTTCATTTTATTATAGTTTGTACATTTAATTTTCAAGTGTTAGTAAAGTAGTAAACATTTCCATCAGTAACTACCAATAAGTATTTTAGAACTTCATATCTATAAATAATCGTAAGTACCTAGAGAAGATTATATTTCCTTATATATATGTTTTGTATAAATTATGAATATTGTTGTCTTTCCTTCCTCATTCCTAATTCAAATTAAGTATTGTAATATTTCAATATTTTTTTTTTCCATTTAATATTTTTATATTGAGAAAAAAAGAGGTATTTTCAGTATGTGCTTGTATTTGGTCATATAGGTCGTGAACTAGTTCATTTTTAAAAGATGTAGTAGTTCACGACCTATAGTTCGTGAACAGTTCATTGCAATGAACTACGAACTAGATCGTCAAAGTGACCTTCAGTTTACCATCGCTAGTCAACAACTGATTTTTTATGAAAAAGCTCCATTTACACAGATTAATATCTCTTCTGTTCTTACATACTGAATTATGCACTGTTACCCAAACGTGCAGAATTTTTTTCTGAATATTTCACCATAGATACCTCAATTTAACATATTTTGACCCGAACACCACAGAATTATTTTTTGTAAAATATTGAATCTAATTTCACCTATTTGGACATAAGACTATTATCTTTGCTTGAACCCGTATAAGCGTTCATTTAATCAAACAATCAAAGACTCGATGTATTCATTTCTTCTAATTTTATTTTATAGGTGCCTACTTTAATGCAAATTCTAACTTGATATTTTACAGGCTGTTGGATTATCGACATAAAAATCTAAAAGTAAATATTGGAATTGAAAAATGTATTCAGAAAACTGTAATAAATAAACAAATAACGATAACTTTTATAAGGATCTTCTTCGAGAAGTTAATCTTCGCTAAATCTTTGGGTGTTTGTTTGAATGCGAACGTAATTATCCACGTACATCTGTTGGCTAACTGCTATTGATTGGGTGGACACAACAGCTCTTAGTAATTCTTTCCTCTTCTCGTTAATCATTCTTGTGCTATCTTCTAAGCCCAGGTAACTAAAAAGCGTTTGGAATTTAGAAACAACTTTTTGACATCTCCAGAACAATTTTTAACAATACTAATATATAAATTTTGACTGTGAAAGTAAACAGCAAATATTTATATTTCACTCGAGAACAATTCCCTCAAAACTTGGCATTTTTAATGAAGATTTGGCATGAGGAAAATTAAAGTATTTACAAAAGGATAGTTCAACTTGCATTTAAATTAAAATGTTTTTCAAAGGATTTACGTACCTACAAACATCATTGATTGCTTTTGGCTGTATAATACTATCAGCAATTTCTTTAAGCTTACCCATTATCTCTTCCTCTGGCTGAAAAATATAGCAAAATAATATGAAATTGCGCAATTAATCCTTACGAAAGCTAAATTACCGCATCTGTACATATTACATCTGAAAAGATACCAGAATTATCATGATGGTAATCTATATAAAAGTTTCGCGTCTTTATAACACTATCTACAAAGACTTCCGATTCAATAGTACCACGAATAAAAGTTTTGCGAGGATGCTGTGTAATTGACGATTTAACTTTCGAGTCTTCTCTTAGTTGACCTTCCTTCAGCAGATCTTGTTTAGCTTGGTCCGTTTCCTGTCTCTCTTTGCGAATTTGCACCTCCTCTGGTATTTTGAGAGTGTCTTGAACTTCCCTCATGGAATTTAGAACAAATGTTTCCTCGCTATCGTACCCGAGCATTAATAAGTTTACATTCTCATTGTCAACGTCATAATCGGATAGGGAACTTTCTTCAGTTTCACCAAATGTTACTGTAGGGCGATTACCAGATGCGTTCATTGTCGATATTATTTCTAAAATTAGAAGTTACAAAAGAATACCTACTATAAAATGATTAATTTTGCAACAATGTTACACCTCTTGGATACTCATTCTTGCGTAAGCACGATTTTTCAACATTTTGCTTTACATCTTCGCTAATATTAATGACACCTGGTGACTCTGTTGATATCGATTTCTCTTCTAGCTCTTCACGAGTTTCTTTACTAAAAGACAATTCTGAGATACCGTCTTCTGTTCCTTCAACATCCATAGAAGCTCGTTCGATGAACTCATCCACGATACTAATGCTATGTACTATTTTGTCCAAAGTACTAGCGAGATCAATTGCTATACCTGGTAAAACGTTATACGTCTGTTTTTCAAATAGATAAGAGTAGTAACTATGGACATGTTCATGAATGTATTTCTTCCGTAGCCACTCCCGATGCACTTCTTCGCTCTTCGGAATAGTTAAAAGTATAGTCGGCATATATCCGTGATCTCTAATGATCAAAGCACTTATCAAATCTGCATGCGTTATGTATACACAGTTCGAAGAATACGTATTTATTTTTTCGAGTTCTCTTGTGTGCAAACCGAACATATGTCCAAATATTTCTAAAACGGTCATAAACTGCCCCGCCTTAAATTGAGCTTCGAACTGTGTCTGCGTAACAAAGTAGTAATGTAATCCTTCCACTTCGTTCTGCATCTTTGGTCGAGTCGTATGATTAACAAAGAGTTTAACGTTTTCTTTGTGTTTTGCAAAAGTGATAGCGATTTCATTTTTTCTGCACCCCAATGGCCCTACCAATATAATGAACGGTGGTGTCGGCATATTCGCTGGCAGCAAACATTTGCAGATCATGCGAGATGTTCGCAAATTATTAATCAGTTGTAGCATATTCTTTTTCTTGCTAAGTGATATATTTACCGTCGGATTAAAGTAATTGCTCACATATAACTTTTGATTTGGATTAACAGTGGTGCCATTTAAGACTTTTATGCAACGCAAAGCATTCACAGCAACATTCCAAAATAAAGCATGAGATATTATTGTATTTCCTCTTATATCCAATTCGAGCAAATTCGATAGATTCTGCAAATGAGTTAGCTGCAGTAAATTTGATATTCTATTTTGCTTGATTACAATCTTTGTCAGTTTCAAAGAATTATAACGAAACATTTCTAGTTTCGTTATTTTATTATGATCGAAATCGACATATTTAAGCTGCCTTAAATTTTTTAAACTGCATTCTATTTCAACGATTCCATTGTGACTCAAATTTAACGTAATCAAATTCTGCAAGTTTCCAATATTGTTTATTGACTTTATATTGTTGTAAGATATATTCAAGTCTTGCAAGTATTGTAAATTATCAATTCCTTCAATAGTCACGATATCATTGTGAGACAAGTCCAGCTTAATGATGGACCAATACTGTTCCAAGTCTTTAATTTTCGTAATGCAATTGTGGGAATAGTTAACAAATGTTAAATTTAACGGAGGACGAAACTCTAACAGAAGTTCAAGCATATTGTGCGATACGTCCAGGTACATCAACATAGCAGCATTTTTCAAATCACTTACTGAAGTTAAGTTATTGTATGATAGATCAATGTATTCAAAATGGTGGTAATACTTCAAAATATCGATACATTTTAGACCAGATCTTGAAAGATTGCACTTACACAGAACATATCTAGAAAAGATTTTAAGAATTTAATTTGAGCTTTATCGGAATCTATAGGTATCGAAAGTAGATGATTATTTTTTTGTAAGCAACAAGATGTCTTCAAATTCTCTATAAGTGGGAGATCTGACAAAAAAATGGGCACCGCTTCTTTTGATTGCAAAAATAATTATGTGAACAATTCTTTTAACCTTACTCTTGTGTGATCGGCGACTTTGATAAATACGACGCACATGCCGCAATCATTCTAATTGACAAAATGCCTTTCTTTTCCCTCTCGTTCAATTTCAGCTCAGCTTTATTCAATATATTCTCGTAAGGGCACTTTTTCTCTTCCCAAGGAATTGATTCTATAGCATAGATACCCCAGCTTCGATTGTAATCACCACAAACACGATTTTCGACATTTTGCAAATCGAGAACATCTTGAAACACGAAGGAATCATCCGATGACGAATCATCGGAAATGCTTGAAGATCTATTACCAGACCTATTTGCCATAGTAGTAATAATATTGACGAGTCGAAATTATCGTGTCAATTGATGAATTGGTGTCAGTAATTGGCTCCAACAACCTAATAAAAATTTATTTTCGAATTCATTAAATGTACAAATTACAACATGATATAATTTATCTTCATAGCAATAATTTCATAAATAGTAGACTTTTGTATCAAATTTCATATTATGTTATGTTGTACAAATATTATATATATTTTTTTTTTTGAAAACTTTATATCAACTCCCTTAAATTCTAACCAGCCTGATAAAGCGTTATGCAAGCAAAGGATTCAATAAGCTCGTGCGAAAATCCATTAGAAAACATCTAAATAAATACCGTCATCTTCAATTCCGTTGCCGTTCCATTCTTCCTGCGCTTCTCAAGCGCCATTCTTCTTTTGCGCCTCCACGAAACACCGAATCTTAATCTACACACGGCTAGCATCTATTTTCTTGCGATATACCAGGCCAAGTAATCTTCCGCAATTTAATGTCTATAGAAGAGACGACTCGTCTATTAAAGCACTTTTTTTTGTAGTTTTTGCAGCGAAAGAAACATTATTTTATATGAATTATAAAATTCAGAAATAATTTGATTGAATCCTCAACATAATCAGAAACAAAACAACATTACAATTGTAATATTAATTAAAATATATCGTGCGATACTAAATTTTCGTTTATTGTTTACTTTGCTTTTAGATTTTCTTTACTAGTACACTTTGCAAACAATTTCCTTCCATCACGTCTAAATAATTAGTTTTAATAATATATTAGAGTATCTTCTGTATACAACTTTCTTGCCAAACCTTAAATGTGCCAATTCCACTTCATCCTTATCTCCTATTGTCAGACATAGGATTTCTATTCTTACCACTGTTCCGGTATGTTCTGGAAGAAGTGCTTGACCCAGAATAGCATCAAGCTAATAAAAAAACATGCGTAAGACTTTCGTGTGGTAGCAGTGAAACTTCTTAGCTCCTAGGAAAAGTTGCTTTTTTTCCATTTGTTAACGATTTGATTTTGATTGACACTCTGATCATCAAAGAAAGCATTATTAACTGTAATGTCGTACAGTCTATAAAGAGGAGTTTGGATTAAATATTGTAGCCATATTTTTATAGTTCTTTTATATGAAACGCATTGTACCTAGCGGACTATTGAAAGATTATTTATCAAATTCGCGATGAGCAGGTTGGAAGAATGTAAATTTTGTGTATGATGCACTAGTGGGTGCATTTCTATTGGTCGATGGCTCGCTCAGCTGTATCAGATTCATTTCGTTGATCTCTCACACCGCGTGTATCTTCACGTGTAGAATCAGTGGCATTCAAATTCTCTATACCACTCACTATGTCCTCACTTAACGACGGTATCGATTCATCCAGTGTATTTGAAGTGGTTGGAAGGTTATGTTGTCCACCGTGTTTCTTTAACGCCCTTTGCCTGGTTCGATACTCTCTACTTCTTTCCAAGGTACTTGTTGGCACTTTTCTTAGCGGTTTATTCTCTTTCTTCCGTTCTCTAAAGGCTCACACTCTGTCTGTACTTGTCTTTTTCTCCATTTCACTTTTCACACAATTTCAATTGTGAAAAAATATATATAAATATATGAAGAAAAAAAAGTGTAACATTTGTTAACTTTTTAAAAAACTTAAAAAAAAATAAGTTTCACTTCTACCGCGCGAGAGTCTCACGCATATTTTATTTATATATCTCTTAAGTTTCCCACTTCATCGCAATATAAGTCCCATTCTACATAATAGAATCCTTTTTGATTTATTTTGTTTTGTACTTTTTTCTAACCATTGAAAAAGTTTAATATTAATAAATGTATATAACTCATGCTGTAAGAACTTTTTTATAATACACTTGCAGTATTAAAATGCCATTTATTAACGATTTAAATTTATTTTAAATGCTAATGCTATAATTCACCCCGTATAAAAAGAAACCTTCATTCGCTTTTCCTTCATTAATATTATGTCACCCACAATTTCAAGAAGAGTACGTTCACTTAATAAAAAAAATAAAGTACAAAGAACATTTTAATTTGAAGTAATATTAGTCTCAGTATTGACGGATTAATTAATTAAAAAATCAAAAATATTAATTTAAAGATTCAAAATGTTACAATCCCGCGGGAAAATGAATATAGAAATATTATTTATGTATTTTTGTATATTTTTTATTGAAGTACTTTATATATATATATATATAATTATAAAATACAAAATTTTATATTTACATTTTTACTGTGATTTTTGATTATGTAATGAAAATTGTTTAATTCTCTTGTTTCAGACAATTGATTCGATCATCAAGATGAGCTTTTTTAGCTCTCTACAAGAATATGTTAGCAATAGCGTGGCCGGACTCAGCCTTAGTCCAAAAAGGTATTCAATTTAAACATGTAATAATTCTATTTATATTTTCCTAGTGCAGTAAATAATTCATGCACAAGTTTTAAGAAAATTTAATTTTTGCTAGTTAGTTAAAGAGTCCGCAATCCTAAAGATTGGTTGGAAACAGCACGCCATGCCGATCTATCCTGAGCTAATCCCTTCATCTCCCTATAGCTATTCATCTCAACGTCTTCAACTATCTGACTCACATACTCCAATCTAGGCCTACCTACCCCTCTCTTTCCCTCCACTCTACCTTCTATGATCAATTGCATAATCCCCCCATGCCTAAGGATATGCCCTACTAATCTGTCTCTCCTACGCTGTAACACTCTCCAAATACTTCTCTTCTCCCCTACTAACTCTAGTACAGCTTCATTTGTTACTTTATCTTTCCAACCAATCCTCATCATCCTCCTATAACACTACATTTCGAATGCTTGTAATCTACGCTTCTCTTCCTTTCCTATAGTCCACGCCTCACACCCGTACAGTGCTACACTCCAAACATATACCTTCAGTAATCTTTTTCTAATACCCAAGTCAATATTTGATCTTAAAATCTGTTCTTTTTCTACGAATGCCTTCCTACCCTGTGCTATCCTACACTTTATATCTAGCTTGCTTCGATTATCTTTTGTGATTCTACTGCCTAAATAACAAAAATCTGATACTTCTTCGATTCTATTATCTCCTATTGTGATCCTCATTTTTCTACTGCATTCCTTTTTGTCACACCTCATCACTTTAGTTTTACCTATATTTATTTTCATGTTAAAATCCCTAGTCAATACTGCCTGCATACCATTCAATACCCTTTCTAAATTCTTTTCGCTTTCTTCCAATATAGCTATATCGTCGGCGAATCTCAGCATATATATTTTCTCTCCCTGAACATTCACACCTACACTATACTCTTCTTTTACTTTGTTTATTGCATCTTCTATATATAGATTAAATAATAACGGTGAGAGTGTACATCCCTGCCGAACTCCCTTCCCTATTTTTGCTACCTCTTCTTCCCCCTCAATTCTAACTAAGGCAGTTTGGTGTTTATATAAATTAAAAATTATTCTCCTATCCTTATAATCTATACCCGTTTCTTTTAAAATTCTAAACATTATGTCCCAATCTACATTATCAAATGCCTTTTCTAAATCTACAAAAGCTATGCAAGTTACGTTTCCTACCCTCTTTCTTTTTTCTACTACCGTTCTTAGTGCTAGAATCGCCTCTCTCGTCCCTCTGTTTTTCCTAAAACCAAACTGATCTTCTCCTAGCCTTTCCTCTACTTTATTTTCTAATCTCCTATAAATAATCTTTAACAATATCTTCGATGCATGTGATAGTAGGCTAATGGTCCTATAGTTCTCACACAAATTAGCTCCTATTTTCTTCGGCATTGTTACTATTCTACTACGCTGAAAATCCTGTGGTACTTCTCCCTTCTCATATATTTTACGACTAATTTTTGCTACTGTATATTAATATTAATAACTATAAAATGTTCAACAAATGTTACATTTAACTTAAATTTCTTGTTTACGCATACTATATAAGCGAATTTGAGATTTCAACAACATTTATAATATCACATTTTCACAAATATATATTAGAATAATTAATTTAAAACGCATTATTGAATAAAAAAGACTATTTCAGTAGTAAAAATTATTCAAATATTCTTATGCTTTTGAACGGTGGCTCTTTGATATTATTTCTTATAAACAACTATTTCCGGATGTAACATTCTTAAACAATCTCTACTGCAATTATATATCTACTCCTGACTTTCATATCTTCACATTTTATATTCTATATTTCTATAAAAGCAATTCAATAATTTGACTAAACTGACTAGAAAAAGGAAAACAATTTTTAAATTACACACCAATTAATTCTTCATCAATGTTTATGATCTACATTAAAATTTGAGCTATTACTAGCCCGATCTATTGAACAGAATATTTATATAAAAAAAAACTAGATCTATTTTTTACAAAGTTCATAAAATTAAACAAATTTTATTTCTAGCTATAATGCAATATAGTATCGAAATAACCTGGTAGGTAATTCATTTATATGTCTGCTCAATAATATTTTTCTTCTTTGCTGTAAATACAAAAAATATATATACAACTCATATTGTTTCGTTCATTTCCGTTCTTGATCGTATCACTATAGGATTGAAGTTAATTAGTTTTGGTCACTTCCGGCTGAAATTGTAATATATATACTACGAACCAATAAAGAACAAAGAGAAAACGTAGTAAAAATAAAACAGGAAATTGTATTCGTTATTTGATGAAACGTCAAAATTGGTATGGAATTTGTATGAGTTTATTTTTAATTTAAAATGAGCATTTTAATCGAGATTAAAAATGAAATAGTTACAAAATGTTGAAGAACTATTATTAAAGTTTCGTTAATTCATTTTATGAACGATTAATGATCTCACAAACTTTAAAATTTTAATTCAGAAATTATTTTGTGGTTTTGTGATGCTTGCACGTATTTTCAATAGTTTTTCACGAGACTCAATAAATATTAGATAATTTTTTATTGAAGACTAATCGAAATTGGGTTATTATTCGAAAAGCACAAAAGTACAGAAATTTTCAGTTATAAATTCTTCAACGTTTAAACATTTGAATAATCAGTTGTACCAAATCAGGAAAATGAGGTAAACTCGTACAAACAAAAGACGTGAAAGAAACTTGAATTAGGAAATAAAATGCGGACATATTTATGCGAGATATCGTTTGTATCGATATTTTCGAAATTATCGATACAATCTCTAATAATCGGAGAATAATTTCGCTGAAAGGACGATCGATAATGAGGACAATATAACATTAAATAAAACGAATTTGTGGTTATATTATTATCATACCATTAGTTCCTTTGTATTTACATCTCACCTCAAATTTATGCATATTAATTTAATCGAAATACCTGACTGGGAAAGATTAAATTCAAATTACAATAATGAAAATATATAACCTTTATTATTATGTATTAATCGCGATCATAAATAAATATTATAATAACTGATTTGGGAAATATTTTTTGTAAATATTTATAGTCCGAAAACTAATTTATACAATATACTAATAAACGGAAGTATATTAGAAAATTATCATAGATAAATCAAATTTGCTTGTCAATAATAATAATCTATAATTCAGTATAATATGAACTAATAATAATAAATTTATACGTTTCCTTAAATGACTTCATACTAAATAAATAAATTTCCAATTATTATTATGTTTTTTTAAATTTTATTTAAAGTAATGATTAAATCTAAGCCTTTTTTTCAGGAAGGCAATATTTATCCCATCATCAACGGACTTTAAATTTTTAAGACTCGTTAAATACTAATATCAATGTTATAAATCAATTTTATGGCTATAAGAACAATATAAAAATTTGATTGGGCTGGTCTTTAGCGTACAAATTTTATTACCGGATTAAAAGATTCTCTATTTGCGCCAACAACAAAACTCCGACCGAAAATAGATACATCAACTGCGCATATACACACACCTGACCTGACCTGACCTGACCTGACCTGGCTTATATTTTTTTTTCTACCGTGTTTTAATAAATGTATTGAAATATATGTGAAATTGGTGAACTACAATGCAAATCTATTTTTATTTTACCCATTATTAAGAATGACACAATGAAAAATACATTCTCTTTTTGTTCTACATTACTAATTTTTTTTATTAGAATATTATTAATTGTTAATAATTTGTAGACAGCCGTCCGTATACCTGTGTATACGTGTCCGTATACCTGCAAACGAATAGTAGGGTTAAGGGTGCCGCGCTGGGTCGTAGTTTATGACATGGGATTAGTGCGCAAATAGAAAACTGCCTTTGATTCTTTCTGCCTTCAATCTCTTGCCAATAATTTTTCTATTGATAATATTTGTAAGAAATAAACCGAAGTAAATTAATTGTTTTTAAACTCTCACAAAATATTAAATCATCTAAAATGTATACATTATTTTGATGATCTAGATTCATTATTGATCTTTGCATTTTAATTGAAAAGTTGCAAATACGCAATAACCGAATAAATTCTCTGATTTAAGAATTTTTTTTGTAATATCGCAAAAGATAATTTAGCGTCGGATTTTTTAAAGGATTTTAATTCTTTTCATCAATTGTAAAACGCTCGATATTTATAATATTCATATCGATTTTATATTATTACGGAATAATGAAATTTCCATTAAGAATCAAAGCTTGATCTTTTATGGAATTTATAGCCCACCTAGAAAAACTTGTCTAGCCAATTATCAGCAAAAAAAACCTTAATATAAAAATATTGTGTTACCTCGGTTCAAATCCTGTAAAAATTTGCTTAAATGAGGTTTATGTTTGTAAAGTTTAGTAATTTAGAGCAAAGTGTTTCTTTAATTTATGAAATACTGAAATATCTAAATTAAACGTCAATCATGAAGGATAAAATAACTTTATTTTATGTAAGCGGAGAAATAAAGCAACATGAATGCTTTTATCAATATATTTCTTTATGATATTGTCTTATAAAAAGTTATTTAAATTCAGGGGATTTCAAAATATGAAAACCTTTGACTATTTGTCAAAAAAATATCTGCAGATTATATTCAGTAAATAAAAAATATCAAAGAAACCAACATGAATGTTTATATTAATGTTCGTATTTTATATTTCTCTATTATATAAAAAAAATGTTTAAATTCAGGGGATATCAAAATTTGTCAATATTTTCATTTTTATATTAATATAATATACTACTACAAATAAATTCGTATATACGATATATGGAAGAGGCTAGAAATATATGTTAAAATTAGGAAGGACGCCTAAAAAATAAAAAAATAGAATTATTCGAAATAGTTTATTTCGCTTTTAATTTTCTCTGTCGCTTTCGCATAGCTTGTAATTTTTTTTCCCATGTATATTTGCAGATTTTCACTTTCACGAACAGACACAACAATTGAAAATAGCTTGACACCATCCTCAACTGCTTTGCCCGTAAGTCCTGGGGGTAGTCGCAGTGCTTCGGGGGACAGTAATACACCAGGGTTTCCCAAGGTAATTAATTCAAATTATCTATAAAACGAAGTTGTAAATTAATTAATATTACAAAAATTTCCCATCGAAAATATTTGATATGGGATCATAATATGCATCAATAACATACGCTTACGTATTAATAATATTAGAAAAATTGACCACATGAATTTCTTGTATGGAATAATCATCCAAATACCTAAATGCGTACTTCGAGGGCTATGCCCACATCTTCAGTAGCACAAGATAAAAACGAATTAAAATTGCTTTGTCACGAACCGTGATTGATATACATTTGTAAATAGAGTATTTTTTCTTAATTTGAAAATTAAATTTGAAAACGAAATCTACAAAGCTTCTTATATTCATTGTCTTTTAAAAAACTTTACACATATTATAAAATTTTATTAATAATTTAAAAGTATTTAATATTTAATACAATTAAGGTATTTTTTTATTATTAGGTAATTAATTATTTCGTTTTTTATCTTGTGCTACTGAAGATGGGGGCATAGCCTTCGAAATGCGCATCTAGCTATTTTGTGTTACGACATTCGGGTGATATTCTATAAAATTATTTACCACCGCTGTCACTAATTTACTATAAAAATTTGTATTCTCGATTTTAGTGAGAATTTATAATTTATAACTTATAACTCTGTAACTTTTAATTTTAAAAATATAACAAAAAATTTATAATTTTAATTATATCCCATTTTAAACTTACACTAGAAGAAAATCTGTCACTTTTAATTAAAA
Organism: Leptodirus hochenwartii; assembly: GCA_947310635.1. NCBI lineage: Eukaryota > Metazoa > Arthropoda > Insecta > Coleoptera > Leiodidae > Leptodirus > Leptodirus hochenwartii. The sequence goes on along the minus strand of OX371179.1, from coordinate 37,516,616 downwards.
AAATATAACAAAAAAAATTATAATTTTAATTATATCCCATTTTAAACTTACTCTAGGAAAAAATCTGTGGTAACTTTTAATTAAAAAAATATACCAAATAAATTATAATTTTAAATATATCCCATGTTAAACGTACACTAGAAAAAAATCGGTAACTTTTAATTTTAAAAATATAACAAAAAATATATAATTTTAAATATATCCCATTTTGAGCTGACACAATAAAAATTTGGCATTATCTTCTTCGTTAGGTCTTACCATTACCCGGTTTAAGTCCGCTTCAGCCCAACCACAGGCGACGGACGCTCGAATGTCTTGTACCGGCGCCTCCAGTGCGGCGCCCCGGGGGCAGTTTCCGCCAGAGGAGTCCCAAACCGCCGGTCACACCGACCACCGAACGTCCGTCCTTCTGTTGCCGTCGCCTGAGCTGGCCAGATATTGACCACCAAATTCAATCGGGGCAAGTGATTCATTTTATTTTTCATACTCCACTATATAAAAGTTTCAGCAAATTAAAACGTGCCAAACGAACATTCCTTAATCATTTTTCTGCCCGTTTTTGACAGAAAATGTTACTTAGTTAATTAACACGAGTTACAAATTAAATAGTGACATTTTTTTTAAATCTTCCACACCTGAAATAAATGAATTTTCTCGTCGTTTCGCAAAATATTTGATATTATGATAGACCTTGTATACAAAATGTATGCAGAAGTGTATACGTTTTTAAATAATTAGCATACTGTTTTGAAAATAATTTAATCAACTAATGGAAACAAATACAGCACGCTTTGCTGTGTTAAAAATTTCAAAATGCTATCTACCTTTCAAAAAATTAATTAAATTTATCTAACAATAATCGAAATAATATTAAAATACGCTTTTAAACTAAATATATTTCACAAACTTATATCTCTTCAATTTGTATTTTATTTTTAAATAACTAATCAGCAATTCCGCTCTTGTTCTTCGCCATCGAATCAATATACTATAAGTGTACAATTTTCTTTAAAGAACTTTTCCATCCACACTGCGTTCCATATTTCTTCTTATATTTGATATTCTACTCGTATTACAAATGTTAATATAATGAAATACAGCTCATTTTTTTTTTAATTGGCGGAGAATTTTGGTAATCGTCTGCGCATAGGGTTGTGCTTATCGGGGTTATACAGTACCAGTGGTGCCAGATAACAAACAATACTCTAGGTCTATGAATTTAAAGTTATCACTATTTTATAGCTATCGTACAAATTAATTATGACATAAATATGATACTATGATAAGTATTTATCAACATTTCTTATATTCTAGTATAACTTTTGTATTAATTTCAAAGAATTCATTCTAATTGCATAAAATGGTTAAAACTGATTTGTCAACATTGCATTTCTTAGGACGCACACCTTCGCGCACTAGACACACCTACTTATTCTTTGGAGAAGACAGAAGCGTAGCGTGTTTCGAATAGCACTGCTATGTACTGTATTGGTCAAGCCATTATGCCGGTTTTGATTTATGATGCGTATACTTCTGTCATTCTCCGTAAATTAAAAAAAAAACGAGCTGTACCTCATGATAATATCAGCATTTCAACAAATGTCAACAATACTTGCACTTAAATCAATATGTACACTCACAAATATTAAAAACATCTGCAAAAATAATATGCGTTTTCCTAGTCGCATCTTGCCGTTGTGTGGAAATCTTTAAGTACACAATTTTCAAAGTATCATCTGAATTTAAGACGCGATTTTGTAGGACCGCGCAATTTTTTTTTTCGATTTTATTGGCTCTGCTTGTACAAAACGCAATTTTCTTTAAAAGAAGACGAGTTAAAAGAAGTTACGTTAATATTACGTCAAAGTTTCTTCACGATATGTGTAAATGTTGTTCGAGATATATATAGGAGCATTCACATTCTATATTTAGTGTTAAAAGCTCTTACTTCAGGTGATGCATTTGTTTGAACGGTACTGCGAGTTTCTAAGAACAAATATAATATATTCGCAGAGGTAGTGAAAATTTCTCTCCAGTAATTTGTTAGATCGTGTTTATATTGTTCGCAATTGTAGATATAATACTGTATTTAAGAAGTTTTCGTATTTACTTTGTCCTAAAAACTTTAACCATATTTCCTAGAGAAATATTTAATTTAATTTAATTTAATTAAGGAGCAGAACCTCTTCTGAGTAACGCTGAAAAATGCACTTTATTATAATGCTTTTATATGAATAAATTGTAGTACGATATATACAAAAATGGTTCTGATTCATAATCAGATTTTTTTTTGGTGATATTACAATGAAGAAAGCAGCCACAAAAAATGTATTCTAATAAATTATTAACGACTATTTTGTTTCGCAATTTTTAATGAATTATCAAAAAATATATATCGGCAACTTCGATGGATATCCTATATAACGAAGAAGCTAATTAGATCAAAGCACTAAATTCATTTTATCAACGATGTTGTTCAATTACATTAGCCATGGCAAACTGTAGGTCACTTTGAGGACCCAGTTCGTAGTTCATTTCAATGTACCGTTCACGAACTATAGGTCGTGAACTACTACATCTTTTAAAAATGAACTAGTTCACGACCTATATCAAATACATGCACATACTGAAAATAATCTCTATAAAAATATTAAATGGTAAAAAATAAGCAAATTGAAATATTACAATACTTATTTTGAATTAGGAATTAGGAAGAAAAGACAACAAGGTTGAAAAGACAACAAAGGAAATATAAATTTCTCTAGGTACTGACGATTATTTATATGAAGTTCTAAAATAATTATTGGTAATTACTGATGAAAATGTTTACTACTTTACTAACACTTGAAAATTAAATGTACAAACTATAATAAAATGAACTAGATAGAATCGTTTTGTTTGACGTTATAATTTATATTTTCTATTCCAAATCTTCTCTTTTTCAAACTCCAAAGCTTTGATTTGATATTAATTTATTGCATTGCACTCAGTATGAAATAGAAGAACAATAAGATTTAGACGTTTATTTTTGAAATATTGCAAAAATTTGCTATGGCATGACATATTAAGAACATATTTAATCTTGCGAATATATTAATTATATTATTCCATATATAACATATAAATATTGCATCGAGTTGCTTATTTCGTTCCGTTCACCAACACACTTTATCACTAAATAAATGTTAGTACTGTATTAGTTAGTTAAAGAGTCCGCAATCCTAAAGATTGGTTGGAAACAACACGTCATGCCGATCTATCCTGAGCTAATCCCTTCATCTCCCTATAGCTATTCATCTCAACGTCTTCAACTATCTGACTCACATACTCCAATTTAGGCCTACCTACCCCTCTCTTTCCCTCCACTCTACCTTCTATGATCAATTGCATAATCCTCCCATGCCTAAGGATATGCCCTACTAATCTGTCTCTCCTACGCTGTAACACTCTCCAAATACTTCTCTTCTCCCCTACTAACTCTAGTACAGCTTCATTTGTTACTTTATCTTCCCAACCAATCCTCATCATCCTCCTATAACACCACATTTCGAATGCTTGTAATCTACGCTTCTCTTCCTTTCCTATAGTCCACGCCTCACACCCGTACAGTGCTACACTCCAAACATATACCTTCAGTAATCTTTTTCTAATACCCAAGTCAATATTTGATCTTAAAATCTGTTCCTTTTCTACGAATGCCTTCCTACCCTGTGCTATCCTACACTTTATATCTACCTTGCTTCGATTATCTTTTGTGATTCTACTGCCTAAATAACAAAAATCTGACACTTCTTCGATTCTATTATCTCCTATTGTGATCCTCATTTTTCTACTGCATTCCTTTTTGTCACACCCCATCACTTTAGTTTTACCTATATTTATTTTCATGTTAAAATCCCTAGTCAATACTGCCTGCATACCATTCAATACCCTTTCTAATTTCTTTTCGCTTTCTTCCAATATAGCTATATCGTCGGCGAATCTCAACATATATATTTTCTCTCCCTGTACATTCACACCTACACTATACTCTTCTTTTACTTTGTTTATTGCATCTTCTATATATAGATTAAATAATAACGGTGAAAGTGTACATCCCTGCCGAACTCCCTTCTATATGTAATGTATACTATACTGCAAGTATATATATAGTACAAGTACATCAATACGTACACCGTGCACCATGTAGTTGATAGTTCACGAACTAGGTCATAGTGACCTATAGGTCGTTGCAAAACATCGTCACAGTACGTCCGTCATTTGATTGAACCGTTCAGATTGAACGGTTCGCAAGTGAACTACACATCGCTAAATTACATACAGAGCATAGCAAAACTAATATCGTACCTCTTGAAATTATATCAAAAATCTCATCATCTCTCGCCATAAAGAAATTAGAATTTATAATCATATCGGATGATACGAAAATCGACTCTTTGATTATATCGAATCGAATAGAAATGAAATATTTACCGATCAAAGAACAACACCCCCTGGGTGTAGAAGATGGGCTAGATTATGTGAGCGAAGGATTCTCACCCTTCTACCATCCTAAAGGGATTGAATCAGCGATTTCGATTGATCCCCCGGTGTTAAAGTTTTTAGATTGCTTCCATTCGGAATGTAAGTCCACATACCTATAAAATGGATAATGTATTTTTAACCTGCGCACAAACTTTCACCATGAAAAGTTATCAGTCGTTTTAGACAGACTGACTCATACATTAGGTTCACTATTAGTTAATTTTATGGAAAATACTTGATTGAATAAAGTGGTACCTTGTGGCAGTTTATAGTAAATGCGTTTGAAGGAAAATCACTTCGTTATAATACCACTTAAAATATTTTTAGTTTTTTGACCAGGTTTCGCCGATAAGGGCATCATCAGAGATAGAAGTATTTCAAAAATGGCATGTAATATGACCTATAAATCTTTTAAAACATTTAACGAACCACTAACAAGTAACAACAATAAACATTGGTTTATCAAACTTAAAATAACCAAAACTAAAGTAAATAAAAATTAATTTAAAAATAGGTCTTATGAAATAAATTAAATAGACAAGATGAAATTGGGCCTGAATCTAAATTATTAATCTAAATAAATTTCATTATAGTTTGTACATTTAATTTTCAAGTGTTAGTAAAGTAGTAAACATTTTCAACAGTAACTACCAATAAGTATTTTAGAACTTCATATAAATAATCGTGAGTACCTAGAGAAGATTATATTTCTTTATATATATGTTTTGTATAAATTATAAACACTGTTGTCTTTTCTTCCTCATTCCGAATTCAAAATAAGTATTGTAATATTTCAATTTATTTATTTTTTACTATTTAATATTGTTATATTGAGAAAAAATTAGATTATTTTCAGTATGTGCATGTATTTCATATAGATCGTGAACTAGGTCATTTTAAAAAGATGTTGGTAGTTCACGATCTATAGTTCGTGAACGGTACATTGAAATGAACTACGAACTAGGTCCTCAATGTGACCTACAGTTTGCCATCGCGCTACTGGACAAGGCTGCATTATAAATCATTCGACCCGTGCGATTTTCTTGCTCTATTAAGTACAGAAGCCGTTTTTCCATTCGCTTAAAATGGTAAAACGACGAGAGCAACAGATAAATTGTTGCCGCTGAATCACGCAATTCAATCACACAAGAAAAGCTCGCTGTTGAATGTAATGTAAAGTATAAAGAACACATTTGTATTGCTGGACTACTCAAATAAAGTATATCTAATTAATAAGGGGAAAAAGGCTATTTAGGAAACACTATCGAGATTGGTTTTACTATAGCGAAACTTTTTTTACATATAAAATTACTTTTTTTTCCTACTATTTAATATTGTGCGACTGTATCGCGATTATAATTTTTTCCTTACTTGACCGTTTGTGGTATAAAATTGTTGTTGTACCGAATTTTTTTAAATTCGAATTTCTTCATGTCGTAATGACATTATAAATTTATATATTGCTTCATATTTCGTATATTCAACTAAATATTTATTTCTAAGTCTGACTTTTTTTTTGTTTTGCTCAATTTATAAACCTTAAAAAAATTTTTGAAGTGCTACAATATTTGCAGAATAAATCTAATATATAATGTTGCTTTAAATTGCGTTTCCCTGTTCCAAAATTTTTTAAACAATTACTTAATTTATATATCAAAATAATATGAACCGAATTGAATAAAAGTCGCTTACCCAGTTATTATATTTCGTGTATAGTTTCGAATATATTTTTTTATAAATACTTCGGTGGGGGGGTGTATTTCAATCACCCAGTATAATCTTGTAGAACTGGATATTATTAAAAATATCGAAGCGATATACGCAGCAGTTGCAAATCGAAAATTTGTGTTCGAGCAAAAGCTGTGTGATTTCTATTCTGCATTACATTTTTATTTGCAATAAACACGCTCAGTGTCAAAATGCATTGCAATGGATTTTTTTTTAAAACGCACACTTTAGTATGATTAATGTAACTGCTACTGAATTTTTATAAAAAAAAAACGGCATTTTACGAATTAAAATAAAATTCATACAGAATACACTTTAATTTAAGTAGACATTTTAAATTAAATACAATCAATACAATTTAAACAAATGTTATACTTTTTATTAAGGATTCGAATCTATAATAATTTTAAACGACATTAAGATTCTAAAATATGATATATCTTCTATTTATCTACCCAAATGCGATGGCTCTGCGAAAAAGTAAATAATTTAAATATTTTATTTAGCATATCATTGATACAGTGGAATGAAAACTATTTCAAATTGTACTAAAAATATAATATTCTAAATGGAAAAAGAACGTTGCCGTTATTACGTGATAACTCGTTATAAATTAAAAAATTAAAGACTATTTCGTTTTTATTATTACAAATTTATTTTTTGACGACTATAGACTTGCTAATATTCGTAAGAGTCGTCAAAAAATAAATTTGTCTTTAATTTTACCTCTAAAAATAAAGAATATACTTTTAAAAATACATGTCAATGATTCTGTTTTCTTAACACACAATTGCAAAAACGGTATAAAAGACTTTTGTACTTTTTATTATAAATAACTAATTTTTGTTGTCTCGTTTTAAGCAACAGTATTATTATTTTATGAATATAGTACGTTACATTTAAGTTCAGAATATGGTGGAAACAACGTCTGCAAATATGAAGGATTTTAAAGCATTTGGTCTATCTGATAGCAACAAAAAATTCTGAATAATACAAGACATAATTCCCAATATGTTCCGGACAATATTTCCTTTGTACGGTTAAAGTTCTTCGTCTTATATAATATTTATAACAGGATTCATGCGAAATTGCGTCAAAAATTTTGTATGAAGAGTATAATATATATATTTACATCGTCCTGGTGATATCCTGGTTTATATATTACCCGAATTCTATATCTTTTGCAATTTTCTCATAAGCAACTGCCAAAAGGTCAAGTATATAAAAAATAGTCAAAGAAAAAATGCAAATTGAATTAACCATGGCCCCATTTTACATTTTATTATAAGATAATCCATTAAAAAATTTTTAGACCCCTTGAACCTGCATAATATTTTTCGTGTGAAGAGATAAATCATCATTCTCGTAATTTTCTATTTTCAAACTGTTATAATATAGAATATCAACCAAATAAAGCTTTGATAACATAATTTTGAAATTTTAAATCTTACCTAACATAATATAATATATATCGGAGATTTTCTTTTTTCTTCTCGTGTTATAAAAATATGTACATGTCTTCTAAGTGTCAAGAGACATTTCGATGGAATATAAGATCTTTTTCAGTATTTAAATAAGAAAATTATATTGCAGGAAAATTCTATGAATACGAATAAAAATACAGGGAATAAATTATTAACAATGTTACAGTCAAATATTCATTGTGAAGAAGTTGCAATAAAATATTTTTATTTTATAATAAAAAAATTCTCTTATCAATTGCCACATGCAAAATTTAATGTCTTAAGAGATCTTGAACCATTTTAATTAAGTCCATTAACAAATTGTTTCGTTAAATCATGAAAGTTTTCTATACGAATTAAACCTTAAAATAGCGTTGACGTATAAACAATGAAATAACAGTTTACAATAACAACTGCCATAGAATAGGCATTTATTTCCATTTAGTTCCCTGAGTCCTTTCAATGGAGACAGTTGTAACTGTTCTGTACGAAACAATGCACACCAGTAAATGCTCAAAGGGTATTTGGACAAACAAAGACTTTAGCTATTATTGTACGAGTAAATATACTCATTATAGTAACAGCAAATGTAACATAATTTTCTGATAAAGCCAAAAAATATACACCAACAGCATTAAATACGATTTTATGATGACTGTTTGGAAGAATAATTTATGCTAAATATTTTTTTGAAAAAAAAATTAGTTTACTGAACTTTTTTGTACATTTATACAGCATATTTCATCCCCCTGACTCGTGTCAAAGTGAATTAATTTATCGCAAAATATCAAAAGTTCGAAGCGAGGGCTGTTGTTGGCGCATCTGTTGATGCATCTGAAGATTTAATAAACCTCGTCGAAGATGTTGTAAAACGGTTGTTCAAGGCGCAGACCTTCTGCACGGGGCGAAACGAAATTATGGCATATAGTCTTGCATATTTCTGTTAATTTGCGATACGTCCAAAAATTTTATAATTTAGACAACACATCAGCAAATTGGCTCAATTTCTAGAAGTTCGAATAAAACTTTTGAAGATATGGTAGCAAAAATATTTATGTTCTTACAATTATCGCACTAATAGACGCATCAATTGTTTGTTATAATATTGTTAAAAAATATATATAGAACGATCGCTGATTAAATTTATTTTAAATTTATAATATGACTAAAATTCAGATCTATTCAAGCAAAATACGCCAATGTATTTTGTAAACTGCCGAGCTGTTAAGATATAGAGAATATTGATTGGATTTATAATCGGATGAAGGAGTTGTTGTCCTGAACAACTTACCCTTTAATATGGGTTCTGTCTATAGGTACAAAATTACTAAAGATAAACTATAAGAAAATATAATTTGTAGGAAAATCACTTTGCCAATTTAAAGAATAAAGCAAAGTAAAATATCAAATTAGATTTATAAAGAAGCAAAAACGGAGTATTTTTGCACTTATAGGTGCAAAAATACGCCTTTTTTACCTCTTATGCACGAAAAATTATTTACTACGCTGCGATTGTAAATAAAAAATGCCGGGAAAAAAATGTTTTAAACAGTGCAGATTTTAAACGGTCCAAGTAAATTAGTTAGCGGCACTGAATTATTTTAAAGTGTCCCAGCAATTCAAATTAGCTCTCAAAGAGCTATTTTATAAAATTAACAGGAGCAGTACCCCCTCTCGGAAAAATAGTTACCACTCTAGATATATTTTATGCTATAATTCAACAATTTCGCTAATAAAACAATCAAATTAAAATCTGTTTTATTTGCGAATAATTTCGTTCAGAAATCGGCTATATAGAAAAATTAATATTTTTTAACAATATGTTGATTGCAAATAAAATGTGCTATTTTGGAGAATTTGAGGTAAAAAAATAATTAAAATAACTTTAAACCAATTTTTAACAATAGTATATCTAATAATAGTATTTTTTTTTACATATAAAGTTACGAAAATTAAAAAGATATTATTATTTGCCAAATATATTATCAGCGACTTGCTGCAATTTCATTTACAGTATAAGGATTAATGCAAAATTTATGTCTTAAGACATAATAGTACAATAAGCAGTATCTCCTGTCGGAATATAATTTTAAAATATCGTTAAAAAATGCAAAAGTTAATGGATTTTCTTTTTTTTTATAATATTATATGATTTTTAAAATTTAGTAGCGTCAAATTCCAAAAATTCTTAAATTTAAAAATTCGAAATTTTGTATTAGATATACAACTATGCTAGTGATATATAAATTTTATAAAACTTTACAGTTTCATTCTATATTTTTTATAAGGAGGTAAAAAGGCTATTTTTGCACTTCTGCACGAATATGTATAAAGGATAGATTCTACAACTCAATTTTAATTATTTTTTCTCCTAGGTCCTCTGCAGCTCTGCGCAAATTACATAAATACTCTCTTAGCGCGTAAATATTTCATACGTCGTCCGTTCTTGTTTGCTCTAAAATTATGTTGCATATTTCAGGTCTCTATTTATTTTCTGCGTTGTTAAATTGCGTATAACTGTAGGTACAAAATGGATCCATACTTTTTCCTTTTAGCGTAAAAACTAATAGTACAGTTCGTACCATATCTAATGATTTATTGTTACGATATTATACAACAGGCGCTGTGAATTTAATAATAGAATTATCATAGCATATTATGTGAGAGTACAATCAACATTTGAAATATTTTAAAACGACTAGCATTCTATGAAAATTGTATGAAATGAATTTTAAAAATTTAACTTAATTATTCATAAATGGGGAATTATATTATTAAAATTATTTGTCTTAAATATTTTTATTAATATTTTTTAATATTATTGGTCACTATGATATTATATAATTCTATAGAGCTTTATTCATAAACCAAGGATTTATGGGCTAAATAGTAATTTCGAAGGATCAGCCTCCATTTTTGAGGCTGAGCCTTCGAAATACAAGATGACCTGGCCTGACCTGAATTGTTATAAAACTATTGATTTTTTTTATTTTTTGATTTTTTTAATGTTTTTGTAAACATGTACACGTCAGAAAATTTTATAAACAGGAATATATATATAAAAAACTATAAGGAATAATACACACTACGCTGTGATTTGAATTAATAAATTCTTTAATTTTGTGCGAATTTGTTAGCTCTTAAGAAAATGCCCTAAATTAAAATTACATCTTTACATAACTGAATTGTAAATGCGAAATTTTGAAGATATCTCAAGTTGCTTTCGGCAAATTACAATTTGCACGCTCACAAATTCATTTATTTTATTTTATTTCAAAAAGTTACTTAAATTTCGTGCCTGGGAACTAATTTTCCCTTTTTTTCTTTACAGCATCCAGGAAGTAGATGGGGCGTACTTCGAGAGCTTCCCCACACTGGCTTGGAAGCAAGAGAACAAACGACAGAGTGTACAGCGAGCTGCTTCAGTGGCCGCGGTGGGCTCTGTCGCTGGTGATACTGCAGGCCCTCCGGTGGTGCCTCACGTACAAGGCCCCATGGCCGAACTGGTCCTCGGTATTGCGGCGATAGATTACACCATGTCGCCGCAGGAGAAGGACAAATTGTATATTGAGATGCTCTACACCATTGCAAATGCGGTAAGATGAGATTTAAAACTATTATGGTATCGTAGAAATGTTCAGATTTTTTTTTGCAAAAAAAAATGGTATATGACAACTTGTCTGCTATTATCTAACAGTGTGATTCAACTGTAAGCTGCGAAATAATTAATCTGAATTTGTAATTCATATAAGCATAACGCAAAATGTTTTTGAAGTGATACTTCTATAGGCGCGATGGGGCGAATTGGCCTGAACGTCACGAAAATTGAAACGCACGCTACGCGCATGCGCCGCGTGTACTGTGCGTATACGTAGCATAAGGCAACCAGTATACGCTTGCGTATTTTATTATATATTACACAAACACAGCTTAATCTTTTAGCTAACAATTTGTTTATAAAATTCGCGATGAGCAGGTTGAAAGAATGTAAATTTTGTGTATGATGCACTAGTGAGTGCATTTCTATTTGTCGATGGCTCGGCTGTATCAGTGAAACGTTTCCGTCACGCAAAGTGAAACACGCTACGCGCATGCGCCGCGTGTACTGTGTGTATACGTGGCATAAGGCAACCAGTAGACGCTTGCGTATTTTATTATATATTACACAAACACAGCTTAATCTTTAGCTAACAATTTCCATCGTGTGAAAAGTGAAATGGAGAAAAAGACAAGTACAGACAGAGTGAGGGCCTTTAGAGAACGGAAGAAAGCGAATAAACCGCCAAGAAAAGTGTCAACAAGTGCCTTAAAAAGAAGTAGAGAGTATCGAGCCAGGCAAAGGGCGTTAAAGAAACACGGTGGGCAACATAACCTTCCAACGACCTCAAATACACTGGATGAATCGATACCGTCGTTAAGTGAGGACACAGTGAGTGGTATAGAGAATTTGAATGCCACTGATTCATCTACACGTGAAGATACACGCGGTGTGAGAGATCAACGAAATGAATCTGATACAGCTGAGCGAGCCAGCGAGAAATAGAAATGCACCCACTAGTGCATCATACACAAAATTTACATTCTTTCAACCTGCTCATTGCGAATTTAATAAACAATTTTTCAATAATCCGCTGGATACAGTGTGTTCCATATAAAAGAACTATAAAAATATGACTACAATATTTAATCCAAAATCCTCTTTATAGACTATACGACATGACAGCTAATAATGCTTTCTTTGATGATCAAAGTGTCAATCAAAATCAAAATGAAATCGTTAACAAATGGAAAAAAAGCAATGCATAAAATCAACGTTTCTTAGAAGCTCAGAAGTTTTACTTCTACCGCGCGAAAGTCTCACGCATATTTTTTTATCCCTATTTTTGCGCAACGGAAGAATATTATCCTGCCCTGAATAGCAGATTTGAAGACTTTCTGGTTTTAATACCGAGATATCACTCTTCGTTATAGCGCGATTAAGCTCTTCATAAAGCTCTAAGGGCATTAAACTGATATAATACTTTGGATATCAAACTCTAAGTCGAAATCTCTTCTGCTATATGTTGCATTTTATTCGTGCATTGTGTACTTATTATTTTTTTTTTTTCAGCTTTTCACTGTATATAATCCGGTCTATAGTTAAAGAGTCCGCAATCCTAAAGATTGGTTGGAAACAGCACACCATGCCGATCTATCCTGAGCTAATCCCTTCATCTCCCTATAGCTATTCATCTCAACGTCTTCAACTATCTGACTCACATACTCCAATCTAGGCCTACCTACCCCTCTCTTTCCCTCCACTCTACCTTCTATGATCAATTGCATAATCCCCCCATGCCTAAGAATATGCCCTACTAATCTGTCTCTCCTACGCTGTAACACTCTCCAAATACTTCTCTTCTCCCCTACTAACTCTAGTACAGCTTCATTTGTTACTTTATCTTCCCAACCAATCCTCATCATCCTCCTATAACACCACATTTCGAATGCTTGTAATCTACGCTTCTCTTCCTTTCCTATAGTCCACGCCTCACACCCGTACAGTGCTACACTCCAAACATATACCTTCAGTAATCTTTTTCTAATACCCAAGTCAATATTTGATCTTAAAATCTGTTCTTTTTCTACGAATGCCTTCCTACCCTGTGCTATCCTACACTTTATATCTACCTTGCTTCGATTATCTTTTGTGATTCTACTGCCTAAATAACAAAAATCTGACACTTCTTCGATTCTATTATCTCCTATTGTGATCCTCATTTTTCTACTGCATTCCTTTTTGTCACACCTCATCACTTTAGTTTTACCTATATTTATTTTCATGTTAAAATCCCTAGTCAATACTGCCTGCATACCATTCAATACCCTTTCTAAATTCTTTTCGCTTTCTTCCAATATAGCTATATCGTCGGCGAATCTCAGCATATATATTTTCTCTCCCTGTACATTCACACCTACACTATACTCTTCTTTTACTTTGTTTATTGCATCTTCTATATATAGATTAAATAATAACGGTGAGAGTGTACATCCCTGCCGAACTCCCTTCCCTATTTTTGCTACCTCTTCTTCCCCCTCAATTCTAACTAAGGCAGTTTGGTGTTTATATAAATTAAAAATTATTCTCCTATCCTTATAATCTATACCCGTTTCTTTTAAAATTCTAAACATTATGTCCCAATCTACATTATCAAATGCCTTTTCTAAATCTACAAAAGCTATGCAAGTTACCTTTCCTACCCTCTTTCTTTTTTCTACTACCGTTCTTGGTGCTAGAATCGCCTCTCTCGTCCCTCTGTTTTTCCTAAAACCAAACTGATCTTCTCCTAGCCTTTCCTCTACTTTATTTTCTAATCTCCTATAAATAATCTTTAACAATATCTTCGATGCATGTGATAGTAGGCTAATGGTCCTATAGTTCTCACACAAATTTGCTCCTATTTTCTTCGGCATTGTTACTATTCTACTACGCTGAAAATCCTGTGGTACTTCTCCCTTCTCATATATTTTAAAAACTAACCTGTATAATCGCTCCTGCATTTTTTCCCCTGCGTGTTTTATTAATTCGGCTGGTATCATATCAATCCCCGCTGCTTTGTTATTCCGTAAATCATTTAATGCTCTATGAAACTCTGACCTAAGTATGCTAGGACCTAAGTCATCCTCATCTATCTATTCCACACTTTCTAGCTCCTCCATGTCCTGCCTACCTTTATATAAATCTTCAAGATACTCCGTCCATCTTCTAGCTTTTTCCTTATTTTCTGTGAGTTCCTTACCCTGCTTATCACATATAATGTTACCCTTTGGTTTTACTTTAGAAAAATGTGACTTAATTTTCCTGTAGCCCAAATCTACTTTACCTCTTCTCATATCCTCCTCAATATCCTCACAGTTTCCTTTTATCCACTCTTCTTTAATAAAAGTTAATAGATAAAAAAGATCGTTAATATTTGACGTGACCGACGTTTATTGATGTTACAAAATATGAATTAGAAAATAAAAATAAGTTATGTGAACTTTCGAAAACTAGTCTCCATGTGGCACGTAATGGATTTTTTAACGACATTTTGTGCAAACATTCACCAACGTATTTAAAACAGAAATAACAATTTTTTTTTTGAATTGTTGTAAAATATGTATATTAAAATATATTAGAATATGCAAACCATTAAATAGTCTTCACAAATATATATATCATTAAATTTTTCAATTAAAAAATTAAATCTGAATGGACTGTCCTTCAAATACATTCATTTAAAACGAACTGTCATGAAAACATTCCGTAATAAAATATATTTCAGCAGCTGCTGAATTAAATTATTTTGGGACCAATTTTCAAAAGCTATAAAACCTACTCATTTCCTTCGCCAAAAATACATTTCAACACCATACGTCCCATATTTTGTTGTTATCTGCAGTTCATTATCCACCAGGTCAATCTGCCCGTTATTCAACCCTTATTCTGCTCATGCACGTTCCTATAACGAGTTCTTATTAGCAAGATGGTTTCTTAGTGGGTTAGCACGTGGCACGTTAATTCTATCACGAGTTACGGTCTTGTTAAGTTTCTCCAACATCAGATTGCAAATTTTATGCATGGAGAATTAAAATTTCGTACATTCGTTAATGATTTTTTTCTTAATGATACTTTTTGTAATTTTGATTCAATGTTTCAAGCCGAAATCTGGGATATGACTACACATTTCTAATTTGCTGATTACGTTTCACAATTTCATTCGATTACAAAAGATTCTATTCAAAATTCAGTAGAATGAATACGTCATAGATTAATGGTTAGTAAATATTTCACATTTTAAACTTCCTCAACTTAAATAAGATATATGATCTTATAGTAAATGAGCTGCTGTTTTTTTTTGAGTAACAATTTCCACGATTAGGGTTGCTTTTACAATTCTTCAAAATCCTGTAAAAATTAGATTAATTTGGCCCCGATTTTTGATACGCAAAATTTGATTAATTAACCACTTTAATCCTTGTTATTTTAAAACTACATACGTCAATAAGACAATATTTTAATTAGACAACATTTTTAATAAAATTTGATGAGTATTCGCTTTGAAAATTCAAAACATAAAGAAGGTATGTTTTGGATGCATTAAATAGAAAGAACTAACTGAAATCCAATGCAAACATTTAACGAATAATATGAAAATATAATTAGTAAATAAAAGAACAATCTAGTTCTTGAATAGTTAATATATTCGATTATACCATTCAGAATGGAATGGCGATGGAACTTCCTGAAAGTTTGAGGATATTTAAATTGGTTTATTATGTTTCCAATCCAAAGTGCCGCATGTATTTTAAAAGTAGATCGTGAAGAGATTGTTTAAATTCAAAAGTGTTGGTAAATTATTTATTATCAATTTAAGGAATTCTTTAAGTGATAAAGTAAAAATAATGTACTTTCGGCATCAATTGTTTGTTTCCTTCAGGAAATTAAGTGGTTTAGTCAAAAAGTTATCGTATAAATAAAATTGTATTTAACATAATTAATTGACAATTTTAATTCCTTTCATATGATTGTTATAGTGCTAAATTTACAACTCTAAATTAAGCTCTAAAGCATGTAAAGCACCAATCTCAAATTCACACATCAATTTGCGTAGATTGGCGACAATTTTATTCGCTAATCCAATTTTAATAGCGCCCCGAAATGAAATATGCAAAGATCCGGTAGAAAATTTATGACACGAGATCATAATAAACCCATACTCATGAATATGAATGTATAGTGTCATTTTTTATACTGACTAATTTTTTTTATACAGATTTTTTTTTATATCATACAGAAAATAATTTGATATCAATAATACTTGCGATTTAATTGATCGCGTAATGAAAAAAATAAACAAATTGTACATTTTAACTCAAAATTAGTTAACCTCATATTTTATCGATTATACAAATCAAAATTTGTTATCTAAACTACCTAATAGTAAAAAATGTCGAAAAATAGTAGTTCGAAAAAGCCGAAAGAAAAAATTTCAAAAAATATTTCATGTTGGCACACCCTGTAGTCAATATACGCAGCATATTATTTCCTCGTTCAACACAGCTTTATTAAAGCATTCATGAAGTCTCTAAAAAAGCCGCCTATTGTCATTTTAAACGCCATCATTTCGAACAATAATATTCAACCAACTTCAGCCCAAAGTTTGCAATTTAGATTTAAATCACGCACTTGTCAGCGAATTTTCAAATACTCACTAGTATCGAGATAACTTTTCGTTATATAACTACTTCAATAGACCATGGGTTTAATATTCATGCCACGTCAATTTCGTATCATACGTACACTTATGGTCAATGAAATTGACCGATTGTAAGGTACTAGCTATAATACTTGAATAACATATATTTTTTGAAGTGAAACTTCTATAGGCGCGGTAGGACAAATTGGCCTGAACGTCACGAAATGTGAAACGCTTCCGTCACGAAAAGTGAAACATGCTTCCTGCATGCGCCGCGTGTACTGTGCGTATACGTAGCATAAGGCAACCAGTAGACGCTTGCCAGCTTAATCTTTTAGCTAACAATTTCCATTGTGTGAAAAGTGATATGGAGACAAAAGATAAGTTCAGACAGAGTGCGAGCCTTTTGAGAACGGAAGAAAGCGAATAAACCGCCAAGAAAAGTGCCAACAAGTACCTTGGAAAAAAGTAGAGAGTATCGAGCCAGGCAAAGGGCGTTAAAGAAACACGGTGGACAACATAACCTTCCAACCACCTCAAATACACTGGATGAATCGATACCGTCGTTAAGTAAGGACACAGTGAGTGGTATAGAGAATTTGAATGTCACTGATTCAGGCGTGCTGTTTACACGTGAAGATATATGAGGTGTGATTGATTAACGAAATGAATCTGATACAGCTGAGCCATCGACAAATAGAAATGCACCCACTAGTGCATCATACACAAAATTTACATTCTTTCAACCTGCTCATCGTGAATTTGATAAACAATTTTTCAATAATCCGCTAGATATAGTGTGTTCTATGTAAAAGAACTATAAAAATATGGCCACAATATTTAATCCAAACTCCTCTTTATAGACTGTATGACATTACAGTTACTAATGCTTTCTTTGATGATCAGAGTGTCAATCAAAATCAATCAAAATCAAATGGTTAGCAAATGGTAAAAAAGCAATGCATAAAATCAACTTTTCCTAGGAGCTAAGCAGTTTCACTTCTACCGCGCGAGAGTCTCACGCATGTTTTTTTTTTAAATTAGATGCGCTAATGTTTGCAAATAAATATTCCTAAAATCATACGAAATCATATTTCAAAATATAAATGCATGCTTTACATATGTTTGTATGTTATTGTTGGTAATTCGTAAATTAATATCTGCGGTAATATTTAATAAAAATGAAATATTATAACACACAAAAACGCTGAAGTAGGTACGCCATTGCTATTAAATATATGTATTTAAGTTTGCTCCCGCAGGATTAAAAAGTTGTATAAAGTGTGTATAACATTATGTAAAACGTGTTTACGATTCTAAATTCAACTTCGCTATATAATATTAGTTGCGAGTTTTTAATTTTTTAATATTCCGTATATTTCCATCGTGTTTATTTTCAAAAAAATAATCATATAGATGAATAAAACGCCGAACTAATAAAATAAATAAAATATGTGTGAGACTCTCGCGCGGTAGAAGTGAAACTTCTTAGCTCCTGGGAAAAGTTGATTTTATGCATTGCTTTTTTTCCATTTGTTAACGATTTGATTTTGATTTTTAGTTACACTCTGATCATCAAAGAAAGCATTATTAACTGTAATGTCGTATAGTCTATAAAGAGGAGTTTGGATTAAATATTGTAGCCATATTTTTATAGTTCTTTTATATGAAACACACTGTACCTAGCGGATTATTGACATATTGCTTATCAAATTCGCGATGAGCAGGTTGAAAGAATGTACATTTTGTGTATGATGCACTAGTGGGTGCATTTCTATTTGTCGATGGCTCGCTCAGCTGTATCAGATTAATTTCGTTGATCTCTCACACCGCGTGTATCTTCACGTGTAGATAACACGCCTGAATCAGTGGCATTCAAATTCTCTATACCACTCACTGTTTCCTCACTTAACGACGGTATCGATTCATCCAGTGTATTAGAGGTCGCTGGAAGGTTAAGTTGTCCACCGTGTTTCTTTAACGCCCTTTACCTGGCTCGATACCCTCTACTTCTTTCCAAGGTACTAGTTGGCACTTTTCTTGACGGTTTATTCGCTTTCTTCCGTTCTCTAAAGGCTCGCACTCTGTCTGTACTTGTCTTTTTCTCCATTTCACTTTTCACACAATGGAAATTGTTACCTAAAAGATTAAGCTGTGTTTGTGTAATATATAATAAAATACGCAAGCGTCTACTGGTTGCCTTATGCCACGTATACGCACAGAACATGCGGCGCATGCGCGTAGCGTGTTTCACTTTTCGTGACGTTCAGGCCAATTTGCCCTACCGCGCCTATAGAAGTTTCACTTTAAAAATACTCGGAAACTTCTTTAAAATTGCTTAGAGGATCGCAACTCGGAAAAACGTGCGTTCAATCATGTTGATTATAATTCCACCTCCCATTCTTTATAACAGCATCCGTTTCAAGAGCAGGATGATAAATTAGCTGCTGTCCTGTCGGCAGGAAATAATAGAATAACGTGTAATTGATGGAACGATGGTCCATCGCACTTTTTCCTATCCATTGGATATATTAAAATGTGGTATTATCTTCGACAATGCAAAATGAAAATGTACAGATATAATACTGAATTTTGTGATATACTCGCTCTATACATTTTAAAATATATATACAGAAACATTGGTAGAAATTAATATAGAATATCACCCACATACTGTAATATTTAAATATACAAATATTTAAATAAGTAGTGATCATTTTTAAAATTGGTAGAAATAATTTTAATTATTTTGGATGAAAAAGTGACTTTTCAAGATGAACTAATTGTATATATCGATTTTAATTTTATTTTGAGATGACACGATCTTTTAATATTTCATCACTTTCCGGTAAAATTCTTATTTCTGAAATACGCACTCAAAGCATAAATCAATAATCATAAACAAAACTAGTAATAATTTTCCAGCCTTTGATACTTCATTTTTTTCTGGGTCTATTATCTATTTCTACCATTTTTTTTATAAGTGACCAAAAAAATTACACACTCTGATCTACTTGTAAGATCAGAGATAAATTTGCTTTTTCAATTGTGCATATTTTTAAAAACTCTTCGAAATTCGTCAAAATTAAATAAACGTTTTGTCAGATTTTTATCACATCTCTTGATGACGATTCAGATGACGACCTTATCATTTATTTAAAATACATATACTCTTGCCAATAACATTCTCGCACTATTTGAAATTTTATTTCAAAATGGTATTGTTAATCCAACTCACTGGTCTGCATTTGCAAGACATGTTCGATTTCGAACTATATGTTTTTTATACAATATTCAAATTTGTATTTTTCTACATGAAATCATGAACCGAATGCACGTTCTAACATACATTTCCCCCTTTTTCTCTTACAATGCGAGATGGGAAAATGCATAAAATAAATTCGAACCGCTAGTTAGTTAAAGAGTCCGCAATCCTAAAGATTGGTTGGAAACAGCACGCCATGCCGATCTATCCTGAGCTAATCCCTTCATCTCCCTATAGCTATTCATCTCAACGTCTTCAACTATCTGACTCACATACTCCAATCTAGGCCTACCTACCCCTCTCTTTCCCTCCACTCTACCGTCTATGATCAATTGCATAATCCCCCCATGCCTAAGAATATGCCCTACTAATCTGTCTCTCCTACGCTGTAACACTCTCCAAATACTTCTCTTCTCCCCTACTAACTCTAGTACAGCTTCATTTGTTACTTTATCTTCCCAACCAATCCTCATCATCCTCCTATAACACCACATTTCGAATGCTTGTAATCTACGCTTCTCTTCCTTTCCTATAGTCCACGCCTCACACCCGTACAGTGCTACACTCCAAACATATACCTTCAGTAATCTTTTTCTAATACCCAAGTCAATATTTGATCTTAAAATCTGTTCTTTTTCTACGAATGCCTTCCTACCCTGTGCTATCCTACACTTTATATCTACCTTGCTTCGATTATCTTTTGTGATTCTACTGCCTAAATAACAAAAATCTGACACTTCTTCGATTCTATTATCTCCTATTGTGATCCTCATTTTTCTACTGCATTCCTTTTTGTCACACCTCATCACTTTAGTTTTACCTATATTTATTTTCATGTTAAAATCCCTAGTCAATACTGCCTGCATACCATTCAATACCCTTTCTAAATTCTTTTCGCTTTCTTCCAATATAGCTATATCGTCGGCGAATCTCAACATATATATTTTCTCTCCCTGTACATTCACACCTACACTATACTCTTCTTTTACTTTGTTTATTGCATCTTCTATATATAGATTAAATAATAACGGTGAAAGTGTACATACCTGCCGAACTCCCTTCCCTATTTTTGCTACCTCTTCTTCCCCCTCAATTCTAACTAAGGCAGTTTGGTGTTTATATAAATTAAAAATTATTCTCCTATCCTTGTAATCTATACCCGTTTCTTTTAAAATTCTAAACATTATGTCCCAATCTACATTATCAAATGCCTTTTCTAAATCTACAAAAGCTATGCAAGTTACCTTTCCTACCCTCATTCTTTTTTCTACTACCGTTCTTAGTGCTAATAAAAATAAATTACCTACAGCTTCATTTTATATAGTGAAAATTATCCTTACACTCGTGAATTTATCCAGAGCTAATAGTTCTTCAATATTTTGCATCTGCACGTTCTTCTTTATCTCACTATATCTGTTTTGCACAGTCCCATCTGAATTTACGTTTTCACATCTTTTCCTCTGCCGTACCTTCTATCACATAATACCCACATGACTGGAAATATAATCCATCGACTATCACTCCTACACCTTTTAAATCCGATTTCTTTTTCCTGAACTGACTCTAATATGTCTTCGATCTTTATTTGTACTTCTTCGGTATGTCTCATACGCTTCTCTTTTGTCGTTCTTCGGCTTATTTTGCTTGAAAAGCTAGCTTTACGAACCCTGTAGTTGAATTTGTATACGATGCCGTTCTCCCTGATATTTTATATATTTGGTTCGGGTTCATCCCATTCGGATATTGCACAAATACTTTGAGAAGATGCGAATGTTGTAGATGTATCTCGTGATTCGAATTCAAATCAAATTAAACTACTAAACATCAATTCTTCATTTTATACATTATAGTAACTATTTTATCACACAAAAATCAGTTGATGGACGTATTTGAATAAATCATTTTACCGAGGTACCAAAAAATACGCAAATTAATCGGTGATATTGCAAAAAAATTCTAGCGTTACAATTATTAGGTTTGATCTTTTAATATCTTTTAAGAGATACTTTGTTTATATTTCTTGTGCCATATGAACTTTCATGCGTGTTTCAGCCAAAAATATACGTAACCACTTTCGAAAGTCTTCTATATATCCTGCAGAATAGAGTGAAAATCAAAATTCTTCCCTTTGTATTCCCTTTCGCTGAGAAAATTGATGTAAGGATTACACTTGAACAATTTTGTTATAGTGCCTAGCATAATATATAAAGAATCATATGCTATAAGGGCTTTGATAAAAACACATTCTGTTATGTAAGTAAAATGAGTTTATTCTATAAGGATATACATAAAAATATAAAGGATAACTTCTAACGGGCCTAAAGTATTCTAAATATTGATAATTTGTGCTTTTAGCTTTAAATTACGCTATGTCATCTCTGCCGAAGTTTCTATGGGCAATTTTTTTTTAAGTAAGCGATAGACAATTTCAAATTTGTAATGAGAAAGCTATTTAAAAAATAAATTGAAAATATTAAGTTTTTTGGAGAAATGTCCCTCTGCTTTTTAATATACTATAAGTAAATAAACTTTTGCATCACTATAATTTTATTTCAAAACTACCAAAAACTATTTATCATAATATTAAATTTTTTTGTAGTTGGAACTTTGTATAACAATTTTTTGCATATGCTGGCAACCTGGAGGAAGGTACCACTAGAAGTATACTTCATCAGTAAGAAATGGGAATTATGTGACACTTTTTTTTGATCAACAGTTTTTGTTTACTTTCGATATTTCGCAGTTTAAAAAGCCCTCTCAGATTTGTTTGAAGCGAGAGTTTAACGTTTAATTTCCATTTTTTATAAATTTACTAAACAAAACTATGTTGCACAAATTAATAAACTAAAACCGCATCTATTATGCTCATACTTTAATAGACCCGCTAATTAAAATTACTACCTGCGCTTAATAAGACCATATCAGAAACTACAAATTAATATAAAGTTACTTCACCGTCTGATGAAAGTTTCGTGTGTAAGTTTGGTTAGGTACACTCCACGTGGCTTATCAGAACTTTCCAGAAAGAAAGGAAAACTTTCCACTATGAAGTCATGCTGGCCATAGAAATAGTCTGTATCTTTGGTTGCGATATAAAATCGCAAAATATAAAGGCCAATTTCACAACGTAAGCTGGGGAAAGTATATTTGATGGGATGCGCGTGGTGGTCTTAAGAGTGTGGTAAAGGAAAATGGGGAACAGAAATAGGTATCTTGTATAAAGATTGACACTCAGAATAGAAGGGAATGGTTGATATTGTTTAAAAAATCGTATTTAAATGCAAGGTTTTCGTTTTGTTTGATAAATCTTTACAATTTTTCTTATTCTTATATAGTTAACTTAGAAATTTCTTTACAACTTCATTTTTCTCCTGAAATTATTTACCAAAATCAAAAGGTATGTTAATGGTACTTATAAGTACATATACAAACAAACACAAAACGCAGAAACTCCTCCGTAGACTCCGAATTAAAACTTCTCTTAACCAATACTTACCATCAACTTTCTAAGATTCTTTACTCGAACTTATTATACCCTCACATCATTATAATTTCTAAGAAATAAAATAAAGTTATATATATAATCTGAAGTTAAATATGTCATAAATTCTTGCTAGTTTGCTTGGCATCGAATAACCTTCCATTTTTCAGGAACAGTTTATTTTATGAAATTTGAACAAAAATTTCACAAAGAACTTGTGAGAAATGTACCATTGTTAGTAACCTTCTGAAGAATTTTATTTTGTTTAAAAAAGTATGTACAAAAATAAATCTTGTGAAGTTATTGGCAAATATATATTGAGAATCATCTTTAAGTCGCAAAATGTTAATTCACATACCAATTATCTTCAACAAAAGTATTATTTTTCATTACAATAATAAAAAATATATTCGGATGCCGAATCACAGCTATATATAAGTAATTAGAAATATTTTTCTACTTTTCTTTTTAAACCATAAAAAAAATATATTTTAACTTAACAATACATACGAAAAAAATAAATTAAAACACTTGGCGTTAAATCTTGTCTCTTGATATCATTACACCCTGTATATGTTACCCTCATATATATATATATGCACTAAAATTAAAAAATATATTTCAAAATATATGAGATTTAAATAATCCATTGCATCATTTTTCTTAATACAGAATCAGTTGTACACGTAACTTAAAGTCAACCGTCGAATTTTCTTCCGAAGACATCGAGAAGGAGCAAGATGCCAAAAAGGAAAGAGAACATCGGTATTTCCAGTGCGTGCTCTGAAACTTAATAAAAGTAGATTTGTATAAACTAACGTGTACGACCACCAAAAACTCTTTAGAATCGATGAATACATGGTGTGGACAAATGAACCACAAATTCGTCCATTGTTACATTTCTAAATCTATAAGTATCTTCTATAAAATTCACCATTATTATAAATAAAATTATATTTTTTATTATTCTACAATCCATTATAAATACCAACTCTACTTGCATTTTGATGATTTGATATACCCATGTTAAATTTTTCAGCACCATGTATTCTTATACTAACTATTATATAGAAGCACGTTATCAAGAAAGTATTAAACTTGGAATAATGATTTTTGATTTTCTTATACAATTCTTGAAAATCGGAAAAGTAATATCCAAGTTATGGTCATGAGAGGAATTCTGCTACTTTGTATTGTAGTGCTTGCTTTATTTAGAGGCTCAAATTCGACATAAAAAGAAAATACGAGTGAATATAATAAAGAAGTTATTGTCTAAATAAGATCGGATCGACATAAACCTGCAGCCATGAACCGAGTAAAGAAAAAATGTGTTATATTTAACAAAAAATATCATTACTACAATAAACAATTTTTTTTTTATGTTACCCGAATATAACTTAACAACGTTTATTTTTTGTGTTCTTTCAGGTCGGAGCCCCAGCACCAGGGGGACAATATGCGCACTATAAAGAAGACCTGTACTTGTATGGACAAAGGGCGTTCGGTGTGCCTCCAGATCGCCACTACCGTATGCTGCATTTGGCAGGCGAAGAGAAACCTCCGATCATCGTCCTGAGTGTTATTGTGCTGGATGCTGAAGGATTGGAAGCTAAAGATGCAAATGGTGAGCAAGTAACTTATATAGCTGATTATTCTTACGAAACTAAAATATACGAACACCTTACGCAGAGTGTTATTTGTTATTAACTAAACTGAAACATTATTCGTGCATTTTTTCAGATAAATCTTATAATCGTTTCTTTAGCGTCCGATCAATTAAATGACCTCAATAATGATGTCGTGATCAAGGATTTTCAATACCATATACAAATACAGAATATGTATAAATACCAACATGAACTACAAACGAAAATGTACGTTTCTACGTAAATCCGCGTTGGTTCAAAAATGTAAGAGTAATTAATTAATGAAGAAAAAGTATGAAATCTATAGAATGTTTTCGATGCGTTAAAAAGTTCAGTCGTTTTATTTATATCTCGGATATTTACGTACATGTTTTGATCTGTTTGTATTAAATAAAACGTTATGATTCTATTGAATATTTTCTATTCAAGAGTTTTATTAATGAACTGGAGCTTATCTGATTTTCCAGGAGAAGAGAGGGACACATGGCAATACCGAAGCACCAGTAATCGACCATTAACGATGAATTCAAATTTAATTAGGGAAATTTCCATGAATTTAACGTCTCATAATGATTAAGGCAACATTTCAAATGACCGCTCTTATTTTATGAAATTTATGAAATTCTGAAGCATAACGTACACTACTGCTATATATTCTGCAAAACAGTCGAATCCCGTTATAAAAGGTTTTTTTTTAAAGCTTTAAGAGATAATATGTCAATTACTGCAATTACTTAAATTTTACGTATTATTTTATATGCGCTCATATTTTAATCATGACAATAAAATGAAATTTTATACATCTTAATTGTACCTAACTTAAATATAGTTACGATGTTAGTTGAGACTTACCATCAAATATGAATCTGTAAGAAATCTTATTTTACTTAAATATTGTTAATACGAATATCTATCATTAATTTATCCTGCAAAATTTAACTAAATTTTACTGTACCTCGTCGTGAGGTTAAATCATTTTAATTTCAGAATTGTGTTATTTAATTTCAAATGAAAATTAGTAAGAAGCTAGGATATTGAAATTAAATTTCTGCTACAAATTCGAGCGTTAAAACAAAGCGTTCTGCTTAAGATTTTCGTCTTTCAAATTATCACAGAAGATTATAATCCAACAGAATGTAGACTTTGTGTAAGATTTTCAATTAAATCCAAAGGATCTGCAATTAATAAAATAACTCCCGTAATAAAAAAAAAACTGTAAAATAAAATTCGTCTACCATTTTAAATTCGCTATTTATTCATTAAAATTCCCTTTTCTAGCGCTTTAATCGCTTCCTTATTAACTCGCGCCACATATTCTTCCAGGATTCAGTGACCCATACTGTATGCTGGGCATCCAACCGGTAGCGGCGCCCAGTAGCCCACAGCCCAACACGCCCAACCGCACCCTATCCGCAGACATGTGCAACGACAACAGTTCGTATATGTCGCACAGCCATAGCGGGGGCGGTGGTGTCGGTCAAGCGCTCAGCCCAAGCAGCCCGGGCGGTGGTGGCGTTTATATTGGCGGCGTTGGAGGCTGCAGCGGGGGCAACCACGAGAAGCTTAGGAAGCATCACAGCTTCAAGTTGAGCTTCAAGCGCAAGGAAGGCAGAAGTAGCGCACGAGAACAAAGGGATTCTTTAACTGGGGCTGCGTTGCCGGCCAAATTCATAAGGGCCACCAGCGTTAAACCGCATACGCTTAATCCTCGGTGGAATGAAAAGTTTCGATTGTGAGTGCATTCAATGGCAATGAATATGACAGTTGTTTATATCTTAACATATTTACATCATATATATTGAAAGTGGCGGAAAGTGACATCATAAATCAAGACCTGTATAATGGCTTGACCAATACAGTACAGAGCAGTGCTATTCAAAACAGTATGGCGTCAGTCGTACGGCACATTGAATAGTGCTGTGGGTACGTTTGTGTATTGTCAATAGAAAAACTAGGTGTGGCTGAGTACCTTGTGTATATAAATATATGTATGTGTATAAATAAGTGATGTATCCAATAATCAACTCATCCAATAATCAAAAAATGATCGTGTAATTACCACACTATTTTTATTTAAGGGCATTATATATATGTTTGAAAGCCAAATACGTCTGCCAATTTTAACATAATGCTTCTGCCGAGTCCGTCATTTTAAACATCTCAGTCACCTCTAACATATCTGTGATTATTATGTATCAAACGAATGAAAATAGCATGTAAAAAATTCGTTGAATCAAAGCGATTTTTGTAAATATTCTTCATTGTGTCTCTCTGTTATATTCAGTGACATCGACGAAACTGGTAGTGACTCGCTCCACCTGGATATCTGGGACCATGACGACGAATCTTCCGTCCTGGAAGCTGTCAGTAAGTTGAACGAAGTGCGCGGCGTACGCGGTCTCGGTCGCTACTTCAAACAGGTTTGTTGCCTTCCCTAAAACCAGATAGAATTATTTATGTGACCAACGAACATTTTTTTCAATGAAATTTTGAATAAACTGCATTTTTTGTTGCATGAAAATTTCACGAGCTGCTGCTCATTTGTGTTACGCGAACAATTTCAAGTATCAGTTGAATTTGTAATTACTGGGACACCCTGTATGTGTAGGGAAACCATATAAATGTTGTAGAATGATTGAAGGGCGTCCTCGACATACGATTGATACGCTAATGATACCCTATCAGAGCGCCTGTTGTCGATGTACGCGTGCATGTACGAAGAGTATTGCGTGCTATCGGTTTGATTGAACGTAGACTTGACTTCAAATGAGTCTCGTTATATATTGTAACATTACCGTACTTATCTATTGCTCTGTGATGTGATTGTCATGATTGTCATGTAAACGCTTGATTAGCTGTGTTTAGTGTCTCAACCTAGAGGAAGGGGTTTGAGAAGTAATCTTTTTCTGGGTGTATACATATTCCTATAATTTTCAGGTAGTCGAGTTAATGATGGTCAAATTCCTACAAAGGTACATGTAAATTCGTATAAGGTTTCCTATAATATTTCCAATTGAAATCAAACATTGAAGAAGAAGAAGACATAGATATAGGTTCCCATATATTTAACGATCGTGACAATTATCCAATTAACAATGACCCAGATGACCCAGTTGGTGAAAGTACAGAAATGCAGAATGCAGAAGCCTGCATTTTATTGCATGATCACCCCATGAGGAAACAAAGTTACATGTGCAAGAAATAAGTGCTTCGTGCAAGTGGAAGGCGATGGACAACAGGCGTTTGTAGGAATTTGACCATACACATTTTCGGGTTCTTCTGCCTGACCCAATATTTATAGGAATTTACCATCGTCGCTTTTTCTAATACCGAAGTCAGTATTTGATCTTAAATCAATCTTAAATCTTAAATAACCTTACTTCGGTTATCCTTTGTAATCCTACTTCATAAATAAGAAATGTCTGACACTTCTTTTATTCTATCATCTCCTATTCTCATCCTCACTTTTCGCCTGCATTCCTTCTTGTCGCACCTCATCACTTTAGTCTTGCCTATATTTATATTCATGTTGTAATATAATCCCTCCTGTATACCATTTAATACATGTTCTAAATTCTGCTTCCTTTCTTCCAAGATAGCTATATCGTCTACATATATATTTCCTCTCACTGAATTTTCACACCTACACCTACTCTTCTTTTACCTCGTTTATTACATCTGCTATATACCGGTTACGAATTAATTATTTGGACAATAAATAAATAAAATAATTGCTTGTCGAAATAAAATACATAAATTGTTCATTTCATAATCTATTTTTTAAATATTCCTTTATGGCGTGGTTTTAGAAATGAATTACCTTTTCTAAATTCTCCAAAGGTATTTCAAGATAGCTCCTTTTAGGGTTTTTCCTCTCGTCGTATCTCAATTAAAGTTCAAGAATCCCATTAAACTGCTTTTCTCCAACAACTCCCATTCATTTACCTTAGCGTCTAAAGAAATAGAAACTTTTCGTATCTAGTTATACATAATTCAAAAAAGTTCAAGCACTAAATTTTGCTTGTACATGTAAATACAATTTGCATCATTTTTATTTCTTAGGAATATATGTCCGTATATTTAAAAAATCTAATACATCCAATTAAAAACAAAATGATACATGACAAGATAGCTGAATTTGGGTTTACTTTAGTATCTCAAAAAATGTATCAAATCAAAAAGAGTAGACTTTTACTTTATTCGTGTATAAAAATAGATCACCTGCTTTCATAACCTAGGGCGATTGGAAGCCTCTTGGCTACTATATAAAAACAAGGCCAATCATCGTCATAATTTGCAAACATATCCTCTAAAATATATATAATACCATCATCCATTAGCAACTCTGGAATATGTTTTCTGCATCAGGTGTGCCAATCAGCGCGACAAAGCTCACAGGACGACTTTCTCGGCTGCGTCACCATCCCCCTACAGGACATTCCATCAACGGGGATGGAGGGTTGGTTCAAATTGGAGGCACGCTCGCAGCGAAGCAGTGTTCAAGGTGCGGTATATATTAAATAAGAAACATATGTAATAAATGCGATAGATAACGTACGCATTCTCTATATTTACCATTTTACAAATGTTGAGGAATTTGTTCAATTGTTGGTACAATTTATGCAGCTATAAAGCTGATTTTTTTTTTAATATCTAGAGCTCAATTTTTGTTCTTAATTCGCAGGTCGTATTCGATTGAAAATGTGGTTAAGTACGCGAGAAGACCACGGCATCTCCGAAGAGGATAACTGGACAGAACTTATGCAACATGAAAGTTTATATTCGGTCTTTATCGATTACGAGTTGAAGACGTGGCGAAAGGAGACTTGGACCTGGCCAGGTGACCTCCCAGGACCGGCATTGACTATTCTGCATCAACATGCGGTGCAAGGTTAGCAATATTTTTTTTATATATTACAAGTTATCTTCGGCTTGGTTGAAGATTGCAACATCTTCTCTTGATTTTTTTTTAGTTATTTCTCTACATTGATATTTATTTTGAAATATCTATAACTGAACTTAATCTTTTTTATAAAATAATGCATATCTCTGGTATATTCAATAACATCTAATATGCACAAAATATTCCGTTTTTTCATGTTAAAATGACGACAAAAATGAATGAAAGCTCACATTCAAAATATCATTCTACCATAAGGGAAAAAGTATATCCAAAAATGTACTTTTGTATTATTGTTCGTGGAAATTGCGATAGGACTTTTTCGGGTAAAAGATTTTTGTGTTCACGTTTTTGGACGCTCTATTCCGTAGTTGTTCATGCACAAGGAAGGTATATACTTTGTATTTTTTTGCGTATAATATCCACGAGCTGGTGAAACGTTATAACGTAACGTGGAATATCTTATCTCCAAATGTGATGCGAATAAATTTAAAACTACGCGAAGCTTAGTATCAAGTCTTAAAAAACTGTTTTTTTTAGTTCGCAACGTTTTTTATTTAAATACGAAAGAAAAGTTTCATAAACTATATCCATTATCAACCATAACCATTAGCGTGACACATGTATACTGACGATGGAGCTATCTCTTCAAAATGCGCATCTATTTTATAAATGCTTTGATTTACGGATTGAATTTTTAAATTCTATGTAGTTGTTTATCAACACTATTTAGTTCAATGTTATAATTTCTACACGAAATTAAAGCTTGTCCTCCAAAGTGATTTTATACCTTTGTATTAAACTAGTTTGCAAACAAGCAAAACTGAGACTATGCTTTGCGTTAATTTCAATTACTTTCTCATAGCATCAAATAATTACATCATTTTACCATGCTGGTGCCATATAATCAGTGACGTACTTACATAAATAGAGCCCCCCAAAAAAAATAATTCCACATGTAACCTTTTATTTTATATATTCTAGACATTGATTTATATATTTTTATAAATGTTAAAAATAAACGCTAAAATATTGTATTCGAATATTTCTGCCAATCCGTTTGCAAGACATTTTCAATATGCTACAATATTTTCAAAAACACTTCTAAAATTCGTAATTGACGAAGGTTTTCGAAGCGAACCATTTTCGACACATTCGCGACGAGAGAATTCATCCCCTTCATTAAATCGAGGCCACACTGTATATATACGTGTACACAACCACACAACATAACCAACCCAGTTTCTGTACTGAAACGCTTCAATTAAAGCCTTAATGGAAATTGAATTTTAAACCAAACTTGATATATTATCAACAACTTCCATCATAACATAGGAAGCTATGAGTGGTTCTGATATGAAATATACAAAATGTGGTTGTAATATTGAGAATACCTTCTCAAAATGCCTGGGTAAATATATATATATTTCATAATGGATTGCTAAGATTTTAGCATGTTTTAATAAATCAGAAAATTCTAAGAGGAACTGCTTCTTCTTGTACAGCTGCTTTAATTTATCTATTTGCTTCACAACCTACCATTTTAATTACCACCTGAAAAACTTTGTATTTCTATCAATATAATTCTACCAAAACACGCTACGCTTCTGTCTTCTCCAAAGAATAAGTAGGTGTGTCTAGTGCAGAAAGTGTGCGTCCTAAGAAATGCAATGTTGACTAATCACCACCATTTTATGCAATTAGAATGAATTTTTTGAAATTAATACAAAAGTTATACTAGAATATAAGAAATGTTGATAAATACTTATTATATTTATGTCATAGTTAATTTGCACGATAGCTGTAAAATAGTGACAAACTTAAATTCTTAGACCTAGCGTATTTTTTGTTGTCTGGCACCACTGGTACTTTATAACCCCGATAAGCACAACACTATGCGCAGACGACTACAAAAATTCTCCGCTAATTAAAAAAAAATGAAATGTATGTCCTTATATAGAGTGGGTTGTTAAGATTGGGACATGAAATAATTGGAGATTTTTTATCTCAATATGTTGAGATTTAGTCAAATACGATATTTGATAATTAACTATATTAAATAGTAATTATCAAATATAATAAGGTAGGAAAGGTAATTTGCATAGCTTTTGTAGATTTAGAAAAGGCATTTGATAATGTAGATTGGGACATAATGTTTAGAATTTTAAAAGAAACGGGTATAGATTATAAGGATAGGAGAATAATTTTTAATTTATATAAACACCAAACTGCCTTAGTTAGAATTGAGGGGGAAGAAGAGGTAGCAAAAATAGGGAAGGGAGTTCGGCAGGGATGTACACTCTTACCGTTATTATTTAATCTATATATAGAAGATGCAATAAACAAAGTAAAAGAAGAGTATAGTGTAGGTGTGAATGTACAGGAAGAGAAAATATATATGTTGAGATTCGCCGACGATATAGCTATATTGGAAGAAAGCGAAAAGAATTTAGAAAGGGTATTGAATGGTATGCAGGCAGTATTGACTAGGGATTTTAACATGAAAATAAATATAGGTAAAACTAAAGTGATGAGGTGTGACAAAAAGGAATGCAGTAGAAAAATGAGGATCACAATAGGAGATAATAGAATCGATGAAGTGTCAGATTTTTGTTATTTAGGCAGTAGAATCACAAAAGATAATCGAAGCAAGGTAGATATAAAGTGTAGGATAGCACAGGGTAGGAAGGCATTCGTAGAAAAGGAACAGATTTTAAGATCAAATATTGACTTGGGTATTAGAAAAAGATTACTGAAGGTATATATTTGGAGTGTAGCACTGTACGGGTGTGAGGCGTGGACTATAGGAAAGGAAGAGAAGCGTAGATTACAAGCATTCGAAATGTGGTGTTATAGGAGGATGATGAGGATTGGTTGGGAAGATAAAGTAACAAATGAAGATGTACTAGAGTTAGTAGGGGAGAAGAGAAGTATTTGGAGAGTGTTACAGCGTAGGAGAGACAGATTAGTAGGGCATATCCTTAGGCATGGGGGGATTATGCAATTGATCATAGAAGGTAGAGTGGAGGGAAAGAGAGGGGTAGGTAGGCCTAGATTGGAGTATGTGAGTCAGATAGTTGAAGACGTTGAGATGAATAGCTATAGGGAGATGAAGGGATTAGCTCAGGATAGATCGGCATGGCGTGCTGTTTCCAACCAATCTTTAGGATTGCGGACTCTTTAACTAACTAAATAGTAACGTTACTCCATGTCCCATTAATGACTCAACCTGTATATAAGAAAGTTGGTATAGTAACGTAATCGATTGAATCTTTTTTTTTGTTAAACACTCCTTCAAACTTATATTAAAGCTCGAAGAGTCTTAATGAAAGTTTTGGGGTATGTTGCATACGATAATGTAAAAGTTCATTTTGATTATTTCCATCTTTTCGTCTTACAAAGATATAACTTTTATATGAAAAGTACTGCAATTTAATTAAATCAAATCAAAAGAACTAAGTAATTTTTTATTTGACTATACCAATTTATTAATAACATATATTTCAGGTCGTTCAATATAAAGCCAAAAAACAAAATTTTCAAAAGAACAGATTTATTTACATAACAACTAAACACATTATAAAAAAAAATGAACGCCTACAATATACAGGACGTTTTAAATATTTGAAGCAAATGAACAATTTTTTCAGAAAAGATTGTTGAGGTAGAGAAGAGATAAAATTGAGTTGTTGGTCAAGTCAGGTAGCCTCAGTAGGGATAATATGGGCTGATGTAGCCGCCACCGTAATAGTTTACATAGGCGGCGTAGGGGACGGCGTATCTACGGTAGACATACGGGGTGCCAAAGTACGATGCAAAGATGGGCTTAGCCTCGGGAGCGGCGAAGGTTACTACAGCCAAAACGGCGAAGAGAACCAACTGCAGAAGAATAATGATTGAATGTTACGATATGTTTTTTTATGAAAAACACCCCTTAAGTGATATTTTAATCATAAAAATACACATACACATACTTTGATAAAATTTGAAAAAAAAAAAGCCAAGTGTTACCTAATTTTAAAAATTGTAATATTTTTCGTATTTAAAAATGTACCTGTAAATGAATGAAAAACGAACATTATACATAATATTTTTGGATTTTTTTAACAACTTTTAGAAACGCAATTAGTTATTTAATTTTAAAATCAATCATTTTTACGAAAGCAAAATCTTTACTCTACAGGGTAGGTACTTTAATTGCCTCGCACAAGAAATTACAATATGTCTTCACGTATTATTTTTTTACTACAATATTAATATTTTACAAGTTAAGATAAATTAGAAAAACTAATACAGGTGAAAAGCGTTTTTTTTTTTTAATTCAATTCAATTTAAACTAAAATTTTACAGATGAAAACATTAATTAAAAACATATAAACTTTGGTCTACCCTTTCAAATATGTTTCTTTTTTATACTTAACTCTTAAAGATGAAAAAAGGACAAATTTGAAGTGAAAAACTTATAAATTTTTATTATAAATCAATCAGCAAAATTGTGAAACGTCATAAATATAAATTTATTATAAATCAATCAGCAAAATTGTGAAACGTCATAAATATTAATTTTTATGATTAAAAATTAATTAAATAATTAAATGAGTGTTCACTTACGTATTTGAACATGTTTGTTGATTGCTGTCGAACGAAAATCTGACTATGCTTCCAACATTTTCGCTGGGTGCTTATATAGTCAAATCCCTATGACGAATATATAAAAAAAACTTCTTTTTACGATTGTTTTTGTATTGTTAGACTTACACCGGGGGCATGGGTGTGCACTTTGCATTAAGTACCAATTATATAATATCGATAAATATCGCGTATTTGCCTTATAATAATAAATCAATATATAATGTGTCTAGCAGTAGTTTGCCACGTTTCGAGAAATTGATCGAAGGCCTATTATTATTTTTTTTTTTTATAATTTGTAATCAGTAAACTGCAAATTCGACATATTTATTGTGATCATAAATTATTAATCTAATCCTTAACCAAGGTAAAATAAATACAACCTTATTATATTTATGTGTAGAGACCGGATTATAGGCACTAAAAAAAATCCAAAATAGGCGGCAAATAGGCACTAAAAAACTTTAAAAAAGGCGCTAAAGTAGGCATTTCTTATTTTGAAAAAAAAAACTCAAAAAAGGCATGAAAAACACAACAAAACAAGCAAAATAATATTATACCGTCACCATTGAAAATATTAGAGCCGAACTCCCGAATTATTTTCTGTATCTTGGATTCATCTGAACTGCTAATTTTAGGCATTTTGAATTTATTTTCGAATGTATTCGTGCGCTAACTAAACACAGACTGAAGAAATGAAGGGTGAATTATTTATTTGAAATAACAGTGGTTACAAAATAACCACTATTGGTACTTACGGGTACATTAAGAGTACATTAAGAACGATTAGGGATTTTTCCATTGGTAATGTAGCAATGACACAAACAATTTAGAAAGTTTTTATCATCGAACAAAATTAATTATGGTAAAAAGCAAAATAAATATGAAAAAAAGGCGCGAATGCATGTAAAGTGTCGAAATAGGCATTATAGGCACTTTTGCGTTTTGCATTTTTGCCTAAAATCCGGTCTCTATTTATGTGTTACATACGCAAGATTTTAATTTTAAATAATTTATTTTTTTATATTGTTGGATAAGTTCATTGAAAGTATTTATTGGAATCTCGTAAAGCATATTAATATACATCTTTGGTGACGAATTTATTGATGAATATATTTTTGATATAAATTTTTGGACATATTTAAATTAAGAAAAATGTATCGTTTCTAGATACTACGTTTTAGCAAGTTTAAAAAAATCATTGTCGATTAGTTCGTGAAATATCTTTTAAAAATGTATAACATTTGCAACTTCAACAAAATCGACAATTTACTTCAGACGCAATATTTATACAATATTGAAAAAGTGTACTAAACAATTGTAAACCTCAATCATAAATTTCAAAAAAATTCTGTTCTAAACAATCTGAAATTTATCAAAACAAAATCAGTATCTTTTATTAGTACATTTGCGAAGCGAGATGAATATATTTTTAATTAATAAAATATCATTTAATTACAAAATCTGTAATTATCACGTGTTATATTTACTATTTAAAAAACTGCCTGTTTGTTTGTGACGAAATTCTTATATATGTATTACGATTATAGGTGATTTTCTAAGCAATTCAAATGTAATCTCAAAAGTCAATCTACTGGCAATATTTTTTTCGTTTTATGAAAAATCTTTTACGACGAGTGTCTTTTTTTTATATAAGGGGACCTAACAGAGTTACAAGCAGCCATCGCCCACTTCGTGGGTGCCGCACGGGTGTACCTAAAGCAGCCACTAGAACCCAAATGGGTGCTACAGCTGCT
The DNA here is from genome assembly GCA_947310635.1 of Leptodirus hochenwartii. NCBI lineage: Eukaryota > Metazoa > Arthropoda > Insecta > Coleoptera > Leiodidae > Leptodirus > Leptodirus hochenwartii. Next base: position 37,480,005 of record OX371179.1, on the reverse strand, counting down.
CACCGATATCGAGCACGCCTGGACCACATGTACTCTGACACGGGAAGAAGAGATGTGGCTGGCAGAAAGCTTCACCTCTATGCTAGGTAATAACAAAATTAAAATATATTATCGAGAAGAACGATAAATTCGATTTAAAAACGTAAATTCGAAAACCAAATTGATTCATTTTATCAATTACTTTATAATTAAGTTGTTCAAAATCACAGTTTTATTATATTAATTTGTAATTTTAAATATTAATAAAAAAAATTATTACTTTCACTAAATTTGAAGTAGCTATAAAAATTATTTTGATTAATTATATATTTCCTTCGAATCTACTTCTCACAAAATTAATATACCATTATAAATTCTCAAATTAAAATAATTAATCATAATATTATAACAAAGGAGACCATAAATTAAAATTATAACATTGAAACACAATCAAAATTAGTACCGATTTAATTTGAATTTAAAAAACCCATATTTGAATAATTATTTTGTTTTGCGGCAACAGGTTTGGTTCCTTATACATGAGCGCTTATTGTTGAATTAAATTTATTTTGTAAATATATATTAAGGATACTGTATAATTCGTTAAAATTTATCGTTTATTATGAAACTTCGAGTCTGTGCAGGAATTTCTGTGCAATATTATTATAATAAATACACAGGTGGGCCAAAACTGCAATCATTTTTTACTTTTAACATCTCTCTCCTGACTGATTACGATTTTAAATGTTCGAAAGATGAAGGTTACGACTTTTCTCGATTATATAACTCACTCTATATATATCCTCCACCCTTTTCTAAAAGACAGCAACAAAACTTTCATTGTTTCTAACGAAGTGCTCTATAAAAAAATCACGACCAGGAAAAGTTAACAAAGAAAAATTGCATTTGTAATAAAACTCCGAAGTTTATTATTTCCAGTATTCAACTGGAGATTGCGTACTTGTATTTAAAACATCAATACATTTTTGGCCCATCCTGTAATAATTTGAACTTGAAACCTTCAATTATTTTTATGACAAATTCTTTTGAAACTATAAGCGGTTTACTTTATCTTGATTCTTATTATAATACTGTCGATTCGTTTTACTGTTGAGAATTCAAATCTAAAGGAGTTTGTTCTTTATTGTATCGTTGTTTTGACCAGGAAGAAGAGTTTGAATACCAACATAAATTATAGCAGATTTGTGAACAACAGCGTACGCAAAGAACAATATTCATTAAACTTGACCATCATGGAAAAAATTACACTTCAAAATTTCATTTCATTTTTTTGTTGTTTATTATAAATGAGGAGGTTTAACGAAAAACTGCTCTATACTACATTGCTGATTATTTTCGATACAATAAGAAAATCTTCTAACCAATTAACTTTTCAAAGATTTAATATATTTAATTTATAATATGCAAATGATTTGGATGGAAAATTATTGGGAATTAATCAAGAGATACATTTTTTAAATAAGCGGTTAAATATAAATTTATATCCAAGTCAAATGTAATAATTTTCAATTTACTTTCCAAGTAATAAGATGATAGAATGTCACATATTTTCTAAAATTAATTCATCTAATACTGCAGGTTGTTGTATTTACCGTTAGATTGGTAGTTTGATAGAACTCCTAAGAAATGTGAAAATGGAAAAATGAGAACCCCCTTTAATATTTTTTTTTGTTGGAATTCCCATCTTATCTCATTTTATACAATCACATAATCACTTAAAACATCGTTTTGTTGTTTGCTTTAGAACGATGGCTGCTCCAACTACGACATCACCGTCAGCTATTCCCGGCTCTTCACACAGCCTCTTTGACTCGCCTTGAGTATGTCTTGAGATGTCTAGCCTATCTATCAAATATGGTAAAAACAATTACTTATTATTTCTTAAATAATAAATACATTGAGATCATAGCGGCTAATAAAAAGCGGTTTCATAAAAAAAAAAAACTTTTCGCTGACAAACTTTCGCGGTCAAAAGAATCAATGTGAAATAATGAATGTGATTTTGCGCTTATATATTCTATCGCCATTTTAATAATTGTGCGATTTAATTATTCTACTCGAAACAAAAAATAGAAAGCCTTCTGGAAATGTTGTCCATTCAACAAAGAAATCCGCGGAGAGATTGTAGCATCTTTGAGGAAGGGTACACCGGAGTGGTTTCTGCATATACGAAGTGCCGTTGTGGCGCGCTGTCAACAGCAACAAGCACAGCAAGACTACGATGACAGCTTTGTGGACTTCTGTGCCGAGTTATATTTACACCTACAGCAGGGATTGTCTAACTATCACCCACTGTTCGAAGGGTAGGATATAATGTTACAAATGCTAAAAGATATCATATAACGGCAAAATCGTTGTCAAGTGTTATATATCAAGAAACTATTTATCATTGATAATAATAATTAATTTTGGCTCTACTCACGAATGTTTTATATTTTATTTTATTACTTAGATGTGTTATTTAAGCTTCATCATACCGTTTTGTTTTACTTTATTGGTTTTACTTTTAATTTTGTTATTTAGGAAATATAAATAAATATATATAATAAATTCAAAGGAATTAATTGTTCCTTTCTTTCATTTTAATGAAGAGTATAAAACTTCCATGTGCTTCTTTGGAGCATGGTTTGCCGCATTAATTTCTGTCCTCGTTAAATATTATGACAAGCCATAAAAATGAGGAAATAAAATACGAATGTCTCAATGAAATAGTAGTAAAAATACAATTTTGTACAAAGATATGTTATATAATTTGATATGAAATATTGGCATGAAATTGTTAGTATTTAATATTATATTTATTTATTTAAAATAAATAGTATTTCAACAAATACTATTATGAACTAATTAATATAAACTGGTAAAGTGGTCACTACACCACTTTCATTTTCGGAAAGTTCGTGAAGTAATTTAATAAACTTTGAACATTTTTATGTTCTCGTCCACAAGTCTATAAGCTATCTAATACATTATTCATTATGTGCCAGAACAAATGGCATACCATACTTCAGCGTGGTATTCAAGCAACTGGACAAGCTACTTGCTGACGAGGTGGTAGCCTTTCTAACCGACGACCATCATCAGCAGTCGAGCTCTCACATGCAAGCGCCTTCGCCCGATCCGGCCTATAGTCGATTGATCCTCGCAGTATATCTGGAGGTTAAAGACTTAGCCCAGTTCAGTCAGCAGCTGCCCTCTGGTGGCGACCATAAGCTGCTCTTGCCCAGGTGTCACGAGTGGTTCGAGCCAGCAGTCAGCTGCTGGCTCGAAGTGTGCAAGTGTAAAGCTCTGCATAGAGTTAGTAATTTACCTATAGTCTATTTTTATGCAAATTTGTAAATTCATTGTAAAAGAATATTTTTTTATACAGTGTGTGCGATTTGTCGAAAGATTTATTACTTAGCTACATTCTTCTCATCCAGGACACCTACAGTCTTAAATATTGCAAAATTATTCAAGATTTGTTTAAAAATTATAAAATACGCTTTAAAAATAGTGCCGTGGAAAGCGACTCGATTGAATTGCATAACTAAGAAGCCTTAATTGAGGAAAAAAATCATATACCATGAAATTTTTCTTGTTCACATAGGTTCGAAAAGCAGTCGAACTGCAAAAACCTCCACTCCTCATCAACGATCAACCAAACCTTACCCGAGTTGTCAGGCACAACAGCAGCGCAGTGGATATAGTCGTCATGTTCTGTCAGTTGCGTGACTTCTGGCGTTTACTACAGTGGCCACGAGCGCACAGTGTGGCGCTACTATCGCAACTACTGGATTGCGTCTGTTCCGCAGCGTTGCTCTACGCAGATATTGTGTACCAAGAGCTAGTGGAGACTGGCTACTTCGATCATGCCGGTCCCTATCGATTCAGCGAGGAAATGTGCGTGGCGGCGAATAATTTGGAGTACGTGTACAAGTTCATATCACTCCTAGGTAAGTTTACATACAAAAGAAATATTTTATGGATTTTTTTGGCTGTCTGAAGTATCTCTCTACTTGAACATTACATACGAAGCTGAAACTGAATGCAAAGATGACTTAAGCGGTATAATTTAGGGGACTTTTTTACTAATAGATGTCCATAAAGGAAAATATATTTCGTCCCACTGCTGTAATTAAGTCTCCAAAAATTCGACAAACTTCTGCCAATAGATACCATTAGTGGTTCGAAGATATTTATTGACCTTAGTTTATCTGCTCGATTGTACTTGTTATATATAACGGGTTTGTACCATTGTTACCAACTCTCTCAAATCCCGTAATATATATATATATATATACATATTCGTCTGTCTATATGAAATTTGATGCGCTCGAGTATAGTTGAATCGAAATATAGATATTATAATATCAGGTTGATATTATAATATAAAATTAAAACCAAATAAGAGTTATGTATACATGTCTTCAGAGAACTACTTTGACTTTATCACGCTGGAGTCAGTCGCTGTCGAATCGCAATACCACGTCTTAACCAATCAATTGGACAGTACATTAAGCCAGTTGCAGACACGTGTGCTGGACATCCTGCAGCGAGTCGGGCCGCAGATGCAGGAATCCCTTCGCAAGGCTATGTTCCATCTGGCTTGGTCTCCAGATACATTACCCACCGCCGAGGCAGTTCAGCCACTCTTCGACTATCTCTGGACCAATTTGCAGCAACTCAATGTCGCTTTGCTGGGGCAGAACTTCCAACGGGTCATGTATGAGGTGAGAGTACACTTGATGTCAAATAATTGTTAAAAATTTTAAACTTAATTGGCAAATGAGTTTTATTTAGTAATAATGTTCAATAATTTTAGATAACTAAATAATTTATGAAAGTGCCAAACAGAAGTATATGTGGCTTACGGTCCCGGGGGTAATAAATAAATATGATCCATACATTTTTATTTTTTATAAAATCGAAAATGGAAACCAGAATATCATTTTTTTTTACGATATATGATTAATATAAGTTTATTTTCGATGAAGCTATATTAAACATTATTAAAATATTATTAATCTTCTCCTTGAGGGGTAATTACTGGCTGTGCACATGGTGACAAATCGCTTCTTCTTTGTTTTGTTTAGGTATGGGAATATACTCTGGCTGAACTGGACCGTCAAACCGACGGTGGCGACACCACTTCAGCCGGAACGAATGCTCCCGACTCCTTACCTCCGCTTTTCCATGACCGTCTGCACGCCGCTCTGGATCTACTGCTCGAATTCTTCCACGCGGAAGGTCAAGGCTTATCTGTGGACGCTCTGCGCAGTGGTCAATACGCGCACGTGGCGCAAAGACTCCAATATCATCGTATGGATACTGAAAGTCTCTTAGAGGTATATAAAATATACGAAAATTACGTTTAGAACATGATGCTAAATGCTTCTAATGCTACTAATTTATTTATTTTCATATTTTTAGGTATTTCTTGGGCAGCGATTGATAGAACAACAACAGATAATGATGGCAGGTAGTTCTATTCAAGCAATTTATGGCGTTCTAGCAGTTAGGGCCTATTTTAATCATGATTCTTTATGCGTAGAGGTGAGTTGCCACTAAATTGAATACAATTTAATTAGATAACAATGTTTTTGTATGCTACTGTTTTAAAACTATCCTATTTGAGATTAATTTGCTATTTTGCAGGTGCTTCATGCACGTGATATAATTCCGTTGGACCCAAATGGATTTAGCGACCCGTTCGTTATTATCGAACTTTTGCCTCATCGTGTTTTTCCACACTGTACTGAACAACAAACCAACGTTCATAAGAAAACTCTACACCCTGTATTTGACGAATGCTTTGAATTCAGTGTTTCACTGGTAAAAATAATATCATTCATACAACAACAATATGTAAGAACGTAAAGTTTTACTATTCGCCAAGTAATGTCGAATTTTTATCCATTCGCGAAAAATATGAATTTTATCAAAATAAAAAATTCAGCAAAATGTAATTTTACAAAAAATACCCATCTCACAAAAATTTGTAATTATAGGAACAATGTCGAGCAGCGCAAGCGATGATTGGTTTTACCGTCATGGACCATGACGTATTAACAGCAAATGATTTTGCTGGAGAGGCATTCTTAGCTCTGGGTAGTATACCGGGTGTTACAAATGCCACCGGCCTAGGTGTGGACAATTTTCACGGCTTAAAACCTGTAGAATTAGTTCTGATGCAACAATCCGTCAAAAGTAAGTCCATCAGTAACATTTACCACATTTCTTCTGAATGCTATCAATTTTTTTTTTGTTTTGTGCAAGAATAAATATTAGTACCTTTTAACGGAAATTTCATTAATATATTGAAGGTTTAATTCTTTTCGTTCATAATAACATTAGTTATTGTGTTTTTTAAAATAGTGTGGATTTTAATTTATAGATACAGGGACTTAAAATAGAGAAATGGAATAACTTTAATTTTTGTAATATTGATATTCAAATGCAGTTTGTAGAAAAATTCGAAAGAATAATTTTTTGTTTTGTTTTTTCTTTTTACCATAGCGTTTTAAAAGCTTTCTTCATACATCTTTCTTGTGTTACAAAAACCCGTGATTATCTTAATGTACTTAAAGAATTCTTTCACTTTCTATTCGTGCGCACATCTAATATCTATTTCGAGAGTTTATCAATGATATTTTATTTTTTTATATTTTTTTTAATGCTTTTTTTAGATCAACAACCAATTTTACAAATATTAGAGTTACGATCAACAGATCGCTTGGCAACAGACTTTGTCCGTAAGCAACGTCTTCGTCTCTCAAACTAAATATACTTCGAAAAATCCATGCTTTATTCAGCCAGATTTGCCCGATAAAGTGCACCAAATCAAAAATTTATCACACGTAAAAAGTGCAACGGTCACTGATACAGTTTCGCACTACTCTTCTCTTTGTATATCATATATTTTCCGTATTTTGCACTTGATTTTAAAATGCAGCGAATTGCACGTGGCGAGTGCGCACAAGCAATAAATAAGTGGAAATTCAATTCAACTTTAATTAAGCAATTTCAATTCTATGTCATGGGCCAATTCGGATTGAATATAATGTACAGCACTAATAACCTGCTATAAAATATTACTTGCACCAAACGCGAATTGTCACTTGGTAGCTTATTTTTGCAGCTGTATAAATATATTGCAACGCTATATATTTTTTCTACTAATAATAAATACAATCTTAATGTATACCAAAGATTTAGTGGAAAAGATTGAGCCTATAAAGGAAATCTATATATTTCTGTTGGTGATTTTATTAGATTTTTTACTATAACAAATATAATTGTAAGTATATCGATGGCAGACTGCAATTTTCTACCATTTTCTACTGACTGATAAACGTAAAAGACTTGATTTAAATTATGTTATTATTAGCTTTTACTTATTAAAAAGAAATCATAGGCACATTATTACTATCACATATATTATTGATTCTAACTTTTCTAAAATGCTAGACCAATTTCTAGCTTTATTATATTTTATTTTATTCAATTTCTGGTCAGTTTATTTAATTTTTAAAAATATATGTACATACATATAATCTATACTTTTGATAATAACTATAAATATTTGCTAAAGTTACAATTACTGAAAAACATTGTGTTCTTGTGCTTAGCATATAATAATATAATTGTTAACTAATCATTTGTCCATAAGAATTTAGGATGTGAAATAAATGTTATATTGTTGTTATATATTTTATGGGCATGAAATTATAATTACGAGTGAGTTATCGCTTATTAATATTTTATGTAGATAACTAACACTGTTTGGTGTATTTTTGCCACTTTCAGCCACAAATCATCGAAAATCTATTTAAAAAAAATGGACCCTTGCATATCAATCATTTAATCTGCTACATATCAAAATATAAATTTCTTGATTCACGAATTTCTATAAAGCTAAACTTACTCTAATCGAAACCTGATGCAAATATATCGTCTAAATTTTTTAATATAAACTCTAAATACTAATGAAGAAATAAATGAAACGTGAATTCGTGTTACATGGTATAAAAAATAAATCTAATCTGCATCCAAATTTTTATAGTGGTACAATCAAATACATAAACTAAGGAATCGGTTATTTTATGGAAATAATTTACAACTTCAATTAACAAAATAGATAAAATCATACGAATTTATAATACATTAATATTAAAATCATTTACAAATAATTTAATTACGAATATTATAGAAATATACACAAATCCTTTAATACGATTTTAAGCACAATCTGAAACAATATGTATATAATATAGAAATATTTATATAAACAAGTATATTATAATATACCTATCGCTTAATAATCCAAAAAATCGTAAATTATAGCGCAAAGAATAAATTCTAGTAAACTAATACGACTATTTTATTGCTTAATGCAGTATATAAGAAATAAACTTCTAAAATATTTCGAATATCATGCTGAAATTAGAATTAAATTATATTGCAATTTCCCATATATTTTATGTAGATATATGTATTCTATAAATATCCAATCCTTCCTAATGAGCTTAATTGTAATATGTCAATTGGAATCAAACATCATATAAAAGATATGTCCTATATATATATTATAATAAAATAAATACAATGTACTCCATTTTAATGTATCGATTTGTATTTAATGTATTATAAATTGTCTTTGTCTATACAATTCATCCCTTTATTTAATTCGTACGCTAAATCCAAAAAATTAATAGAAACTAATATTTACGGTACTAAATCATAATAAATACAAAGATTGATAACGGCAATATAGAACACAATTTAAAATTATTTTTTTTATTATCTAAATCGTCTTTTATTCTTTAGATTGAAATTTTTTATCAACGGAATTTCGAACATTAAGCGCAATTAAATTTCAAATATTGTCGCGCATATGACATATTGGTAGTCTACCTTAAATAATTTAATATGTCGGTGTTTGGGAGATTGTGATGTTATTAATAAACTTCTAGTCTGCAAATATATATTTAATATAATCTGCGAAATTACATTAATCATTCGTGCGAAAAGTGTACATTAAAAAGCATTTAAATATTTAATTTTAAATCATATTTAGTGAAAACCATTCGATATAATTTATTAACCTCCAATCACCACGTGATAATAGCTTCTGTCAACGCGGCATCACATCGCGTAGGAAAATTACAGTGTTTTCTATAATATATCGTTCCTGTCTTGGAAAATACGAATTTACCACGTAACTAATATTATCGTAAACTAAATGCCGACGTCTTCAAATAACAATGTAAAAGAAAACAGCGTTTGAATCAATATCCTTCAATACCAGCAGATTTCGCTCCAATTCTAGATGGTTCGTGCGCATGGTTCCTAATTGCGGCGCAGCAGCAGAAAATAATCAACCATCATTCACAACATTGCGAAGAAGGAACAGTGAGGCAAATCTCCCCCGGTAGTGAGGGCCCGCGTGACCCACCCACCCCCATATTGGCGGCTTCTTAACGTACGGCAATTATGCCACTAGTGTCGGTGGCACAGAGACCAGCGCAACATACAATTTAAACCGTTCGCCTACTAAATGGGATGCCGCTAGGAGTGTGCGGTTAATGGTGCTCATATGAGTGTGTGCCTGGGACACTTTCCGATGCCGGCTTCTACATTTGACCCTGTAAACGCGGCCCTGCGGACGGTATTGTCGTCCAAGGGAACTGCTAGTAATGGTACTGGCGCCCCCGATTGCGGCTTGGATGTGCAAATTGCCGGCTCGGCGAAGAAGGCCCTTCTCGCGAACATTGATTTCGAGCCGGCGGTTAGTTATCAGAACACGGTGCTGGATAAACTGAAAAACAAATATATCATACTGAAGGCCGTCGATTCTTCAACGCCGTCCAGGTAATCGATATAACGTATTAACGATTAATCTCGATGGATGCGTTCGTCTTTTAATTAGTGCTAAATAGCGTGCAGAAATGATCGGTAATGGTTTTGAGATCAATGCAACTACACGCGTTCTAATTATTTTGGAATACCTACTGCAATAAATATTTACAAGGCTATTTTGATAAATAACATTATTATATTTATAAATATGTATCGACTATTGTCTTAAATTTTCGTTTTCGTAAAGTTCTTTATTTTTTCTATTGCATTACTTTTTCTAGATGCCAGTATTAATTATGAATTTGTATTTAGTGATTGTGAATACAGAAGAATTTGGGTCCCGGTATAATGCAGCTTATGTTTGTTTTAACATCTTTATATTCAATTGGCACTTCGAAACGGGAAATGCAATTTACATTCGCCCTTTCAAAAATACCTACATTAAAGTTACTGTTTATAATTTACAATGTTATGTAATTGTAGAATCGAGGTGAAGGTATATTCTACCTGGCGTTCAGAACAAGACTGGAATTGGTTACCATCGAGGTTTCCAGATTCCTTAAAATAAAAACTTAGCATATGTATATTTTTGTTTTGCAACTCTACTATTTTTATTATACTGGACACTGGTCGGTATAAATAAAATATAGGAACTTTCACTTTTCAAATAATACTTTGATGGATCGATTACATATTTGCGCTAGTCATCAGTCTGTATTGTAAATGGTAGTTTGTAGTATCTGTGGCAATTAAACAAGAAGGGAACCCTATTTACTTCTTGTATCATATTGTTATACCGATGCTGTCTTGTCTTATACCTCTATTGTACGAAACTGCTGGCGCTTGCGCGTAATGTCACCACTTTCCAATTATTTATTCTATACTATATCCCATGGAAAACCCCCAAAAATCAAGATATATATTGTCTTGAATATGCTAATATTCATTATGTTTTTTGACAATATTTTTACATCAATGCACGAATTGATTTTTTTTATTTTATGGATCCAACTGCTTTAATTATATTTCACATATCTATTGTTCTTGTAATATTTCATTTTATTCTGATTTTTTGTTAAAACAATGTATTTAATGTACCACTAAATTTAGAGTAATATATTTTTGAACAAATCCTTATCCGATAGGGAAAAAAACATTTCTCCTCAATCATTTGAAAGCATTTATTAGCTAGTTACGCATTTCGGAGGCTATGCCCCCATCTTCAGTAGCACAATAATAGAACAAATAAAGATACCTCTGTTTTTTGTTGTTGTATTGTATAGCAATCCTGGTGAGTGACAGAGGTATCTTCATTTGTTCTATTGTGCTACTGAAGATGGGGGCATAGTCTCCGAAATGTGCATCTAGCTAATAAATGCTTTGTGATACGTTTTTTTGGTGATGTTTTATACAATCTCCTCAATCAATTTCTCTTACACACCCTAAAACAAATGAAAATTGTATAAAGTTCTTTATCGGTCAGTTGCAAATCATCTACCAGCACCACGAATAATATCTCCACCTCAACAAGCGCGGCAACGTCCGACTATGCCAACAATTCGGAAACCTCCACTTCCTCAGTAGCAACGCTCACGCCACCTCGTCGGGAACTATATCCATTGCAAGCGGTCCAGCTGGGCTGGAGCAACACAACTGGACTCGCCGATTGGACGGTTGGAGCCGGCATGGTCAACATGGGGAATACATGCTACTTGAACAGTACGCTACAAGCGCTTTTCCATGTTCCAGCATTGGTCAATTGGCTGGTGACAGATCGAGAACATATGGGGGATTGTGATGACCTGGGTGAGTTTGAATAAAAGCTCAAATTTAACTCTTTTTTAAAATCCACTATGTCTTCTGTTACGAAATAATAATAAAATCGCAAACGAATCAATTTTTGAACAAAACTGTCTAATATGGACCATAATGGCTTTATTATAAAATTTAAATATTGCAACTTTTTCCATGGTTTCTTATGAGTAGCTGTAAAAAAAAATCAATATCCCAATTTATATGTAAAGATACATTATTGTATTTCTAGAAAAATATGTTCTTAGAAGATTAGGTCACTATCGTATTGCATGATATCCGTAGCTGATTAAAGCGTCTGCTTAGCAACTGGTTCGAATCGCGACTTACACCAATCTAGCATATAGTAGATCGAATCTGATTCTTAATATTCGCATTCGAGGGATGAATATGCAACATAAAAAGTGTATATCTTATAACTAATATGACAACTGATCTTCAATTTCTTTGTTCATATAAGTAAAAGATATAAGACATTTTTTTACAAAACCATTCGAACTTTAATTAAAATACAAAAAAAAAATACAATTCTCTTTTATAGGTGCTCATAAAAATTACTTTTTTGATTAATTCTTATAATTTCAGAATTGGTTCCGTTATTTTGTCAATGAAAAATAATAATATGTGAATATTTATTATTTCCTTGCTTAATAAAATGTATGCTATTTTATTTGAAAGGCGATCCGACGTCGAATTTACGCCAGAAATCATATTGTAGATACTGATTTTCTGAATTTGTATCTTCTTTTTTTGTTATTTTATTTGAATTTTGCTACGTTATAATTTTGTTTCTTCAATCTGTAGGATCGTGTATAATTTGCGCTATGTGCAAGACACTCCAGGAAAGCCAAAAACGCGATACCCCAACAATCCGTCCACATTTGATTGTAAATAAACTACGTCTGCTATGTCGAAACTTCCTCCCTGGCCGACAGGAAGACGCCCACGAGTTTTTACGATATCTCGTAGAGGCTATGGAGAAATCATTTTTGAATCGGTAATTATTGCAAAAAGAAGCGTTAAAATATATTGCATGTTTCCTTTGTTTTTTTTCTATAGCTTTAAACACTTTGGACAGTTGGATGCCCGCACAAAAGAAACGACTCCCTTAAATCAGATTTTGGGTGGCTATTTGAGAAGCGCGGTTAGATGTTTGCAATGTAGCCATATAAGCACTACGTTTCAACATTTCCAAGACTTATTATTAGATATTAGGAAAGCGCAAACTTTAGAGGAAGCATTAGATGGGTACTTTTCCAGAGAGAAACTTGACGACGAGAGTTATCACTGTGAATCTTGTCAGAAAAAAGTAAGTTTCATCACTTGTCTTTTATTTTATTATTAATAATTAAAATTGCAAATTAATGTAAGCAAATGCATTTTTAGACTATATATTTTATGAACTTGTGGAACATACTTTTTATATAAGCAGGGATTTTGATAGTGGCATTGTTTTTTTAAATCGATTTAATATTCTACTTTTATTAATACTAGTTATTTGGTTGATTTATTTTCTAATATATGTAGTTTGGATGGATTGTTAGTGTCTTAAAGTAGTTTAACAGAGAGTTGTCGGTAATGGACTATAATTTTGGAGTGAAATAAGATTAAATATTTGGCCAATGATTTGATTTTGATGTTTACAAAACATTTTTTATTATATAAAAAAAGATCGTTGATTAAATGAAAATAGAAACGTTGGCTATAAATCTATTTTCTTAGTACTCTCTGAATCTGCAACCCTGCCGAAACCAATTATCAACAAAAATATTCGTTGCAGATTTCCATTTTTTCGAGTTTATTCTAGCTTATGAGCTATTCCTATTATGATGGGGATATTTTGTGGAATAGGAATATTAATCTTGTTTACTTTAAAGATGTAGCAGTTTATAAAACTACAGCATTGGTACATTGAAAATTGCAAACACAATATCGTGTCATTTATTTATATAGTACGGAGAATTATTTAAAAATGTCTGTTTCATAGAGCAGTTATTACCTAATCGGTAAGAAACTGATATTAGACTTATTAATAACTTATTAATAACTAATAACTTATTAATAACTAATAACTTATTAATAACTAATAACTTATTAATAACTAGAAAGCACATTTAAAATTTATTTAGAAGTACATACTAATTTCGTATGCAAGAAATGCATGAAATATCGTTCGTTCTTGAGACGAAATTACACACTTATCAGGTGCCAGCCACGAAGCAGTTTAGCTTGGAGCGCGCCCCTATGGTACTCTGCATTCAACTGAAGCGCTTTAGTGTGACAAACAACAAGATCAGCAAACACTTGCAATTCCGCCAACGACTCGATTTGACCCGGTACAGTCGTACGACCCCACAACGATCCACCACGCCGCTGGTCTACCGACTAGTGGCTATGGTGACGCACATGGGGCCGGCGGTCAGTTGTGGCCATTATACTGCTGTCGCGCAAGCACCCTGCGGCAATTTCTACCAATTCGACGATAGCATGGTGCGGCCCATCTCGCATCAAGCCGTGTTCAGTACAAACACCTACATTATGTTCTACGAGCTGGAGAGTGCGCCGTTCGCGAATGGTAGCGGCGGTACGATTGCGAATAAGACGTCTTGTACGGTCACCAGCGGAGCCCTATTGAAACAACAGAATGGGTAAGTTGCGGAATTGGCTCCGAATTGGGTTACGCAAAATTTCAGTTGTATATATTGAATGATACCAACACCAGCTTCAACATCCATCGTTTTTTTGATAATTTCTTGATAATGCTTATTAAGCGAAACTTTAGTCGAATATATCCTTTTTATTGTGATATAAAACATTGTATTTTTGTTTCCCTTCCCTAATATGGAATATCACAACATAGCGGCAAAACCTATAACCTATTTATTTATTATATTCATTTGATTTTCGGTGTTATTTTTGTTGCAGATATACGAGTTCGAAGCCTTACGGTCCTGAACTACCGCCCATAATGAATGGGATCGTAACTAATGGCGTGAACAAGAACAAGGTGTTGGTACTTGCTGCTGGGGATGCTGCTAATTCGACATCATCGTCTATCGCTACTGTCATATCATCCTCAAAGGTGGTCGGCAGCACCAGCATGCCTCTGATGAATGGCACTACTAAATTGGTACAAAAAGCGGCAGCATTGGCGGACAAGACTAATGTAGGAAATGCTAGGTAACCTATCTGCTTGGCGAACAATATTTTTTTCCAATTTAGTATTTTACTAAAAAACTAAATACGCTTATGAATACTTAATATAATACCATAGCTTTACAAATATTCATTCGATGTATTTTATATTTCAAATTATGTCCGAATATAGACACCTCAGTACCAAATTTTACATTACGTTAGAACAATGGCATTAAAATTGAATTGAGTACGATACTAATTGGATTTTTAAATCTTACTTAACTTGTTAACCTACTGATGTTAACGAGAAGAATATAAGTTAATTGTAGTAATATTTATACAGCATATTGTTCTACACTTCTATTTAAAAACATAAAACACTTATTTACATTAAAGCAGACTTAATTTAACCTATGATTGGGCCATGCGGGCGTATAGAGAGTCCTTCATTTATACAACAATAATCACTCTATTTTTCATAGATTCATTATGTAGATCTTTGTTCCTTTTTAAATTATTTGTATATTTTTAAATTTCATATTAAAATAATGTGGTTATTGCAGTAGTGAGTAGCGTATTATGTATAATAATACTTTATATTCTTGTTTGATTTTGTTTTTATATGGGGCACACGAAAATTTGGAATTTAGAAATGAAAAATTGTTGATTAAACGAATACTATATTTTACAAATTACTTAATAATAAAATATACATAGTTTTACTTTATTTTTTAGCTCGTTGTAATCAATTTCAGCTCTTCATCCAACACGTTCAACACGAGCGACCACATAATCGTTCGGCCCGTACCCACGACGCCTACGAAGAAGCCGTCCCTAACCCCTGCCCCGGTCGTATCAGCGCCACACCGTCAGCCAATATTGTCACAGCCACCTCCACTTACGCCCGCACCAACCAATATCAATACCAAACTGAACCAACAAACATCCACAAAACACGTTGCGACGACAACATCAAAGCTGTCCAACAAACAGTCTTCTCCGTTAACCGGCAATACCAACAATAAATCTGGGGGACCGTTAAAACTAGTCCCATACGAGGATGACGAGGAGGAAGAGGAAGAAGATGACGAGGAGGAGGAAGATGAAGAAGAGACTAGTGGGACGAGTAGCGGCGGTAGTTCGAAAGGATCTACGCCCGAACGACCGACGATCGGCACAAAGGCGACTAATAGAGATTGGCAAGTGGTCGGACAGACTGCAGACGCGACACCTGCCAAATTGGAGTATAGTGCTGAAGACAGAGTGACCGTGTAAGTTCTATTCAATAGGCTTGGGTAATTCACCAATGAATCACTCAATTTGAACTATTCATTAGAGTGAAAGCTTCGTAATCCATATTCCCTACACCGAATTGTATATTCTGTATTCACTTATATATTCTCAAACGAATTATTCACTACGTTATTCGCATTCAGTACTGAAAATTGTATATTACAAATTGCATCGCTGATACTCAAGCATAAGATAATAGTAAAACTATCGGAGGCATTAACACTTTTCTGCAAATATAAATATTTAAAATCTTGTTTAATCTAGCAGTATCATTTAGTCTAACTATCTAGTCTGGCATACACATAAACATATTCATACTCAATATATATTTTAAATGTAAATTAAGATAAGTATATTAATATTAATTATATAGCATATTCATATTTGGTAAGACAAGTAAAAATACGTTTTATATCACAGTTAAAAACGAAGATTTAATCGCTTATAATTTCGCTCATTAAGCATTATCAAGAAATGAACAACGAATTACAGAAAACTTTTTATATATTCTACCTAGTTTTCAATCTAACTGGTCATTAAGTAAATTATAATTAGGGTTTGTACGGTGTTTGTGAATTTATAGTGATTCAAGCAAATTATGTATATGTGAATAGTGAATAATCGTTCGTGAACTATTCACTTGTGTGAATACTGAATAACTGAATAATTCACCCAAATGAACGACATTTGTCCAAGCCTAATGTTCATATTTGAAGTTCAGGAATTTTATTGACTTACGATTGGTTTCTATTTTATTTTTTAAAATTACGATCTAGACGTTGAATATTTGCTACATATTTTGTAGACATCATAACGTTAAGCAACCGTTGAAACCGCCTTACGCCGCCACCCACCAGCACGGCAATGCTTCAGCGACGTACCCACATCTTCCTACATCTAGCAACACTGCCAACAATACCACACCTACCACCACCACAACCGATATTCTTCGTATGGGTGGTCATTCCGGTTATGGGCAGCCGGTGAGCACGTGGTCCGGTGCCCGGTCAGCCCTCGATCGACAGGTAGCGCAGGAGCGACGCGAGGAACGTAAAAGAAGTGCAGACAACGAGATGGACGCCGAAATGGATGCCGGTCGCACGAAACAAGCGCGCAAGAATGGCTTAGACGGAGCGAATGGAATGGGCGCTATATGGGTGAAAAGTAACCCAGGTTATAACCCGTTGCAAGTGAGTAAACGCTCTTTCGTTTGTAAAAAAAACTGGACATTGAAACAGTAATGAAGGGGGCGTTTAATATAAGCATAATGTAGTAAAAAATTCTCCGCTCACACTCAACTGGATGTGTTTGTGTACGTAATTCTCCATATGATGCCTTCTATAATTTGTTACAGGAATTCCACAATGTTAAGAATTGGAGTAAACAGACAGGTGCGTATAATCGATCATTTTACTCTACCAATAAGCACCGAAACAATAACCGCCGAAACTTCCATCAAAAAAACGGTTATCACAATAAGAATCGGTATCGACCATAGAACGGATCAATTACCGTTTAAGTGTGTCTACTTGTCACTTTTCTACTTCATCCAATCATTGGACTGAAACCTTAACATTGTCACCTATGTACATGGTGGCTGTCTTATCTGTCTCACTTAAATGTCTTTAATATACAAACTAACAAAGTTTTGTTCAAATTGTAACACATTAAAAACAAAGCGAAGTCATTGGAAATTTCGAAAAAATTGTAGTTGAAACTAGTTAATGAACTGAATAATTTAGTTTTTATATTAAAATCAAACATAAGATACGGATTGAATGTCATTTGTAAATTCCATAAATTATATATGTTAATTAATTTATCAAATATCATTTGCATGGTGTCTGTTTGATTTGATTTCGACACTGTGATGCACTTTAATCTATATGGGTAATAAAATAATTTTTGTTATATTAGCTAACGAAGATCTTTGAGTGAGACAAATATGGTGACCACACTTTAGAAAACAGATCCGTTTGTACAATTCGGAAATCCCTCGTTATTTGCTTTTTTTCACACATTTTTTAATCCTATATGCTTTTCAAAAAATTATCACTACGGTGTTAAATATTAATATAGAATATCACCCAAATACCGTAACAAGCATTAAGTAGCTAGATGTACATTTCAAGGGCTATGCCCCCATCATCAGTAGCAGAAGATAAAACTAAATAAAATACCTGTCACGAACCGTGATTATTATACTATTAAATAAATAAGTCAACATGACAGAAGTACTTCAAAAATTGCATATTCTATGACCTATAAATCTTTTAAACAATACAAATTAACAATTAACGAAAATATTGGTTTGTGAAATCTAAAATAACCAAAAATAAATAAATATTTATTTATTTATTTAATAGGATACCAATCACGATTCGTGACATGTATTTTATTTAGTTTTATCTTGTGTTACTGAAGATGGGGGCATAGCCCTTGAAATGTGCATCTAGCTACTTAATGCTTGTTACGGTATTTGGGTGATATTCTACATTACTATATACTTTTGTCAATTATTAAATGTAAATTGTGAATGATATCGTTTCTTATCCTATACCATGATATAAACTAGACTTATAATATTGTATTATATATATATAATACGAGCTTGCAATCGTATCATTGATTCATCTTGTTCAGCATTTACTTGTGTTCCTCGTCAGTCTTTAAGTGTAGATATATTTCAGTAAATATGATGTATGTATTTCATATTGTGTTTCACCGTTCATACATTTTTTAACAAGTTGCTACTAATAAAGTATTGAACAAAGTGGAACTTATTAACTAAAAACAAAAGACTATTTATAGTAGATTACGCTAAACTAATAGTTATTTTTATATTCTGTAAAATACTAGGGTAAAATAAAACTTGTGTATTGGGGAAACTAGATATTTCTATATCGTATTACTATTAATATAACGATATCACGTATTTATATTAAATATAAATATCGTTCTTGATAAAAATTGAAATAAGTAAACTATAACGCGTATACCAATAACTAAATATAGGAATCTGAAGATTGGTACATATATTGGGTATATGGTCAAACTATTCTAAAAAGAAAAGCCCTGTATGATTATAACGAAATTATTGCGATCGTTAGTTCTTAAGATTTTGTGAAATTATAAATATAGTCAGTCTCATTTTAAGTTCTGTTTATATATAAAAGGTTTTATTTTACTTTTAAACCTCTAAATAACTACTTTACACTCCCTTGATATTTTGTTTATGTGTTGCTTTGTCAGTATGGTATACATCGTCTTCATTTCGAAAGGCCAGTTTTTAATTAAATTTTTGAAAAACAAAGAATGTAAATTGATCGGTTTTAAATTAGAGGAAAAATAACTGTGTGGTTTTGAAAATAATTTTGTATATACAGCCTTAGACACTGCATACAAGACTTCGTATAAAAATAACTAAACTTGTGTGCTTTCATACCCTTGTAAAATATTTTAATTTTTAATTGTTACTGTGTACATAATAAACATATTGCATACGTAACATTCTTCATTTTTTTGTATGTTTAAAATAATCATGTTATTTATGTTATTATATACCTAACGAATTACAAGCAGGTACGTTCTGTTTCCCTGCTACTAACATAATTTATTTAATAGACGCGAATATCGTTTAGATGTACATTCTATGTACCTCTGCTTATGATTTTTAATACAGGCAATAAGCAATACGATGTGCAATATAAATAGTCTATATACCTTACTAGTGGAGCCATCTGTCTTTATTTATATCGTCCTAGGTAAAGAAAATTTTAGAAGATAGTTCTATATTGGAAAAATACACTTGAACAAAGTTTTTTCTGATGTTCATTGCTTCGTCATGCTGGTGATTCTGCAATGTTCGCGTTAGGCATGCTCAGGCATATTTTGCATGACATTCGATAACTATTTACTTTGCATATGAAATATTTAATTTCTGTTACATCATAATACATAAAGATATATCGAGCAAAAATATATTCAAATATATTCAAATTTTGTGCAATGGCAATGACAATGTATACATAGACGTTGCAAGTCCATATACGAAAACGAATCAAATTTAAGCGTTTGATTTTCATGTGGCGACATCTGTCGATATCTTCCCCACGAGAACTTGGTGAAGATAACTGAAGACGGCGCTAGTATATTGACCAAATACACGCGAACGAAATTTGGACAATTTTCCACTTAGTGTGGCGCCATTGTCTCCCCATAAGCAATATGTTAATTGAATTCAATACGCACGTTGCGTCCCCAATCGACTTAAAGAAGGCATTCGATTACTGTGCGCGGGAAAATACGATATGGCCACGGTCAGCTGTTTCGACGTCAGCAACATCAAAACAATGAATAAAATGTGTTAAACATTCAACAACCCGGGATAAATGTATCGAATTGACAAAATTCGATAAAATACATTGTCATTGGCATTAGTTACGATGCACATTTAATAAATATACGAGCCATATATTAACTTGCACTCATCAATATATTCCTCCTCTTACACTCCTCTGTTCTTCTTCGATAATTTTTCGATATATTTGATGAAAATCGACCTCTGTTCTTTTTCGATAATTTTGATGAAAATCGACAGGTATATACCTGTGTTCTTTTTCGATAATTTTTCGATAATTTTGATGAACAGCTTACCTAACAGATTTTTGCTTATTTTATTTTATATAAAATTTTATTGGGATAAAATTAATAACACAAATAAGTAAAGTGATCATACGTCCCGCTTTTAGCGGGACAATCCCGATTTTCGGTAATTTGTCCCGCTTACAGATAAAAATCATTATTTCCATGCTTACTACAAAAGGGTACCATTTACCCGTATAAGAAAAATTCTGCGGAACGGCTCGACAGATTTTTGTGTTCTATTAAAGCGATTATGTCTATTTTTGCCCATTTTGTTCAAAATTTAAGTATATTTGCTAAATTGGTTAGAAATTGAAAAATAAGAATGACTAATTTTCCTCTACATTCATATAGACTTGTATATTATAATCAAAGGCTTAGCGACCAAGTACAATCGAGTCAAATAAATAGTCAATAATTGTAGCTTAAAGTGTCTGATTTAAAATTATTCTAGGCGAGACCTGGCGATGCTATATATATATATAAATAATAATTTTTTACATACATTTGTTATATTTTAATTTTCTTAAATATTTTATTTAGATTTTTGTCAAATATTTTATAGCAAATTATGTTGGATTTATGAATTACAAAATAAATACACAATAGCGTCCTCAAACAATCGGTCAATAATTGTATTTTCTTTTTTCAGTTTTTAAACTATACATTTATGTCTGATTTGCCATATTCTTGGCAGTAGGTGAACTAGTGTATAGATAAAATTCCGATAATAAAAACGCGTTTGTCGATAACGAATACTCCACTAGAGCGAGAAGTTTCTCAGAAAACGGCGAAAGTCTCGCTTCAACCAACGCAATCAACTTTTTCGAGTTTATATTTTTCACTTCAACTTACCGTTCAGGGTGCCTTTGAAACTGCCCATATAAAATAGCATGTGCAGAGATGGGATTGCATTCACGTAACCATGTAGTTAGACTTGAATTCCTCGCCGCGTTTGTCGAGAATAAATAGTGTGTAATCTGTGCGGGTGTTTATCGTCGTTGTCGCAACATATCTAATATTGAAATATGTAGATGGCGATACCAACACGATCAGCAACTGTAAATTAATACGCGGTGTTAATTGCGTGTTCAATTTCAAAGTCAGCATTTAGAAACATTTTTGTATGGACTGTCCATGCTAAGATTATAAATTTTTATTAAACGTGAAAAAATTATTGAATGGGCCATTTTCTAATGGGAAATGATAATTTTGATGAAAATCGACAGGTATATTACCTGTCTTCTTTTTCGATAATTTTTCGATAATTTTGAAAATAATCGACGAAAAATCGAAATGTTTCAAATACACCACTTTGTAAAAGTTGAAATTATCGTCTAAAAAGTGAAAATATGGTGTATATATACCTTTGAACTATTTCGATTTTTCGTCGATGTTGGTCAAAGTTTATCAAGTGCTCAAAACAATGCAAAATGACTATAAATCGTCTTAAAACTGTATTTTACTGTTTTCCGGTTCAAACGGAAAAAGTTGAAATTATCATCTAAAAAGTGAAAAAGTGGTGTATATATATAATAAAATTTCCAAAATAAAATAAATTTCCAAAAAAAAAAAAATTTGCAAAGGTATAACCTTTTTTTAGAAGGTATAACCTTCTAAAAAAAATAAAAAATTTCCAAAGGTATATACCTTCTTGCAAAAAAAATTAAATTTCCAAAGGTATATACCTGTCGTTTTTCATCAAAATTATCGAAAAATATCGAAAAAAAGCAAAGGTATATACCTATCGTTTTTCATCAAAATTATCGAAAAATATCGAAAAAAAGCAAAGGTATATACCTATCGTTTTTCATCAAAATTATCGAAAAATATCGAAAAAAAGCAAAAGCTATACTATGGAAAAATCGTCGATTTTCGCGATTGATTAAAAAATGCCGGAAATAGGCTAGAACGACTATAAATGGTCCTGCTAACGTTTTTACTGCGTTGCGGTTCAATCGGAGAAATTCGCGGAATTCGTCGAAAACACGTTGAAGGCTATACTATGGAAAAATCGTCGATTTTCGCGATTGATTAAAAAATGCCGAAAATAGGCTAGAACGACTATAAATGGTCCTGCTAACGTTTTTACTGCGTTGCGGTTCAATCGGAGAAATTCGCGGAATTCGTCGAAAACACGTTGAAGGCTATACTATGGAAAAATCGTCGATTTTCGCGATCGATTAAAAAATGCCGGAAATAGGCTAGAACGACTATAAATGGTCCTGCTAACGTTTTTACTGCGTTGCGGTTCAATCGGAGAAATTCGCGGAATTCGTCGAAAACACGTTGAAGGCTATACTATGGAAAAATCGTCGATTTTCGCGATTGATTAAAAAATGCCGAAAATAGGCTAGAACGACTATAAATGGTCCTGCTAACGTTTTTACTGCGTTGCGGTTCAATCGGAGAAATTCGCGGAATTCGTCGA
The DNA here is from genome assembly GCA_947310635.1 of Leptodirus hochenwartii. Classification (NCBI taxonomy): domain Eukaryota; kingdom Metazoa; phylum Arthropoda; class Insecta; order Coleoptera; family Leiodidae; genus Leptodirus; species Leptodirus hochenwartii. Next base: position 37,456,847 of record OX371179.1, on the reverse strand, counting down.
AAACACGTTGAAGGCTATACTATGGAAAAATCGTCGATTTTCGCGATCGATTAAAAAATGCCGGAAATAGGCTAGAACGACTATAAATGGTCCTGCTAACGTTTTTACTGCGTTGCGGTTCAATCGGAGAAATTCGCGGAATTCGTCGAAAACACGTTGAAGGCTATACTATGGAAAAATCGTCGATTTTCGCGATTGATTAAAAAATGCCGGAAATAGGCTAGAACGACTATAAATGGTCCTGCTAACGTTTTTACTGCGTTGCGGTTCAATCGGAGAAATTCGCGGAATTCGTCGAAAACACGTTGAAGGCTATACTATGGAAAAATCGTCGATTTTCGCGATTGATTAAAAAATGCCGAAAATAGGCTAGAACGACTATAAATGGTCCTGCTAACGTTTTTACTGCGTTGCGGTTCAATCGGAGAAATTCGCGGAATTCGTCGAAAACACGTTGAAGGCTATACTATGGAAAAATCGTCGATTTTCGCGATTGATTAAAAAATGCCGAAAATAGGCTAGAACGACTATAAATGGTCCTGCTAACGTTTTTACTGCGTTGCGGTTCAATCGGAGAAATTCGCGGAATTCGTCGAAAACACGTTGAAGGCTATACTATGGAAAAATCGTCGATTTTCGCGATCGATTAAAAAATGCCGGGAATAGGCTAGAACGACTATAAATGGTCCTGCTAACGTTTTTACTGCGTTGCGGTTCAATCGGAGAAATTCGCGGAATTCGTCGAAAACACGTTGAAGGCTATACTATGGAAAAATCGTCGATTTTCGCGATCGATTAAAAAATGCCGGAAATAGGCTAGAACGACTATAAATGGTCCTGCTAACGTTTTTACTGCGTTGCGGTTCAATCGGAGAAATTCGCGGAATTCGTCGAAAACACGTTGAAGGCTATACTATGGAAAAATCGTCGATTTTCGCGATTGATTAAAAAATGCCGAAAATAGGCTAGAACGACTATAAATGGTCCTGCTAACGTTTTTACTGCGTTGCGGTTCAATCGGAGAAATTCGCGGAATTCGTCGAAAACACGTTGAAGGCTATACTATGGAAAAATCGTCGATTTTCGCGATTGATTAAAAAATGCCGAAAATAGGCTAGAACGACTATAAATGGTCCTGCTAACGTTTTTACTGCGTTGCGGTTCAATCGGAGAAATTCGCGGAATTCGTCGAAAACACGTTGAAGGCTATACTATGGAAAAATCGTCGATTTTCGCGATTGATTAAAAAATGCCGAAAATAGGCTAGAACGACTATAAATGGTCCTGCTAACGTTTTTACTGCGTTGCGGTTCAATCGGAGAAATTCGCGGAATTCGTCGAAAACACGTTGAAGGCTATACTATGGAAAAATCGTCGATTTTCGCGATTGATTAAAAAATGCCGAAAATAGGCTAGAACGACTATAAATGGTCCTGCTAACGTTTTTACTGCGTTGCGGTTCAATCGGAGAAATTCGCGGAATTCGTCGAAAACACGTTGAAGGCTATACTATGGAAAAATCGTCGATTTTCGCGATTGATTAAAAAATGCCGAAAATAGGCTAGAACGACTATAAATGGTCCTGCTAACGTTTTTACTGCGTTGCGGTTCAATCGGAGAAATTCGCGGAATTCGTCGAAAACACGTTGAAGGCTATACTATGGAAAAATCGTCGATTTTCGCGATCGATTAAAAAATGCCGGGAATAGGCTAGAACGACTATAAATGGTCCTGCTAACGTTTTTACTGCGTTGCGGTTCAATCGGAGAAATTCGCGGAATTCGTCGAAAACACGTTGAAGGCTATACTATGGAAAAATCGTCGATTTTCGCGATCGATTAAAAAATGCCGGAAATAGGCTAGAACGACTATAAATGGTCCTGCTAACGTTTTTACTGCGTTGCGGTTCAATCGGAGAAATTCGCGGAATTCGTCGAAAACACGTTGAAGGCTATACTATGGAAAAATCGTCGATTTTCGCGATTGATTAAAAAATGCCGAAAATAGGCTAGAACGACTATAAATGGTCCTGCTAACGTTTTTACTGCGTTGCGGTTCAATCGGAGAAATTCGCGGAATTCGTCGAAAACACGTTGAAGGCTATACTATGGAAAAATCGTCGATTTTCGCGATCGATTAAAAAATGCCGGAAATAGGCTAGAACGACTATAAATGGTCCTGCTAACGTTTTTACTGCGTTGCGGTTCAATCGGAGAAATTCGCGGAATTCGTCGAAAACACGTTGAAGGCTATACTATGGAAAAATCGTCGATTTTCGCGATCGATTAAAAAATGCCGGAAATAGGCTAGAACGACTATAAATGGTCCTGCTAACGTTTTTACTGCGTTGCGGTTCAATCGGAGAAATTCGCGGAATTCGTCGAAAACACGTTGAAGGCTATACTATGGAAAAATCGTCGATTTTCGCGATTGATTAAAAAATGCCGAAAATAGGCTAGAACGACTATAAATGGTCCTGCTAACGTTTTTACTGCGTTGCGGTTCAATCGGAGAAATTCGCGGAATTCGTCGAAAACACGTTGAAGGCTATACTATGGAAAAATCGTCGATTTTCGCGATCGATTAAAAAATGCCGGAAATAGGCTAGAACGACTATAAATGGTCCTGCTAACGTTTTTACTGCGTTGCGGTTCAATCGGAGAAATTCGCGGAATTCGTCGAAAACACGTTGAAGGCTATACTATGGAAAAATCGTCGATTTTCGCGATCGATTAAAAAATGCCGGAAATAGGCTAGAACGACTATAAATGGTCCTGCTAACGTTTTTACTGCGTTGCGGTTCAATCGGAGAAATTCGCGGAATTCGTCGAAAACACGTTGAAGGCTATACTATGGAAAAATCGTCGATTTTCGCGATCGATTAAAAAATGCCGGAAATAGGCTAGAACGACTATAAATGGTCCTGCTAACGTTTTTACTGCGTTGCGGTTCAATCGGAGAAATTCGCGGAATTCGTCGAAAACACGTTGAAGGCTATACTATGGAAAAATCGTCGATTTTCGCGATCGATTAAAAAATGCCGGAAATAGGCTAGAACGACTATAAATGGTCCTGCTAACGTTTTTACTGCGTTGCGGTTCAATCGGAGAAATTCGCGGAATTCGTCGAAAACACGTTGAAGGCTATACTATGGAAAAATCGTCGATTTTCGCGATTGATTAAAAAATGCCGAAAATAGGCTAGAACGACTATAAATGGTCCTGCTAACGTTTTTACTGCGTTGCGGTTCAATCGGAGAAATTCGCGGAATTCGTCGAAAACACGTTGAAGGCTATACTATGGAAAAATCGTCGATTTTCGCGATTGATTAAAAAATGCCGGAAATAGGCTAGAACGACTATAAATGGTCCTGCTAACGTTTTTACTGCGTTGCGGTTCAATCGGAGAAATTCGCGGAATTCGTCGAAAACACGTTGAAGGCTATACTATGGAAAAATCGTCGATTTTCGCGATTGATTAAAAAATGCCGAAAATAGGCTAGAACGACTATAAATGGTCCTGCTAACGTTTTTACTGCGTTGCGGTTCAATCGGAGAAATTCGCGGAATTCGTCGAAAACACGTTGAAGGCTATACTATGGAAAAATCGTCGATTTTCGCGATTGATTAAAAAATGCCGGAAATAGGCTAGAACGACTATAAATGGTCCTGCTAACGTTTTTACTGCGTTGCGGTTCAATCGGAGAAATTCGCGGAATTCGTCGAAAACACGTTGAAGGCTATACTATGGAAAAATCGTCGATTTTCGCGATTGATTAAAAAATGCCGAAAATAGGCTAGAACGACTATAAATGGTCCTGCTAACGTTTTTACTGCGTTGCGGTTCAATCGGAGAAATTCGCGGAATTCGTCGAAAACACGTTGAAGGCTATACTATGGAAAAATCGTCGATTTTCGCGATTGATTAAAAAATGCCGGAAATAGGCTAGAACGACTATAAATGGTCCTGCTAACGTTTTTACTGCGTTGCGGTTCAATCGGAGAAATTCGCGGAATTCGTCGAAAACACGTTGAAGGCTATACTATGGAAAAATCGTCGATTTTCGCGATCGATTAAAAAATGCCGGAAATAGGCTAGAACGACTATAAATGGTCCTGCTAACGTTTTTACTGCGTTGCGGTTCAATCGGAGAAATTCGCGGAATTCGTCGAAAACACGTTGAAGGCTATACTATGGAAAAATCGTCGATTTTCGCGATTGATTAAAAAATGCCGAAAATAGGCTAGAACGACTATAAATGGTCCTGCTAACGTTTTTACTGCGTTGCGGTTCAATCGGAGAAATTCGCGGAATTCGTCGAAAACACGTTGAAGGCTATACTATGGAAAAATCGTCGATTTTCGCGATCGATTAAAAAATGCCGGAAATAGGCTAGAACGACTATAAATGGTCCTGCTAACGTTTTTACTGCGTTGCGGTTCAATCGGAGAAATTCGCGGAATTCGTCGAAAACACGTTGAAGGCTATACTATGGAAAAATCGTCGATTTTCGCGATCGATTAAAAATGCCGGAAATAGGCTAGAACGACTATAAATGGTCCTGCTAACGTTTTTACTGCGTTGCGGTTCAATCGGAGAAATTCGCGGAATTCGTCGAAAACACGTTGAAGGCTATACTATGGAAAAATCGTCGATTTTCGCGATCGATTAAAAAATGCCGGAAAATAGGCTAGAACGACTATAAATGGTCCTGCTAACGTTTTTACTGCGTTGCGGTTCAATCGGAGAAATTCGCGGAATTCGTCAAACACGTTGAAGGCTATACTATGGAAAAATCGTCGATTTTCGCGATCGATTAAAAAATGCCGGAAATAGGCTAGAACGACTATAAATGGTCCTGCTAACGTTTTTACTGCGTTGCGGTTCAATCGGAGAAATTCGCGGAATTCGTCGAAAACACGTTGAAGGCTATACTATGGAAAAATCGTCGATTTTCGCGATCGATTAAAAAATGCGGAAATAGGCTAGAACGACTATAAATGGTCCTGCTAACGTTTTTACTGCGTTGCGGTTCAATCGGAGAAATTCGCGGAATTCGTCGAAAACACGTTGAAGGCTATACTATGGAAAAATCGTCGATTTTCGCGATCGATTAAAAAATGCCGGAAATAGGCTAGAACGACTATAAATGGTCCTGCTAACGTTTTTACTGCGTTGCGGTTCAATCGGAGAAATTCGCGGAATTCGTCGAAAACACGTTGAAGGCTATACTATGGAAAAATCGTCGATTTTCGCGATCGATTAAAAAATGCCGGAAATAGGCTAGAACGACTATAAATGGTCCTGCTAACGTTTTTACTGCGTTGCGGTTCAATCGGAGAAATTCGCGGAATTCGTCGAAAAGCACGGTTGAAGGCTATACTATGGAAAAATCGTCGATTTTCGCGATCGATTAAAAAATGCCGGAAATAGGCTAGAACGACTATAAATGGTCCTGCTAACGTTTTTACTGCGTTGCGGTTCAATCGGAGAAATTCGCGGAATTCGTCGAAAAGCACGTTGAAGGCTATACTATGGAAAAATCGTCGATTTTCGCGATCGATTAAAAAATGCCGGAAATAGGCTAGAACGACTATAAATGGTCCTGCTAACGTTTTACTGCGTTGCGGTTCAATCGGAGAAATTCGCGGAATTCGTCGA